>JAMZEH010000048.1:0-600000 GCA_024699665.1 Ostrea denselamellosa | reverse complement strand
ATAATAATTACACCGTTTGAATGTTACAATATAATTTCGTTTCTATGTATAATAATTACACCGATTGAATGTTACAATATAATTTCGTTTCTGTCTATATTGGTACCTGAGTCTTTGATTGAAGTGGCAGTTATAGATTCAACATTAATCAAAAAGACTTAATTCATTCGAAATGTACGACAAACACAAAAGTCGAGAATGTTACGAATGCAGGAAATCCAATTATTTTAAATGATAATTAAACTAGAATTAGAAATTGCACTTCATATATTTTTTGATAGACGTATTTACAAGATCCATGTTGTTAAATTTGAATATATTTGGGAGGTAACAAGTACGTAAACTCGTCCCTACTCACCAGTGTTAGGTGATGTGCCACGAGGTGGTCATTAATTGTAAAGTTTCGTTTTGACCATTAGCTGGGGTGTCTTTGTCCACTCACACAAATCACAGTGGATAAATGTTACACATGCTGAACAATGTCAGTCAGAACACGGTCAACATGTGCGACAGTGAGGTTCCTCGTTGGGGAAGATAATTCTAAGACCAACAGTGTCATCAGCCTCCATACAAACTAGATTCAAACACTATCTTCTGAGTCTCACACACTGCAGTGCTATGTCAAGAATTATGTTCTCAAACTGTATAATCTTTAAGCCGTATCTAAAATTTTACGCTATGGTTGAACTAGATTGACAGAGTTATCTTTCCTGAATAGATGCAGTCCTTTTTATCATCACTCATAATCTCTCTCTCTCTCTCTCTCTCTCTCTCTCTCTCTCTCTCTCTCTCTCTCTCTCTCTCTCTCTCTCTCTGTGTTTGTGTGTTTTCTTTCCAACTGAGCTGTAGGTGGAAACTCATCACCTTTAATAATCAAGGATATTATTAACCTGCTCTTTAACCACTAAATTCATTATGAACATCATTTGTATAGTTATCATGATTGATATACGAGGTTCGGTATTTGTAAGTAATTTACAGTACATGTTAATCAGTGAAGGTATAAAATATAAGCATAAAAGTGAACTCAGGGAAGAACGAAATAGCTGTACTGATGTCTCTACCAGTTCAAATATATCTACCAGTTCAAATATATCTACCAGTTCAAATATATCTACCAGTTCAAATATATCTACCAGTTCAAATATATCTACCAGTTCAAATATATCTACCAGTTCAAATATATCTACCAGTTCAAATATATCTACCAGTTCAAATATATCTACCAGTTCAAATATATCTACCAGTTCAAATATATCTACCAGTTCAAATATATCTACCAGTTCAAATATATCTACCAGTTCAAATATATCTACCAGTTCAAATATATCTAACAGTATTGTGGGCATTGATAAACTAAATAAGTAGAAACAGTATTACATAGGAAACATTACAAATAAACCTTTGTTTAATAATAATGTAAGGATTTTCAAGTATTATCCATTTCTTTTATGTATTGCAAACCTTGGTTTATAGACTATGGATTGGTAAATTTCATTTATTATTTTTGTTAGTTTTCAGTAGACTGCATAGAGCAAATCAAGACTGTACTCACAATAAGCTATATAGATTTATTTTAAATGTTTACGTTGCTGAAAAGTAAGCTGTTACTGATACTTTGGCAAAACATAAAATGTCCAATGTTTTTTTCTGACAATGTTGACATTGTTTTTGATAAACGATCATTTTCAAAATTAGTTTTAAAAGTGTATTTCTAGTAAAATATCACAATGTACACATCTGCCACCTGTCTATGAAAATTCATAGTAAATTAGAATGTATGAATGTTTCAGATTTTAACATGCATGTGATGTTCAATTGTTTCAATGTTTTATCAGAAAGAGAACTCGACTACAAACTATACCGGAACTGTTAGACTTGGAAGAATATGTCGATTTTGAAAGCCAATGTTTTTGAAAAAAAAATCTTTCTCTTTTGGAATGCATCTACGGTACTAGCTTGGATATGTATCTGATGATAAATGATGGAAAAAAGTAATTCGAATTGTTTAAAATTTTGTTTTCAAATTGAAAAATCTTTTTATATTTGATTGTCGGAAAATCTAACTTTGTTTGTTTGTACATATATAATCATGTTTGTTTGTACATATATAATTATATTTGTACATATATAATTATGTCTGTACATATATAATTATGTTTTTTTGTGACTGTTCATATTCAGAGGTGTGGTGTTCCAGCTGTTAATTATTCATAATTCTCCATTAGTTTGGAGGAAATAAAGAACATCTTATTTTATTCACTTATATCAATAGTAACTATCTAGTACATTCCAGATATTCAGTTTTTCTAATTTGGAATGGAGGCTTATGACTCACTTAGAAAAAATAAAATGTGTCTGTTTTCTAGTAACGTGAGTCAGATCGAAGTAGCGAGGACTATTGTGTGAAGCAGCAGGGATTTATGATAATTATTGTATTATAATGAATATTTATCAGCTGAATATTTATTTTGTCTAGTTAGTTGTGTTTAGACAATCAGACAAATATGTCGGCAATAGAAAGCATGCAGCTGTAAATCGTCTGCATTACATGGACCTGCTTTAGAATGTCTCATATCAATATATATATATATATATATATATATATATATATATATATATATATATATATATATACTAGTCATTAAGATGATGTCACGTGTCATTCATTCCAAGGAATCATACCCCTGAACATCAATATCTAACTATTTAAAATATGTGTGGGTGTTCTATTCCGGGGACACTTCGGAATACCTTGGTTATTGCGGTAAACCTTACGTGTATATTGATCCCCAGTGCTCTGTCACCTGCATAACACAATGTGCCACTCGATTTTGCTGACATATCGTCTAGACGATTATAAGCTGTACACATACGATTGCTGACGTCAGACAAAATTCTGTTGAGGCTCACAAAAGGATTGTAGCGCTACGTTGCAAGTCTGGAACTGTGACGCGATTTGCAACTGATAACACGACTTGTTATCATAAATTAACATTTTTAGAAATTCAGACATAGCCCAGACCGCAACGACTACAACTGTGTGGTTGCGGCATCAATAAACTATTGACTAGACGAACATGCACGTTTCGTCACGTCCTCAAGCCGGTAGACAGTACGTCCGGTAACAGCATGCTACGACGAGTTGGATATTATTCAAGATTCTTGATTTTGTTTAAAAAATATGTCATATGGTGTTTTAATTAATAAATATATATATATATTGATTTTGAAAAGATAACTGATGAGCAATATTGATCGAGACAATAATTTCTTGTGTGTGTTTGTGCAACTCTGTTTAATCTTTATTTAGAGTTGATGTGGAGAAAAAACGTACATAATTTGATGATTTGCATAAATACACTACTCATCCAGTCAAAGGAAATTGGGCAAATGTACGTAATAATAGAGAATTCATTCCCTTTAAATATTAAAAGAAATTATCACTATGTATTTATTTGTTTTAATCATCGAGAAGATGCGGAGAGTAAGGGAGTGTGTTCCATCCACTGCAACCCTAACGCAATATTCAATATATTATGCACCAATTGTATGAAATTTATGTTTTAAAACGCTCTACAGCCAGGACTTCTGGTAATGTACTGCAATAAAACTTCAAACATCTTCACAAAACACTCCGACGGAATATATAGAGCATATGTCAGTGTGTCTAGTATTCAGTATTAGATGATAATCGAAATGTTATTGGATAGATTTTTAAAATAAAGAATTGTAAACATTATTTACAATTAAATTCGATAAATTGAACAAGTCTGAAATGTGAAATAAGAATATTAAATCAATCAGTTGAAAGAAAAACAAGTTACATTTGACTGATTGCTAAACATATGAATCTGATAAGGACGAATGACAATCGATCAGACACGGGGAAAACATGCCCAAGGATTGACACTTCAAGAGATATTTTGTACCTTATCATATTCCATTATTTAAGAAAGTTACTACTGTCTGCTTTCAGAGTGAGCATAACATATAATATAGAGTTAAAATCCATTATTTAAATAGGTTATTCTTCGTATGAAGGTTAAATAATGTTTATATAATTATTTTCCTCATTTACAAAGTCATATCACAGACGAATAAAATAGAACTGATTTTACAGGCATATTGTATTATAAAATGTTAGTAAACAAAGGGTACAAAAAAGAAAAGAAAAAGGAAAATACCTTGTTTATCTAAACACACTTTATACATATGTGTAAATTCACAAAACCATAAGCAGCGATTAAAAAAAAATGAAAAAAGGGATATCATTTTAAAGTATATTCATCGTGTAATTTCCAACATAAAGTGCAGGTTAACAATTTACAAAAACGTGATTGTGATTTTTTTTCTAATAAACTGTTCACTTATTAATTGTTATTTATCACCTATATAGATATAGAAATGATGTATCTTAGAAAATCATGTTTCACTTTAGCCACGCAATGTTATCTATTGATGTATAATGTGAATTTTGAAAAATTGTGTGTGGGATGAAATTCTAATTAAGGTACCCAATACATAATACACCCCAACAAATAAAAAAAAAATGATTTTCCAGAACAAAAAAATATCATATACTTTAAGAATAATGTTTAATTAATCTAACATTGAATTCTATGGGAAATACATGTTTTTGGCAATCTATAGAAAGAACAATTTCTCCAGTAAGATACATAAAACGATTGTTTATCGTAATTTATAAAGAAAATTATAAATCACCTGATATCATCTGATGAAATTTAAGTTTTTCTAATCTTTATTTCTTTCCTATATTTGAGCTGAACAAATTTTATCTATGCAATCAAAATGATTAGAAAAATGTTTTAGAGCTTAAAAACTCTTCTTACAAAATCAATACAATTTTCATGTAAAGGTTATTCATGTATAATGAGGAAATTATTACAGTGGCATGTATTACATTAAAGTGCATGTACAGTACACAGCTGTGTATTGATGAGAATATACAAACACCCGGCCAAATGGACCTGCAGGTCACTGTTAGTTACATTACAGTGATAACAATTTTTAATACGTACGTGAAATTTTATTTTGTTGTAATTTGTTAGGGTTTAATATAATAGATTATAAATATAGCATATGTAAATTAGAAACATAATGTATGGTAGACATATATTATTGACCTATGATTAATTTTAACTTTCTCGAGTGATATATTTTATGGTGTTCAGCAATAAGCTAATATTATATCCAGAATTGAAAAGATTAAACAAAAATAAAAAAACACCCCCCCCCCCCCAAACCCCCAAAAACCCAAAAACAAAAGAAAACCAAAATAATAAAAAAAAAACAACCAAACAAACAACAACAAAAAACAACTCCCCCCATAGCAAACCCCCCCCCCCCCAAAAAAAAACAAGCAAAAAAAACCAAAAAAAAAACAACAAACAACCCCCCCCCCCCCAAAATAAAGCAAAAAAAAAAAAAAAAAAACAACAAAAAACCAAACAAACAACAACGAAAAACCAAAAACAAAAACGCAAAAATATCTCCAAAACAAAAAGACCCCTTCCCCCCAAAAAAACCTTACGAAAAACAAAATAATAATAATAAAAGGAAAAAAAACCCCTTCCCCCCCCAACCCCCCAACACCCAAAAACAAAACAACAAAACATAAAACAAAACAAAAATAAAAAATAAAGAAATACACAAACACCCCCCCCCCCCAAAACAACAACAACAACAACAAACCAAACAAAACATAAAAACAAAAAAACCAAAAACAAACAAACAAACAAACAAACAAAAAAACAACAAACAAAAAAACCAAACAAACAAACAAAAAAATAAATAAAAAAAGATAAATAAAAAAACCAACCAAAAACCAAATCCCCCAACCTTCCCCCAAACAATCAAAGTAACAAAAAAAAATTACAAAAGAAACAACAAAATAAAACAAAACAAAAAACCAAAAGCAATTGTAAGCCAGTCAAAGAATATAAGCATGTCATAAAAAATAAGTTAAGTATCAAAGTGCGAGTTGTTCGTGTTCTGGGGTAAAAGTAAGGTAGGAGCTGATTATGTAGAAAGTGTTCCATCTTTCCTTTGTTTTAAATCATCCACAATGCAAACAAACAAGGTATTAATTTCTCATAGATATAATTTGCAATTTCTTTTTCTTCTCATAAATATAGGGTATATGTCAAGTTGAAAAGTCGTTGTTTTTAGAGAGAGAGAGAGAGAGAGAGAGAGAGAGAGAGAGAGAGAGAGAGAGAGAGAGAGAGAGAGAGAGAGAGAGAGAGAAAGAGAGAGAGTATACAACAAAACAGTGTAGGTTTAATTCGTTGACAAGGTATTGCAGTCTGGTGTAATTTTCATTACATAACAAACTAATTGTATGATACAGACCCAGACAGAATCACCTGTAATCTCGGAATACATGTGCAGTAAAGTGACTGCCCCCTGTAAGTGCACAGCTAATGAAGAATATTTGAATATAGTTCTACAAATCAGAAATATTTTATGCTTTAAAATTTTCGTCTTTACCAAAGTATTCTCACTAGAAATAATTAAAATTTATTGTAATCTTTAGATTTATTAATCACAAGTTCTTTTTCTTTCTTTTACTCAAGTTATAGACCTTTGGCTTCCCTTTAAATGGTGGTGATGTTGAGAAAAATGATAATGAATATATGATGAGCTATTTATATGTATCTCAGCACAAGAGTGAATTTATACCTGCCTGTCAACCTCTAAGGATGAAAATCCTATAGGAGAATAATAGAATTTCTAGTCCATTATTCAAATTCCTAATAGAATAGACAAGAAAGCAATTTGACGCAAGCGTCAAAGGTATCAGGCACCGGAAGATGTGACGAAATAATTCTATTATTTTTATATCATTATTTCTTTTTATCAGACCGGACCACAATGACAATATGCATTTTGTGCATCCCTACAGGATGAAAAGTTAATTCTGATGTCATACTTTAATTAAGATGTTTTTAGTCAACAAAATTAGTTAGCAGAGATAATTTTACTCAGAAAGTAAACGACTTTACAAGGCATTTTACCTGTTTTGACTCGACTCCCTTATCACCTCTTGACCACTTAAATATATTACTAGTTGTATGAATCCGCAATATTAGTCTTGAATCCACAAAACACTGTACACCCTTTTTGTATTTCATGAGCGAATAGTGAAAGAAATGAAATACACTGAACCCGAAACAAACGCAGTACAAATTGACAACTATAATGTTTATTAAATTTTTACATACGCTTGATTTATCTATCTAGAGATTATGCAAATCAAACAATAAAATTAACAACAACTTCAATACCCAATTAAATACTTACATAACAGTAATTTTTGGGGGAAATCATTTAGAAAATATTAACCCCGCACAAATGCATACATGCACATTTAAAAAAACCCATATCAGGACAGACCGCACTCTTTCGCGGCCTGTAATAATAATCAACCCCATAAAAAAATGGTAGGATTAAAAATCCGCTTACTGCCTGGTTCTTGGACTTAATTTCACACTTTTCATGAATCGAAAGCTCACGTGCGCTTTGAATCTGATTGTCAGTTTTTGTTTCTAAACATTCTTTCAGAATTTCAAATCCTGTGAGGCAGGAATAACCCTATATTAAACTCATAGGAGAATTTCCATCTCGGACTGTGGAATTGTGGTTATACCACTTTGTTTTTTAAAAATTCTTGAATAAAATTTATTTTTAATTGTACTAGAACGTTCACATTAACAACAACTTTATTGTAAATTTTTAGGATCTATCAATGATTCCTTAAAACATTGCGCACATCAGGTCTCTACATTAACTTTTTCCCCCATTGTCCATTTGGACAAGGGACAAAGATATTTACTTGTCCGAACTTCATCTTCACTTGTACGAAAATTTTCAAAGAAGATCTAATATTGTCAACTTGAAAACTGTATTACTTAAAATATGTCCATTTTATACTTGCTTGATTGATTTTTGATCTCTTATACATTAAGTATAAAACAAAACAGTGCATGTAGTTCAGGGTAACATTGATTTCACCCTTCGAAAACTAAATTTATTTGAATTTTCTGCAGAAAAAGTTGTTACATTTTTTTGACTTTTTAAAGAAATATGGCTCAAGTCAGTAAATGTTTGTTAGCTTTGTAGTTTCAGATTTTTCAGGATAATAAAACTATTATGGACAGCTTAGCAGGGATTGATCACAAATTATCAGGTCTCAGTAAGGTTATCACCCTCGGGCGCATAGGTGCTCTCGGGTAATAACTTTACTGAGACTGATAATTTGTGATGTCTCTCTGCTAAAAGTTCATAATTGTATATTATAACTGCCCTGTGCTGTTCGTTTGTTTGTTTTACGTCCCGTCGAGAATTTTTCACTCATTGAGATGTCACCAGTTGTAGGTGAAGTACCACAAGTTTAGACCTTTTCTTAGCGCTTACGGCCATAGCAATGAGGGTTCTTTAATGAGCCACGCCTGCCCCGGCACGGGACTTCCGTTTTCAAGGTAAGATTCGAAAGACCCGTGATTCTCGCTTCTAAATGCCGAGCGTTTGGCGGAGGAGCAATCACTACCTATTTTTTGACGTCTTAGGTTTGTAGCGGTCATGGCACGAGCGGGACTCGAATGCACAACCTCCCGGTTACGGGGCGAACGCTCTAACCACTGAGCTACCGCGACCGGTACACTGTACTGGAATACCCATGACAATCACACTGTACTGTTATACCTATGGTAATCACACTGTACTGTTATACCTGTGATAATCGCACTGTACTGTTATACCTGTGATAATCGCACTATACTGTTATACCTATGGTAATCACACTGTACTGTTATACCTGTGATAATCACACTGTACTGTTATACCTGTGATAATCGCACTATACTGTTATACCTATGGTAATCACACTGTACTGTTATACCTATGATAATCACACTATACTGTTATACTTATGGTAATCGCACTGTACTGTTATACCTATGGTAATCGCACTGTACTTTTATATATACAATAATCACACTTTACTGTTATACAATTGCACTGTACTGTTATACCTGTGATAATCACACTGTACTATTATACATGTGATACCCCGTGGGGTTGTTAGAATAGATCCCCAGTACCCCTAGCTTGTCGTAAGAGTCGACTAAATGGGGCGGTCCTTCCGATGAGACCGCAAAAATCGAGGCCCCGTGTCACAGCAGGTGTGGCACGATAAAGATCCCTCTCTGCTCAAAGGCCCTGAGCGTTGAGCATAGGCCTAAATTTTACGGCCCTTCACCGGCAATGGTGACGTCTCCATATGAGTGAAAAATTCTCGATCGGGACGTTAAACAACATATAATCAATCAATCAATCAATCATACACATGTTGTAATCACACTGTACTGTTATACTTATTGTAATCGCACTGTACTATTATAGATATGATAATCACACTGTACTATTATACCTGTGATAATGACACTGTGACCGGTCGCGGTATCTCAGTGGTCAGAGCGTTCGCTTCGTAACCGGAAAGTCTTGAGTTCGAGCCCCGCTCGTGCCATGGCCGCGTCAAACCTAAAACGAAGAATAGGCAGTAATTGCTCCATTGCCAAACGCTCGGCATTTAAAGGTGAGAATCACGGGTCTTTGATATGACCTTACAAAAATGGAGGTCCAGTGTCATGGTAGGCGATGGCACGTTAAAGAACCTTCACTGCTATGGCCCTGAGCGCAATGCATAGGTCTAAATTTGTGGTACTTCACCTACAGCTGGTGACGTCTCAATATGAGTGAAAATTTCTCGACAGGACGTAAAACAAACAAACAATCAATAAACAAACTGTATTATAATACCTGTGATAATCGCGCTGTACCATTATACATGTGATAATCACACTGTACTATTATACTTGTGATAATCACACTGTACTATTATGCATGTGATAATGACACTGTACTATTATGCATGTGAAAATGACACTGTACTATTATACTTGTGTTAATCACACTGTACTATTATTCATGTGATAATCGCGCTGTACTGTTATACCTATGGTAATCACACTGTACTGTTATACCTGTAATAATCACACTGTACTGTTATACCTATAATAATCACACTGTACTGTTATACCTATGATAATCGCACTATACTGTTATACCTATGGTAATCACACTGTACTGTTATACCTATAATAATCACACTGTACTGCTATACCTATGATCATCGCATTGTACTGTTATGCCTATGATAATCACATTGTACTATTACACCTATGATAATCACACTGTACTGTTATACCTATGATAATCGCACTGTACTGCTATACCTGTGATAATCGCGCTGTACTGTTATACCTATGATAATCACACTGTACTGTTATACCTGTGATAATCGCGCTGTACTGTTATACCTATGATAATCACACTGTACTGTTATACCTGTGATGATGACACTGTACTATTATGCATGTGATAATCACACGGTACTGTTATACATATGGTAATCACACTGTACTGTTATACCTGTAATAATCACACTGTACTGTTATACCTATGATCATCGCATTGTACTGTTATGCCTATGATAATCACATTGTACGATTATACCTATGATAATCACACTGTACTGTTATATCTATGATAATCGCACTGTACTGCTATACCTGTGATAATCGCACTGTACCATTATACATGTGATAATCACACTGTACTATTATACTTGTGATAATGACACTGTACTATTATGCATGTGATAATGACACTGTACTATTATGCATGTGATAATGACACTGTACTATTATGCATGTGATAATCACACTGTACTGTTGTACCTATGGTAATCACACTGTATTGTTATACCTATGATAATCGCACTGTACTGCTATACCTATGGTAATCACACTGTACTGTTATACCTGTAATAATCACACTGTACTGTTATACCTATGGTAATCACACTGTACTATTATACCTATGGTAATCACACTGTACTATTATACCTATGATAATCACATTGTATTATTATACCTATGATAATCACACTGTACTGTTATACCTATGATAATCGCACTGTACTGTTATACCTATGATAATCACACTGTACTGTTATACCTATGATAATCGCACTGTACTGTTATAGATATGATAATCACTGTTCGTTATACCTGTGATAATCGCGCTGTACTATCATAGATATAATCACACAGTACTATTATACATGGGATAATCACACTGTACTATTATACACACTATTTTATCAAAATTCATACGCAAATTGTTGACATTCATGAGGAAATGGCTATCATTTCAATTGCTAAGGATATTGGTAAGGATGTCGAATGCAAAAACATTTGAAATATAAATATTATATATACCACCTAGTATTATTGGAACTGAACAGTAATCTTTTCATCATCCTACAACAAACTGTATACTTTTCAGATGAAATGTGAAATGAAGGGTCGATGCTAAAAGGAGAGAGAGAGAGAGAGAGAGAGAGAGAGAGAGAGAGAGAGAGAGAGAGAGAGAGAGAGAGAGAGAGAGAGAGAGAGAGAGAGAGAGAGAGATTCTATATAAAACTTGAAAATTATGGTAGAAAGTTATTGCCTCCTTTTAATCCAAAATAGTTAAATCCTTGAGACCAATCGCCAAATAGTAATTTCAATTTTCCGTATTTGAACAATTTGTATTTTACATGTGTTCATTTGTATGAAACCAGATATGTTTCATTTGGAAGAAGGCAGTAAATTCTGTATGTTACAGTCACAAATTAGCAAAACCTCAGACAAATTAGCCAAAGTCATAGGTCATGGGTTAGTTTTTTTTTGTTTTTTTTTAAATTTTGTTTGTTTTTATAATTATTTTATTTTATACCTGAAGATATAAGTCATATTAGTAGTTACTTAAATCTATAATCAGTTGCAATGATGTG
Source organism: Ostrea denselamellosa (assembly GCA_024699665.1). Lineage (NCBI taxonomy): Eukaryota > Metazoa > Mollusca > Bivalvia > Ostreida > Ostreidae > Ostrea > Ostrea denselamellosa. The sequence continues at coordinate 588,080 of JAMZEH010000048.1, read as the reverse complement.
ATAGAGGTGAGCTCGGGACCCAGAACAGGTTTTTATAATACCTTGAAATGGTTCAAAGTTTCGTTTTGTAAAACTTTTGGTCAAAGGAAGACAACTCTAAATTGTAATCGCTTCGTTTCGAGAAAAGTTTCATAAGAAGGGACAGTGTAAGTAGGCATTGTAAATCAGAATTTGGTCTTGAAAAATATTTTGCATTAGCATTTGATAACTTACATTGCCCTTTCTTTATAATATAGATAGGTCAGGTAGACTTTGCAATAATTGTAATATGGTGACATTAGAGGTGAATTCCATTGTACGAGTGTATTTAATTGCAGTTTTATTCAACATTGAAAGAAAAATATAATTTTCAGAATCTGTATACAAAGTATAGAATAACATGAGCCTTACAAATGTGTTTAAAAGTACTGATGAATATAGTCTCTTTGGTTTTAGCATAGTTCTGCAAAATAGCGGTGCTGTTTTGATGGGTTTTTTTGGGGGTTTTTTTTTTGTACAAATTGATATTCCTTCCATTTGCAAATAATATTCCATACACATGATTTTATTTTTGATTCCTATTTCTTATATTGATCAATTTGTTGTTTTTGTGAGACTCAAAGTGAAATACAATTTTCATGTAGAAATATTTTTAGACAAACTGCAATGCACGTCTTGCTTATTGCTAGGATTCTGTCAGGAAATCTCTAAACCTCCAACTCTATACAGCACTATTCCCTTACTAATTCTACAGCACTATTCCCTTACTAATTCTACAGTACTATTCTCTTACTAATTCTACAGTACTATTCTCTTACTAATTCTACAGTACTATTCTCTTACTAATTCTACAGCACTATTCCCTTACTAATTCTACAGCACTATTCCCTTGCTAATTCTACAGTACTATTCTCTTACTAATTCTACAGTACTATTCTCTTACTAATTCTACAGTACTATTCCCTTACTAATTCTACAGCACTATTCCCTTACTAATTCTACAGTACTATTCCCTTACTAATTCTACAGCACTATTCCCTTACTAATTCTACAGTACTATTCTTTTACTAATTCTACAGTACTATTCTCTTACTAATTCTAAAGTACTATTCTCTTACTAATTCTACAGTACTATTCTCTTACTAATTCTACAGTACTATTCTCTTATTAATTCTATAGTACTATTCTCTTACTAATTCTACAGCACTATTCTCTTACTAATTATACAGCACTATTCTCTTGCTAATTCTGTAATATTTTTTTTGCCCTGATCCACATAATGTGAATTTTAGAATAGTTAATGCCTAAACCAGGCATTTTCGAAAATCACTGTAAAATCTTTAGATTGATTTTATATTGTTTAACGTACCTCCTGAGAATTTTTCCCTCATATTTAGACGCCGCCATTACCCTTGAAGGGCTGCAAAATTAAGGCCTGTACTCAGCGCCCAGAGCCTTAGAGCAGGGAGGGATCTATATCGTGCCGCACCTACTGTGACACGGGGCCTCGGTTTATGCGGTCTCATGCGAAAGACCGCCCCATTTAGTCGCCTCTCACGACAAGCAAGGGGTTACTGAGGACCTTTTCTAACCAGGATCCCCACAGGGTGTAATATCTTTAGTGTTTTCGAAAGACTTCGCTCACTTTCAATAGTAGAACAATAGATGTGTCATCAGCAAATTGCGAAATTTTATTTTCAATATTACCTATACTAATGTCCTTCGTAGAGTGAGCTCTAAAGATAGAGATTGATAGGATGACACTAAAATAATACAACGTGGAAATTTTTTTTAAATTTTTTAAATTTTTTTTTTTTTTTTTTTTTTTTTTTTTTTATATATATTCTTTATTACCCAGAACCTATTCTATAACAATTCAAACAAACTTAAGTAACAAAATAGGGCAACTGCCAGGGATGGGGCCCAGACTAAGCTCCCTCAAAATACATGGCGTTGACCTAGGGTACCGCGGAGGGTACCTAATTAACTACTTCATTTCTTAAATGTATACTTTCCAATTAATAGAGAGACTTATGATTTTTCTCAAAATATTGTACATGTGTAATACGTAATATAAATGATCATACAATTTTGACCAATTACTAATCTACTACTTCATTTCTTAAATGTATAATTTCAAATAATGTATAAATATAAAGGTATCGATACATAAATATATATCAATTAGTTAAAAGTTTATTAGAAATTTCTAATATAATTTCTATATATTTTGAGTTGAATGTTCACATACATATTGTACAGTGAGAATTACTTATATTCTATAATGTATATAGAATACATATGACATATATTCGCAATTGTATGAAGGAAAAAGCTCTATAACAATAATAATTTTTGCCTATTACACCACGCAGGATGCACAAATAATAGTTCAAGTAATTATATGATATAAATTTTATAGAAAAGTATATTCAGTTCAAGTATGTGTAAGACTATATGTCAAAAGTATATAATTCTATCAAATATGATATACATATAGATATATATATATATACATATATATATACATATACACACACACATACATATATGTGAATTATTGATTATAATATAACATAAATATATATAGTATCTGAATAATATTATTCGAGTAATATATTTCTGTACATTGATCATATATAAAAGAGATCTAAATATAGGCCGCGCCGCCTCAATGAGTCCACACATCCGACATTTCATTTTGACTCACTGAGTGGCTCTATCAGAGGACAGGATGCTCTGTATAGTGGCTTTAGATCTATTTATGTTATAAACTGATATAATATGGTTGTACAAAAAATGAGTTTAAATTATAAAGTTCCGTTACGGTAAAATGTAATTGTACATAATTGAACTTTATTTCACATGATTCACATTAGATGGCAAAATTTTTCAAAAAGTCTATATTCAGCAAGTACATTGAGGTTTTTCAAAATTTTGGCATATTTCGTAACTGAAAATTTTACATGTTGAAAAATATTATAACAGGTTTCATCGAGTGAGTTTAGTCTACAGTACATTTTGTATTTATATATTCTATATGCTGTATAGGAAATCAATAAATTCAAAGATTTAGTTTTACTATTTCGTTCATGAAAGAATCCGACCATGATGTGCTTCCATTTTACATTGAAATTCAGATATTTCTTAAAGCATTCCATACTGGGACAGCATTTTCACATTCAAAAATAATATGCTTTGTTGTTTCTCTTGTGTGACAGTTTTCACAATTGCTATGTGTGTCTCTTTTCCATTTACTGAGAAATACATTATTACAGAGAATATTATTCAAAAGCTTGTAATTGAATTCAGACAAGTGCTTGTCGGGAATATCCAACAATTTACATTGATATATATATTTCCATTCAACAGATTCAATGTTGAATTCAGTATTTAAAACTCTTTGATAATATGGTTTCCGAAAGTTTTGGTATATTAAATTTTCATAGAAAACATTGCATTTTTTCTCTCGAACATCTACTATTCCCGTGTAAAAGAGAAATTTATATGAGTGCTTTATATTAATAAAATTGCAGTTTGAAAAATTATGTTTTTTTACATAAACGTTTGAAAACATCAGAAATAATCCTAAATTCACATAACCAGTTTGACTTATTTCTAATACAGTTTGAAAAATCTGAAAGCTTTTTAAGGTTGCCTCCCTTGTCTAATAAATCTTTTACATACAAAATTCCACTGGATATCCAATTTTTAAAAAACAATGTATTACCTTTATACAGAAAATTACAATTGTTCCATATAGGTTGTTGTAGAATCACATCTGCTGAAATATTGTCTAAGGTACAAACTTTACACTCATTGAAAGAACATAACATTTGTCTATAAAATAATGGTAATTTTTCTAATTTCATGTTCTCAATTTTTTTATCTGAAAAAGACAAAACATATGGAACAGTAATATTCAACTGTTTACAATAGCTTTCAAAAATGTTATACAAGACAGATTTAGTTTTCAACAATCTTGGAACCCGGGCAGCTTTTAGTGCTTTAAGTTTACTTTCAATATCGACGATTGATAGTCCACCTTCTGAAAAAGAACCTATCAAAAACATTGCGTTTAATTCTCTCTGTTTTATTCCAAATAAAGTTGTAAATAAGACGTTGTATTTTCTTAATGTAGGTATTATCAGGCATAGTGAGTATTGAAGCAACATACACAAGTTTAGATATAGCTAGTATCTTTACTATACATGCTTTTCAAAATAAAGTTAACTTTCTTCGTTTCCACGATTCAAATAGTTTTTCTATATCATGGTAAATTTTCATCCAATTTTTATTGTAACATTCTTCCTTATCATGTCCAATATAAACCCCAAACATTTTACTGCTTTATATGTTATCTTTATGCCGTATAATTCATCATATAAATATTTTAGGTTTCCTAATAGGATACATTCTGTTTTATTTATGTTTATTTTTGACCCCGCATGTTTACAAAATTCATTTACAGTATCTAGAGATGCTTTTAACGAAGCGTCGTCTTTCAATGCTAAGGTTAAATCATCCGCGTGCTGTACATTTTTAACTTCATGGTTCTTTATTGATATACCTTTTATATTCGGATTTTGTTTTATTTTGGTAGCTAAGATTTCTGCGACAAAGAGGTACAACAGAGCTGAGATTGGACATCCTTGATGAATGCCTCTTGTCATTTCACAAGTCTTAGATAACCAGCCATTATTTTTTATTTTAAGTAAAGGATTAGTGTATAAAATTTTAACCCATTTTATAAAAGTGTTGCCAATATTGAATTTTTGCAGAGTTTTAAAAAGAAAATTCCATTCTACGGAATCAAAAGCTTTTTCAAAGTCTAAGAAAAGCAATATGCCTTTTGAGTTTTCTGTTTCGCAGTACTCAAAAATGTCAAGTATTAGTCTAGCATTTTCTCCTATATGTCTACCTTTGATGTAGGCAGTTTGATTTTCATTTATCAATTTAGATAGTATGTTCTGAAGTCTTCTCGCGAAAACAAAAGCTATAATTTTGTAGTCTGTATTCGTCAAGCTTATTGGTCTATAATTTTTCAAATTCTCTTTTTCTCCTTTTTTATAGATAAGTGATATGACAGAAAGTCTTTGTGTATATGAAAGTTTCTCTTTATTAAAGATATCATTCAGGGCTTTATAAAACAAAGGTCCAAGTTGTTTCCAAAAACACTGATAGAATTCACTTGGAAGGCCATCTAGGCCAGGCGATTTTTCTTTTTTCATGTTATTGACAGCATTTGTGCATTCTTCATGTGTAGGAAAGATTTCTAATAAATCTTTATCCTCTTTATTTAGTTTTGGAAGATCATTTACGGTAGATAAATATCGTTCTATTTTCTCATCTGAAATATTTTTACTTGTATAGAGTTCACTATAGAAGGAATACATTTCTCCCATTAATTCATTAGTTTTGTTGAATTTCCTCCCATCCGATGATTTTAGCTCTTTAATGGCGTTTGATGATTGAATTTGCTTCTCAAGACTTAAAAAGTATTTAGAATTTTTTTCCCCCTTTTCAATCCATTTTACCTTAGATCTTATTTGAGAACCTTTGGATTTTTTATCGTAGATATCGTCTAAATCTGCCTCTAGTGTTTTTAAACGTCTATAATTAAAGTCATTTGTACTTCCTTTTTCTATTGCGTCGATTTCACTTTCAATAAACTTTATTTTTTCTTTAACTGATTTTTGTTCACATTTTGCAAATGCAATCGAAAAATCTTTAAGCTTTCTTTTAATCAACTCCCATGTTGTTATGGGACATAGGGATGAATCTATATTTTCAATTATATTTATTATACCTTTTCTGTACTTTTCGTTATCTAGGTAAGAAACATTAAACTTCCAATATCCCGAACCCCTTCTGGATTTATCTATATAGAAATTAAATTTCAAATATTTATGGTCAGTCATACGACTTCCGTTTGAATGAGTTCCTGGGATTTTTCTAATTCCAATATCATCTAATGTATAACAAAAAGAATTGTTTATAAAGACATAATCTATGCGACTTTTGGGATCATTTCTAGCATCACACCATGTATAACCTAACTTACTAGGATAATGTTTTGTCCACATGTCGTCCATGTTACCATATCTAATTACATCTTGTAGATAACGTACACTTTTATCTGCAGCATTATTCATTTGACAGTTAAAGTCCCCACACATAACAATGTTTTCGTTAAGTGAATTTTTTGATATAAAAGTTTTGAGCTTTTTGAAAAATTTACATCTCTTTTGGATATCATTTGGAGCTTAAATATTTACAATTGTAAATGTATTATCATCAATTTCAAGATTAATTAAAATTTTTCTTCCATCATCACATCTTCTTACATTTATGATATTGGCATTGACTGTTTCACTAAATAAGACAGACACACCTCTACTAAATGTAGAATCACTGTAGGTATGACAAGTTTTGCCTTTTCATGTTAAATTGTAAAGTGATTCATTTTTTTCAATAAAATGTGTTTCCTGAAGTAGAATGATATCTATCTTACTTTCTCTTAACCATGAGAATATTTTTTGCCTTTTCTTGGGAGTATTTAACCCCCTTACATTAACAGAAATAAATTCTAGTTTTTCCATTATATCTTACGTAAATCTGTAGAACAAAAATACCAGGCCATTGTTCAATAAATCAGAGTCCTTGGGCATTCGAAATCGCTCGTGCATATCAGACATTTAACTGTTACCTGTCTCGTCGGGATCAGATTCCGAGGACGCGTCGAAGCCTGACAGATTTTCAGAGTCCGATTGCTGGCGCAGGGCTCTAAACATCTGGGTAATCTCTTTTTGTTTCGTGTTTACTTTAGACTGATGTTTTTGTTTTGGTTGACTCCACTGGTCACTCTTTTTCCTTTTTCTAACCTTTTTGCAAATTTTGCCGATGATTTTCCCTAGAAGATTTTGTCCAGGCCAGGATTCCACTTTTGTGTTTTCGGTACCCTGTTTGTCCAAGCCCGTACCCCATGTATCGTTGAATGTTGATTCTGCGAAGATGGTGTCTTTTTTCACTGCCCGTAATTTCTCTCGAAACATTGGTATTTGAGCACATTTATTTTCAACGATTTCAGTCATGACCGTTTCTCGTGTGTCAATCCATTGATCACTTGGCTTGATTTTGTCTCCTAAGCGTTTGGCGGACAACGCATCTTTGGCCTCTTGGATGTTTTTTGCAGCATCAGGGTCACCACATCTCACGGCCTTTGTGTACTGAAAAGCGTGTTCTGCTGAGTTGTGAGTTACATTGTAGATCTTGAGTTCACAAGGAAAAAAAATGGACAGAATGTTTTCCTCACCATTAAAGGCTATGACATTAGTCTGTACCTCATACGATGGACAGTTTTCATGGCCTGCAGTATGACCCTCCTATTTACATACTTTGCATCGAGGTGCATTTTTGCAGAATCTCCTGACATGATCAGTGGCCCAGCATTGTGTGCAAGTCATTTTGCGTTGTGATTTTGGTTGACCGTAATGAAATATTTGACATCGTTTCCCGGCACAGTAGTTTATTCTGGGTAGATGTTGACCGTCCGGTAGGGGTTCTATGTACATGAAACGATTTCCATTTAAGACGCTTGTCATACGGTTTGTTACTGGATGTCTGATTTTCTCATACAGAATTTTACTCTTAAGTTTCACTTTGAGTTTCTCAAGCAGTTCTTGAACAGCTGAATCGTCTACAGACAATGGCAGACCACACAGCCTGATTTTCAAAGATTTCTCTGTGACATTATGAATGCCTGTAGAATATGGATTAGTGTCAAAAAAAGAAATTGAAACATTCCGGATTTCAATCCCTTCTGTTAAGAGCTTTCCGCGAGTTGCATGATGGCTAAGGTATATTCGCCATAAGTTTCGATCTAGTTGTAGGCAATGTAGAGAGTCACCAACAACTTTTGTAAGACTGTCCATTAAATCATAATCTGTTATTCTGTAATTTTCAAAGCACTGGATATCTGAGTTCTTTAAATAGAGTGGTTTAATCATGCTTAATTCTGGTCGGTCACCCATGCTGTCACATATGTAGTGCTGTACAGTGAATGAGGAGTGTTCATAAGATACTCACAGATAAATGCACAGGTAGTCCAAAAGCAATATTTCCAAACGAAAAAAAAAACAATACAAAACATATATACACAATCCAAAAACTCTCCTGTGTCACTTGATTCAGTTTTTAAGCTTCACAGTATTCGAATTTCTGGTGAAATTGGTCAAAAAACACGAGCTCTGGAACGGAGCGTCCATCCATTACCGTGTCACGTGACTTTTCCACAACGTGGAAAGTTATCCACAAATTCTTTTCATAATAACTAAAAACTGTAAACTACAGTGGTTTCAATACAGAACAATGAAGAAAATTTCAGCAACAAATTCTTTTCTATTTAAAATAAAAAGGTGAACTCTAAGATGTGAACCTTTTGTCACAGTAAGGAATAAACAATAAAATATTCTTTGTGAATGTTACTGTGTTCATTTATTACTGAATGATTTTGAGGTTACAATAGAACATAAAACAAAACACCTTTATTCTTGGCATTCTTGAGAAAACAGAGTTATACAAAATACCCTTTTCCTTTGATTAAAGTACTAAATATAAAAAGCAAGATGCTCTGAGGAAACCTTTAAGTGTTCGTTTTGCAATATCATACCTAAAACATTTTTTATGAAACTCAAAAATATATTTATTACAAAAATGGAGACAATGAAAAATTTGATGCCCATTGGAACGGTTGGACCAAATCTCTCTCTCTCTCTCTCTCTCTCTCTCTCTCTCTCTCTCTCTCTCTCTCTCTCTCTCTCTCTCTCGTGAGAGTCAGGCGTAATTCAATTTGCATAAAAACTCTTCACAACAACTTTATACTAACTTTTAATCAAAGTACTGAAAGTAATGAAAGGCGGTAAGCTGACTTTTTTGTCTGTAATGTGAATGACGAGGATCAACAGGGGAAGTCCATGCTTTATTCTTTATTTTCACACAACTAAATAATACATTTTCTAGAAGGAAATAACAGATATGGATGGGAAACAATGTCCTTAACCTGTTAACCATGTTGGAATATAAAACTGTGTATGACGTTGATAAACACAATAGTCATAATGACTTTGGCTACACTCGAAAACCAAAACCCTACCATGGAATCACGAAATTTACAATATTGGTAAAGGGCTACCTGTTCCTTCTAACTATCTATTAAGTCTGAATTTAGTATCTATAGCATTAAAGAAGATATTATTGAAATGTTTTACGCATAAATACTATATACCTAGTTTGGCCCAATTTGGAGTCAGAATCTCTAACCTGAAGATCATGAAATTTATAATTCTGGTAAAGGCCTCCTGTTCCCCATGGCTGTGGAATTATCTTTTCGTAAATATTGTCGTAAAGAAGGAGATGAAATTTGTGAAGGTTTGACAATGTTTGAAAATATGGAAAGAATTGTAATAGCTGTGATCGTAAATTAAAGTGTTCAATTGTTAACGTGCGGTGGACGCTGACCAAATGTAATAGAAATGAATGGGAACTTTAAAGCCTATCATTCACAACAACTACATATCTAATTAATAATTGACTACTGTGTTCTGTGTTTAATAGTGAATGAGACATTTTTAGAAGACGACTAATATGAAACTATGTATTGATACATTTGTCAAGCAAGGAAGAAAATAACAACTGAACATAAAGATAATACACATACTAAATACTTATACCAAGTGCCACAAATATTCATGCAAAAACACTTCAACATAATAATGTAGGGCTATTGTTAGTTGACCTGTTTTTATATTCTTGTGAGGCTGAATTTATTCGAAAGCTTCTACATGAGAAGAAAAAATTTCTTGCTGTGACCAACAGCACGTGGATATATCGACGACATTTTATCCATTAACAATAATCATTTTCATTCTTATGTCGATATATCCCAGTGAACGTGAAATAAAAGACACCACAGAGTCCTACGCACATGCTTTGTACAGATATTTTATTGAAAAATAGATGTTAACGGCAAACTAGCAACCCAACTTTATGACAAACGGGATGATCTCAGCTTCTCTATCGTCAGCTTTCCATATCTATATAGCAATATTCCATTATCACCTGTATATGGTTTTTATACCTCCCAACTGATTCGATATGCAAGAGTTGTTCTGCATATAAGTTTTTAAATCGAGGTAGGCTACTGACAAATACGTTTATGTTACAGGGGTTTCTACAGTGTCATTTAATGTCATCATTTCTCAAATTCTATGATCGTTATAATGATCTAGTTTGCACTCTGATTCTGACAGCGAAACATTTACCTGATAAGATATAGGGCTCACGGCGGGTGTGACCGGTCAACAGAGGATGCTTACTCCTCCCATGCAACTGATCACACCTCTGGTATATCCAGGAGTCGGTGTTTGCCCAATTCTCTATTTTGTATTCCCTATAGAGTTGTGAGATTGATCATTGTTCGTTATCTACACCTTTTCATAATGTAAGCCTATCTCATATCTCAATCTTTTAAGATAAAAATTTAGCTCTAGGCATTTTCAGTAATTCTGAGAAAACTTAAAACAGATCCCCAGATGATATGAATATCTCAGGATTTCTTCCATTTCCTATCTGATCAAGTTCTATCGAGATGTCTTGCGGTATTATTTTATATCTAATGGTGAAAATTTCACCTCTAACCTATATAACTTTTATATGTACCTACTGAACACTAGTAATAATGTCGATATTATGTATATTTTGTCATACGAACATAAAACTAGGAATATTCTATCATACTAACATAAAACTAGAAATATTCTATCATACTAACATAAAACTATAGGAATATTCTTTCATACTAACATAAAACTATAGGAATATTCTTTCATACTAACATAAAACTATAGGAATATTCTTTCATATTAACATAAAACAAGTAGAACAAAGGGGTGCAGGGTGCATAGAGAAATCAATCGCATTCACGATTCTCTTGTCGTTTTCCCGTTATACTGTTCACATACAGGTAATATAATTTAGGGATTCCATAAATCCCAAAATCAATTCATTTATTCACTCAAAAACCATATCATTGGTACATGAGGTACAAACAAAATATATACATATTTACATTAAGATTACTGGTAAGGGTCAGTTACGTATGTAGTAACAATAGATAATCATATAGACATATAGTTTGCTGAAACTATATCAATTCAGGAAGAACAGACAACACAGAAAATTTTATTAATAAATTTCGCCAATGATTTTAAATTACCGTATTATTTGTGTTCATTAATTCATAAAACTTAAACGTGTTTGGATTTTTACGAAATTTTTCTTTCAGATATATTTTCCTGTCGTTTGAAAAAAAGTGCATTCCATAATGTAGTGAAATCCATCGCCAATACTATTACGATTACACTTTGTACATGTTCTTAAACTTCGTTCAATATTATTCCATCTACCGGTTTCTATGGGAAGACGATGATTACAAGTTCACAAATTGGTTACAATGATTCTTAAGTCTCTAGGTAAACTCAGTAAATAATTTTCTACACCAAATTTGTTTTAAAATTCTATAATTGATACATTTAGGCGAGTCATTAATAACACAATTCCATTCTTGTACAAATTGATTTCTTAGGGCTTCTTTGACACAAGACTTGAACCAGAAAAGGCTATGAAATGTTTGATTTATCTATATATATGACATTCCACAAGTATTAAAAATACCTTTTATCCATGGATCAGTAAATTTCATTGTAAGTTTATTTCTATCGACTGTAATCATTTTTGTCCAGTACCTTGTCATTCTTGTTTTAGCACTAATTAACAATGGAAACCTACCGCTTTCTTTATACACCATACAATTCGGGGTACTTGACTAAGATTCTGGATAAATTAAAAAATTTAAGATGTATTTTTTCAATAATGTCAACATTTTCCTAGCCCCAAATTTACAGGAATTAAGTAGAATTGGGTTGATGACTTTATCAAATAAGTCTAACTGGAAATTAATTGGTAAATTGAAATAACGAATCTTACTTAATAGACCAGAAAGAACTTTTGATGCTTGCTCTGCTAATTTTTTTTTCATTATCAAACTTCCCATTTCTCGACAGGAATATACCCAGGTAAAAAAAAACTGTTTCACATTCTCAATAGCGATACCAATATACAAAATTGCGTTTTGTCATAGGACCTTTTGAAAATATTAATACCTTTGTTTTGGCTATGTTCACTTCGAGTTTCCATAAACTTCAGTATTCGGCAAAGATATTGAGCGAGTGTTGTAAATCAGAAGCACTTTCAGACATTAAGACAGTGTCATCAGCATAAAGAAGAATACAAAGTTTTAACGGGAAAAAACATATCATCTTGGACTTGCGTACTAGGACATGTAAATCCATCTATCTGATTTCTTGTTAAATACTCTTCCAGGTCATTAATGAATATCGAAAATAGAAATGGTGATGAATTTTCTCCTTGTCTCAAACCAACATTGCACGTGGATAATTCTCATTCATGTTCACCTATTTGTATCTTTGATTTAATGCCACTGTACATATTTTTGATAAATCTGAAACATTTTCCCTCTATTCTACTGTTTAAAATTTTGGTCCATAAGTCATTTTTATAAACAGTGTCAACGTCCTGTTTGAAATCTATAAAAGCGCAATATAATTTTTTCTTATTACTTAATGCATATTTGAGTAAATATCTTAGGTAAATAATTTAGGTAAATATCTTAAATGTGCCACAAAACTCCGAAATGGGACTGTTATCAATTCGTACTGCTTACCCCCCCCCCCCCCCCCCCCCCCCAGCATGTTGTTAATCGGTGTAATAGTGCATGAATGTATGTACTACATACTTGTGTTGTTTAATAATGTAATTACGCAGTACTCTATATAAGTTTATGCACTTTCCATATACTGTACGCATACTCTGTATTGTATTTATATATGAATCCAACGAACAGTATCCCCGTGGGGATCCGGGTTAGAATATATCCTCAGTACCCCTTGCTTGTCGTAAGAGGCGACTAAATGGGGCGGTCCTTCGGATAAGACCGCATAAACCGAGGCCCCGTGTCACAGCAGGTGTGGCACGATAAAGATCTCTCCCTGTTCAAAGGCCATAAGCGCCAAGCATAGGCCTTAATTTTGCAGCCTTTCACTGGCAATGAGTGAAAGATTCTTGAGAGGGACGATAAACATAATATAAAATCAATCAATCAATCAATGAGCGGTATGGCTCACGGAAATAAAGAAACTAAAGGACTTATTCCTCGAAGAGCTTGAACTTTTCCCCGAACTTATTTGCTATAAAATTATTCAACCATGAAAACAATTTACCTGGATCACCGCCTTCTTGTTACAAACATACTTGAACATTCCATCTTCTTTTTCGTCAATAAATCCACGCTGTCTTTGTTGTTGTGTAATTGTGTCACATATTAGAAGCTTTTATTTTTTCGAAATGAAAAAAAAAACAAACCAATATAGATGATCGCAATGCAGACTTGCTTTGCATAAATATTTCAGTCAGGGTTGTCACTAGAATTTTGCTACGTGAGTTCCGGACTCATGGCTTATGAGTCCCTTGTAAAAAGATCTTCGAGAAAAGTGAAATGAGATGTAATTTTTCTGCACCTCTATTTTGAATGAACACAAGGTAATATTTTCCTCTGTTCACTCTATTCCCAAACGACTGCAAACAATGACGTACGTGTTAAGAACTCTAATTACCCACCCAATGCATTATTGTAATATAATTAAATGTAATAATTCGCTACTTGGCCTCTTATTAACAACTTTTTTGTGATTGTCCCACTCTCGGGCTATCACAATAACCTGATCTCAATATGATAACCAATCAACGTTGTTTGCCGGTGATCTGTAAATCATAACGACACTACTTTGATAAAACTGACTATCTGAAGATGGAAATTTGATAAAACATAGATCCGATCTTTTGAATAAATAAATGAATAACAAAAACCTCGTACTTGGAATTTAATTTAATCATCTCTATAAGTGAATAGAGAGTGGATGTTATAATGTACACTTATTCACACCTACTTGACTGACACTAAACAAAAACAACAAAAAAACAACAACAAAAAAAAAACAACAAAAAAACCAAAACAAAACACAAAAAAAAAAAAAAAAAAAACAAAAACAAGAAAAAAAAAACCAAAAAAACCCCACAAAAAACCCAAAACAAAAAACAAAAAAACAAAAACAAAAAAACCCCCCACAAAAAACAAATAAACAAACAAACAAAAAAAAAACAACAACAAAACAAACTGGTGCACAATGTACTGTGGTATTATCTTCGTTTACAAATAACAGAGCTTATAGGAAAATGGGTTTTGGTCTGAATTTCATGGAAGTCCCCGACCGCTGACAGTTCATTTTGGAAAAAATTGGAATGGTCCGTTGAAAAAGCACTTGATGAGTCCGAAAAAGTTATAATTGTAGGTGACATAAATGTAAATTTCCTAACTCTACAAAGCACACACATTGTTAATGAAATTCTCCAAAAGCATTCCTTTAAAAACATAATCCACGAGGCTACGAGAATCACGACACACGAACACTCTCATTGACCCAATTCTAGTAAGTGATACCATGGCCGGAGGAATAGCGGACTCGGGAACAATAGATATAGAACAGTCTCTTAGTGACCACAAAGGCACATACGTTTCTCTTAAATCTGATGCAATACAAAACCAGTCATATGAAAGGAAAGTTTGGGTATATAAAAATGCGGATTTTGAAACACTGAATTCGCTTGTACATAACACCGATTGGAATTCGTTACTTACTGACGCAAGTGATATTGATCAGGCAGAGAAAAACTTTTCTGCAACTTTCTTAAACCATGTTAAACAATGCGTTCCTGAAAAAACAATAACTATAAGAACTAGAGACAAACCTTGGTTTGATTCGGCTCTGCGAAAAACAATTTGTTTGCGAAATCGTGCGAGAAATAAAGCCCATAAAACAAAAACTACTTTGGATTTCAGTCATTACAAAAAATTGCGTAACAAAGTTAATAATATGAAAAAATAGCTATGGCAAACTATTATAATAACATCGAGTCAAATCTTATCAATGCAAGTATTAAAAGTTCCAAAATTTATTGGAAACTTTTGAAAGATGTATTCAAATCTAAAGTTAGGACCGAAATACCACCACTACAGGTTAAGGAAAACGGCAATGCACATATTACATACAGTGACTTCGACAAAGTTGAAGCGTTAAATAATTATTTTGCGTCGATATCGTCTTTACTTGACAACGAACCCACATTGCCTGATTTTTCTTTAGTTTGCAATAATGTACTTGAAAATATCGAAATTATAGAACAAGATATCATTGATATAATTTCTGTTTTACCAGTTAACAAGGCAATCGGACCAGATAGTATAAGCCATAAGATGCTAAAAGCCACTATTTTTACTGTATCAACTCCTTTGTGTATTTTGTTTAATCGGTCTTTAAAGGATCACTCTTTTCCTAAGCAATGGAAGGTTGCTAATATATTACCTCTATTCAAGAATTGTGACCCTTCAGAGCTGTCCAATTATAGGCCTGTGTCACTATTAAGTTGTGTAGGTAAAATTATGGAACGTGTTATTTTCAAGTATGTGTACAATTATTTTCATACAAATAGTCTTTTTTACAAGTATCAGGCAGGTTTTTTACCTGGACATTCAACTGTGTATCAGCTCATTGAAACATATGATAGTATAGTCAAAGCCATAGATGAGGGAAAACATTGTTGCATGGTTTTTTGTGATCTGTCAAAAGCATTCGATCGAGTATGGCACAAGGGACTTCTTTTTAAGTTAAAGTCATATGGTGTTAACGATCATATATTACAATGGTTTGAAAGTTATTTGAATTATAGAAGTCAACGAGTCTTACTTCGAAACACAGTATCAGGTTCAAAATTTGTACAAGCTGGTGTTCCTCAAGGTTCGGTATTAGGTCCCCTATTATTTCTGATATATGTCAATGATGTAGCAGAAAACATGTCAGGTTTATGTAGGCTATATGCCGATGATAATTCTTTACAGCACTGTTCATCAAATACCCAAACTATCCAACTACAGTTGAATAATGACTTAGAAAAACTTAATGCGTGGTCCACGCAATGGTTATTGAAGTTTAATCCATCAAAAACAAAAGCTGTCTTTTTTAGTACTAAAAAAAATGTAGATTTACCTTCTTTAGAATTTCAAAACTGTAGCTTAGATTTTGTGTCAACACAAAAACATTTAGGAATTATTTTTTCACATGATTTCAGCTGGTCAACATACATTGATTCGCTATTAGCCAGTGCGAATAAGAAACTGGGGTTGCTTAAAAAATTAAAATTTAAGGTCAGCGCTAAGACTTTATCCCTTTTATACACTACTTTTATAAGGCCATCATCTGGAATATGCATCTGAAGTATGGGGTGGGTGTTCAAATCAAGACTCTGAAAAGCTAGAAAAATTACAGCTAGCAGCTGCAAGGATAGTCACAGGTCTTACTTCGTTGGCATCACGTGACTCACTCTATTTCGAAACTGGGTGGGAACCACTTATTGTCAGAAGAAGGGTCAAATTAAAAACAATTATGTATAAAATTTATCATAATATGGTACCAGATTATCTTCAAAATATTTTACCAAGCATACGATCACACGAATCAAATTATGTTACAAGACAATCGCAAAATTATAGTATTCCCAAGTGTAGATTAAATATTTATAAGTCATCCTTTGTACCTTTAGCGATAGACGAATGGAATTCAGTACCGATGGAAATAAGACAATCAAGTTCTATAAATTCTTTTAAACAAAGTCTACATGTACCAATAAAACCTCGACCCTCTTATTTTTTGTATGGAGAACGCTATTGGAATATAATCCATACAAGGTTAAGGCATAAATGTGCATTGAATAATGATTTATTCAGATGTAATATTATAGATAGTCCTCTATGTTCATGTGGAAAAACAGAGGACGCCTACCACTTCTTTTTTTCTTGTACTAATTATTCTGCTGCAAGAAACGATTTATTCAATGCTGTTTTTAAAATGGATAATTTGCATATTGTGGACACACATGTGTTACTATGGGGAGACAACTCCATTAGTATTGATGACAATGAAAAACTATTTTTTAATGTACAATTGTTTATAAAACGATCTGGTAGATTTTGATGTCAAATCTGCTTTACATTTCATATAAACAATATTGTAACTTTTGAATAAGTATATCTACTGTAAGAACTTTCATTGTAGCTTTATATTGAAACGACCTTTGATACCATTGCATGTAATTAGTTATAAAACTTTATGTTTGTCATTAATTGTTACATAGGAGAAGGTGTTCTAAGTTTTAAGAACTTGTACCTGATCCTTTTGTTATTAACATCTTGACAATAAAATATGTTCAAATTCAAAACATTAGACATTTGCGTTCCAAATGAATTTTCCGAGTCTAGATCGCAGATTCTTGTAATAGTAATACTAAATTGTATCCATGATAAACGAACTATATTTCCGCACTCCTGCTTAAAATTACTCAAGCGGAAATGGACATACAGCACTGCTTGAATAGCCTATGCGGAAATGGATGCACTACTGTAATTAAACTTGAATGGTACCCTAACTGGGAGATTGTAGAATAGGCAGAACCAATTTGATATGGCCTGATAGACAGGTGAGCCGACAGGTGTCGTGGATCTATTTTTTATGTTCTCTAAAAGCGTTGTACTTCCAAATACTGAGCGGACTAAAATTAAATTATGAATTCTGAAAGCCTCTCCTGCGATTAATACCTTAGAAAAAAGCTTGATCAAAGCTGGAACTTATGAAACGTAATAAATATGATATATTGTTTTTAATTATTTGATTATCTCGTGTTGTAGATATGATATCTTACGTTTTACGGAAACAAAAACTGGCAATATCGATATTATCAATATCCCAGGTTTTATTGAACATATGACAAACAGATTTATTGTTGCAACCATCAAATCAGGAGGAATTATATTGCAGCGAGTTATGTAAAATTAGTTAAATATGTGAAAGTTATTGCTTCTAATTGTGAATACGTTTATCCAAGAAGGTTATTAATTTACATTCAGGTCTTGTTCTGTCCTTCGTACGATTTTTTAAAGGTACGAATTGTCAAAACAAGCTCATGAAGCCACGTGACTGTATCATTGTTTACTGTACATTTTTTTTGGAAGTCTAAGTAAAATTACAATGTGAGTAATTTGACTATCTATGTAAATTTGTTCCTTTATGTCTACTTTATTTGATGTGTAATGCATAGCTGCAATTTTCAACGTTTATGTTAGAAATTTGTGGATTTCTCTAACCACGTGTTCAATAAGTACAACACGCCATTGCTGTCATCACTATGTCTAGGACTATAACTGGAGTATATGTTGCAGAATTTTATATGAAAGTTGAATTATCTTGAATAAGATGATGTAAAGTAAGCTTTGGGAATGTGATTTAATGTTAATACTAGAATTTGAGGTAGAATAGGCTGATGTTCGAAATAAATTTCTATGGAACGCCATAACGGTCATTGTCAAAGTTAGTTAATCCGTACTTTATGCAATAGTTAGCTCGTCTATAATAGTGAGAACATTTTCTTATTAGTTTTTATTTTCTTTGCAGTCCTTTACCACATGCCATCTCACATATTCGTCCTTGTCAGAGTATTCTTTGTAGATGCTTGGTTGTCTGATGGTCTGCTAATCACGGGACAGTACAATAATGGAATTATCCCTCACCACTCATCAGGACAATTGAATAAGTCACCATGAGCGACAAGGAAGAGAACATCCTACACCCACACAGGACAGGGACACAGGGACCGCAACAAAAACAAAGCAAACAAAAAACAAAACAAAAAACCAAAACAGGAATACGACAGGGGAAAACATCAGAAAAAGGACTTGGAACATTTTCAGGAAAATATCTCCGAAATAGATAGACTCTGGGCAGAAGTTGATATGCTACAAGCATCTGATTGGAAAAGCTTTAAAAGCGCGCGCCTCTTGGAATCATGTGGATATGACTTAAGTGAAAAGTACAAAGTATACAACAAACTTGTATCAGAATACAGTGAGTTTGTTCTTAGAAGTGAGGAAAATGAAGCTATACGGTAGTATGAAGAATTCACTCGCCATAATCAGGAGATAAAAGGACTGGTAGAAAAGACTATCAAGGACATTCAGGAAAGGATGCAAACACTAGAGGAAACATCTTCATCACATGGATCCAGATCATCTATGAGATCAGGAATTTCTGTGATTGCCAAAAAACAAGCGAAAGTAGAAGCAGCTAGGGCGAAGATAAAATTTTCGGAGCAATAGAGAGATATTTTGGTTGGTCGATTGATTGTTTGTTTTACGTCCAGTCGAGAATTTATTTTTCACTCATATTGAGACGTCATCAGCTGTAGGTGAAATATCACACATTTAGACTTATGCTTAGCGCCCAGGGCCGTAACAGTGAAGGGACTTTAACGTGCCAACGCCTACCGTGACACGGGACCTCATATCCGAAAGACCCGTGATTCTCACTTCTAAATGCTGAGCGTTTGGTGAAGGAGCAATCACTACCTATTTTTGCGTCTTAGGTTTGACCGCGGTCATGGCACGAGCGGGGCTCGTATTCATGACCTCCCGGTTACGAAGTGAACGCTCTAACCACTGAGGTACCGCGTCCGGTGATCTTTTGGAGGAGAAGTTTAAAGTAGAAGAAGAAGAATTACTGACAAAGATAAAGATAGAAAGAAGGAAAGCTGAACTCAACCCGAGTCTCTCTCTCGTCTGGAATATGAGAAAGAATTAGCCGCAGCAGAGGCAGAGGTAAAAGCATTGCAGATGGTCGAGAGTGAACTGGAGAGAAATGAAGTATCTGATGCATTGCTTCCCAAACAGCAAGAAAACTCAGAGATAAGGACAAGTCATTATGTGAACAAACATTCTCAGTTTACTGGACTCACTGACCTGAATCCAAGAGCAAGACCATTCAACCCACATTTCATGCAAGAACCTAGCTGTTAATCGGAGTTGTACCGTCCACTTCCGCAATGTGGGGATTATATACGAACGCAACCAGTACAGGAACTGCCTCCTGTCAGGAAGTTGCATCATTCTCAGAGTCATATGACATCGGAACTTACAAATATCTACTAAAAAAGGACTTGTTATTCGCAAGACTTACTACATTTACCGAAGACCCGGAAGCTTATCTGTCTTGGAAGAGAACTTTTAAGCAGGTGGTGGATGAACTGAATGTCGGATGAGCGAAAGAACTAGAACTGCTGATCAAGTGGTTAGGACCAGTGTCTTCAAAGTACGCACAAAGCATCAGATCTCCAACGTAAATCGACTGTCGATAGGTGTGACCCGTCTGTGGGAGAGACTAGACCGCAGGTACGTGTGCCCAGAGATGGTGGGGGCGGCCCTTAAAAGGAAGACAGAGCAATTTCCAAAACTAATTAACTGAATCAACGAAAAGTTGTATGAATTGGCGGACATCTTGGCGGAGATCAACAGTGTCAAAGAGAATTCAACCTACAGTTGCCTGCTATCCTGCTATGACACGTCTTCTGATGTTTTGCCGATCATACAGAAGCTACCTAACTCCCTTCAGAAGTGGACGTCGAGAGCAGTAGGTACAAGAAAAACCACAACGCTGTCTTCCCTCCTTTCAGTGAATTCTTAGGCTTCATTCAGGAGATGAGCTACATTAAGAACCAGGTCTCAACTACGATAACAACAACGTGCAAAAACATTCGACGATCACCTCGCGTAACAAAGTCAATGTGAAAATGACAGACACCAACACCAACGTTAAGCCAGTGAAAACAGTCTTCCAACAACATGTATTATTCATTTAAACTCTAAGCATAATTTGAATGATTGTAGAGCATTTAGACTGAAATCTCCAGAAGAGAGACGTCGACTTCTGAAAGATTCTGGTGTCTGTTCAGATGTTGTTTTTCGAAGGACCATTGGAAACGTGACTGCGCGACTGTCATTGCTTGCAAAGACTGCGAAGCCAGAATCATTGCACAGCTCTGAACATTAATACGACAATTGATCGGCCTAAAGGGAGATAGAATGGAGGGGAGGAACCCATTAAATCACCGGATGTTGACAGTACTACTATATGCACCGAAGTTTGTGGAAGGAATGTACATGGAAAATCCTGTGCAAAGATCTTACCGGTTTAGGTGACAAACAAAAACATCCATCAGGAACAAATAAAGGCGTATGTCATTCTGGATGAACAGAGCAAAAAAAAAAAACTTTGGAGAGATCTGAATTGTTTGATTCCTTTGGAGTGAGCAGTCCTCCAGTGGAATACACAATGAGAAGTTTTGCTGGGAAGTCTACGACGTGTGGCAGAAAGGCTGATGGTTTCATCATACAACCACTAGACTTATTTACAAGAATTGTGTTGCCAGAGACGATCGAGTGCAAAGATATCCTAAACAACAGGAACGAGATTCCTACCCCAGATGTAGTGACACATCACCGCCACTTGAGCAAAATAGCGGAGAAAATGGAACCTTTGGACGAAAACGCAGAAATTCTCCTTCTTGTTGGAAGAGATGCGATAGAAGCACACCATCTGATAGAGCAGGTTGTTGGGCCGAAGAAATCACCATTCGCACAAAGATTGAAGCTAGGATAGGTGGTTGTAGGAGACATGTGTCTGGGCAGGAGTCACAAACCTAACAGGATAAACGTCTGCAAAACTTACCTTATATCAAAGGGACGTCCTACCATTTTACCGCCCTGTCCTAATGAGGTTGATGTGCATGAACATTCATACCCGAAATCTCAGGACGTGGTCAGCTGTTTCCTATCATCAGATGTCATCACTCAGACTGACCTGGATGACACTGTGGGACATTCCATCGAGGACAGAAAATTCTTGGACTTGATGAGCAAGGAACTTCACAAAGACAAAGACGGTCATTGGTGTGCACCTCTACCCTTCCGTGCCCCTCGGAAGAAACTTCCAAATAATCGCATCATGACTATTCAACGTTTTCAGCTGCTGGAAAAAAGTTTACGCAAAGATCCAATGAAGCGAGGCCATTTCTTTGAGTTTATGAAGTTTATGCACCTGCGCCGCAGCCTGAAGAGGAGTGTTGGTATCTTCCAGTGTTCGGTATTTACGACCCGAAAAAACCTGGACAGATTCGCTGCGTCTTTGACTCCTCAGTGATGTATCAAGGTGTTTCATTGAATAGTGAGCTGTTGTCATGACCTGATCTCACAAGTAGCCTGATAGGAGTTCTCGTACGTTTCCGTAAAGAACAGGTTGGAATTATGGCCGACATCCAGAAGATGTTCTATTCATTTACAGTTAAAGAAAATCATCGAAACTTTCACAGAGGTAACGATTTTACCAAAGACTTGATTGAGTACCAAATGCGTGTCGATGCATTTGGCAACAAACCGTCTCTCCCCATTGCAAACTATGCTTTGCAGAGGACAGCAGAAATCGCATCAAAGACATATGTAGATGACGACATAAAGAAGTTTTGCAAAGAAACTTCTATGTGGACGACGCCCTAATCTCAGTTCTGACTGCAGCAGAAGCAATTGACCTTCTCACAAGGACAAAACATGCTCTCATGACTGTGGGTAAGATCCATCTCCACAAATTCGCATCAACTAATGGTGAAGTAACGTCCATCCTACCACGGGAAGACTTGGCCAAGGATTTTAAGAAGATCGATATGGACACAGACGACTTACCCATGCAAAGGAGTCTAGGGATGAACTGGGATCTTGACTCGGATTCATTTACCTTTCGTGTCTCCCTGAAGGAGACCCCTTTCACAAGACGTGGCATATTGTCTACTGTCAGTAGCCTTTATGACCCCCTTGGATTTATAGCTCCAGTCACTATCCAGGGTAACCTCATGCTTCGTAATTTTGTGTCAGAAACCTTGGACTGAGATGAACTTCTCTCCGAGAATTACAGGACACGGTGGGGGCTGTGGAGAGACTATGACTGCATGAAAACTTGTCAATTCCAAGAGCCTACTCACCTATGTCTCGACGTACAGCAGCGAGAGTGGAAATGCATACATATTCTGACACATCTGAAAGAGCCATTGCAGCAGTCTCTAACTTGAGATCAATTCATCAAGATGGAACTAAGCACTTTGGATTCTTGATGGGAAAGGCCAAAGTCGCACCAAAGCATGGAACAACAATACCTAGACTAGAACTGTGTGCAGCAGTCTTGGCAGTTGAGATCTCAGATATGATTATACGGAACATTGATATTGACATCGATGATGCGAAATTCCACACAGACAGTAAGATTGTACTTGGTTACCTACACAATGAGACACGACGATTTTATATGTATGTGGCCAACCGAGTGCATCGCATAAGGAAATCAACCTCTCCTGACCAGCGGACATACGTGCCTACACAGAAAAACCCAGCTGATCTGGCAATCAGATCGGTACCGGCTGAAAAAAAGTGGACCACGGGACTTTCTTGATCAACATCATGTAACAAATGCCCAAACAGTGTTGGAGGACTCGTACCCTCTAATGGACCCTTGTGACGACAAGGAAGTACGTCCCATTGAAATGGTTAGCACATGTTTAACCAACCTTTCGTCAAGTCGTAATGCCGGACTTGAATCACACCGATTTGAGAGGTTCTACAACTGGAGAAGACTTGTAGGAGCCATTGCCTTTCTGAAACAGTTCATCAGGCAAAAGAAGAAGTTAGATGTGTCACAGAGACAAAAAAGATCTGTGGATTTATACCGAGAGTCCGAGAAGTTTATCCTGCGTTTAGTTAAGAGAGAACCTACGGTACAGACGTATACCGCTTAGAACAGAATCTACCTCTTCCTAGTAACAGCCATGTCTTATCCTTGGACCCCTTCCTGAATTCTGAGGACATGTTGTGTGTCAGCGGAAAAGTGAAAAATGCGAAGATTCCCGTGACGGAGAAACACCTATTGCTTATCCCAGGAAAGCATCATATAACCAAACTTCTCGTCAGTCTCGTGTATGACAATGTGCAACACCAAGGTCGACGCTTAACAGAAGGTGCCCTGCGTGCAGCTGGTTTCTGCGTAACAGGAGCTAGACGGCTTCTTTCTACTCACATCCAGAAATGTGTTACATGTCGCAAACTACGGGGACCCATGGAATATCAGAAGATGTCCAATCTACCATCAGATCGACTTGAACCTGGTCCGCCATTTATGAATGTCGGTGTGGAAGTATTTGGACCCTGGAGTATTGTTACCAGAAGGACCAGAGGTGGCAGTGTTAAATCGAAGAGATGGGCAGTAATGTTCTCCTGCCTCACCACTCGAGCAGTTCATATAGAGCCCATTGAAGAAATGTCATCCTCAGCACTCATTAATGCCGTAAGGAGATTCACTGTAATTAGGGGTGAAGTGAAGGTCTTCAGTTCAGATCGAGGAACAAATTTTGTTGGCGCCACCAACGACCTCAAGATTGATGCGGTAAATGTGGAGGATGGAAAACTCAAAGACTATCTGTACAAGTCGGGGACTATCTGGATTTTCAATACCCCTTGCTCCTCTCACATGGGCGGAGCATGAGGAAGGATGATTGGCTCAGCACGGTGAATACTGGATGCCATGCTTTCCAAAGTCGCAGACAAAGATCTCACTCTTGATGTGCTCGCCACATTAATGATTGAAATATCAGCGATCATGAATAACCGACCTCTGGTTCTGATTTCCACTGATGCTGCATCTCCACACATACTTGCCGACCCATAAGACAGCTGATGCCTATTTTGCGAGAACTCGGGGAATTTACAGACAAGGACCTTCTTTGCGCAGAGTGGAAAATAGTGCAAAGCTTGTCAGACCACTTCTGGAAACGCTGGAGAGAGGAATACCTCACTACTCTACAACAACGTAAGAAATGGACAGGTGTGCGCCAGAATTTGAAAGTGGGAGATGTAGTGCTACCGAGAGACAAATCCGTGAACAGGAACAATTGGCCACTTGGGATCATCGAGGAGACCTTTCCCAGTTCTGATGAAACAGTTCGTAAAGTTCGCGTTCGAGTCAAAGGAAATGGTGTGTATACTCGTCCCATCAACGAACGAGTTCTTTTATTCTCCGAGTGACATTTTAAAGTGAATTGTTACAGTTACTTAGGATCGCTTTTACTTAGAATCCTTAGGTAGGGTATACTAAGTAATTCATGTTCACATTTCTTGTATAGTCATACTTGTGATCAAGTCGTCTAGTTTATATTAATTTCGTTAATGTTGTAGTTTGTTTATTTTTGGTGATATCTGGGAGATACCAGGTGGGGAGTGTTCTGTCCTTCGTAATTTTTTTAGGTAGGATATGTCAAAACAAGCTCATGAAGCCATGTGACTGTATCATTGTTTACTGTACATTTATTTTGGAAGTCTAAGTGAAATTACAATGTGAGTAATTTGACTATCTATGTAAATTTGTTCCTTTATGTCTATTTTATATGATGTGTAATGCATAGCTGCAGTTTCCAACGTTTATGTTAGGAATTTGTGGTTTTCTCTAACCGCGGAAGGGGCCTCCATGGCCGAATGGTTAGAGGACTGCGCTCAAAATCACAAGGCTCTCACCTCTAGGCGTCGCGGGTTCGATTCTCGCTCGCGCTGATGTATGTGAGAAAGCTTGACATATACAGCAATGATATATTTTATGGTGTAAGGCATGTTATATGGTAACTATCGTTTTCTACACTAGTTACACAAGTACATTGACAGGTAAATACTTATGAGAGCATCTAATTTTTCCCCACGGTTGATTTAAGGGATGGATTTACTCATCTTATACGAAGTAAGTTAGGATAGTTTACATGTTATAAGCCGGGAAGATATTGATGTATCAACAAAATGGAAACTGTTGGTTGGTTGTATATTGTTTAGGTCTCATTCGAGAATTTTTCATTCATGTGGAGTCGTCACCATTGTCGGTGAAGGACTGCAAAATTTAGGCCTTTGCTTGGCATTTATGGCCTTTGAGCAGGGAGGGATCTTTATCGAACAACACCTGCTATTACACGAGGCTTCCGGTTTTTGCGATACTGCGCCATTTAGTCGCCTCTTACGACAGGCAAAAGGTACTGGGGGACTCTCGAGGATTGTTGGATATGTAATGTGTATTGTAAAATATCTCAAAAGCATTGACTAAAATTGTGAAATGAACATTACGTCCCTTCAAAGTATTCTCCGCGGTTTGAAATACATAATTTCAATCTCTGAATCCTATTCTGAAATGCGTCACGGTACACTTCTCCGACTTCAAAAATTGCTTCACAAGCTCAAATGTATGTGATGGAGTATTATCATGAATTAGATGAACATGCCTAAATCCTGACACAGGGCGTCGTCTATGATAATATTTCTTGAGCTTTTTTGATATACTCCAGCTGCTCATGTCAAGATACATTGATTATTCTGATGGGAAAATACCCCGGGGTCATCTCAACCCCATCATTTTTTGTTGTTGTTATTGTTGAGAATCCGACTATTAAAGCATGTATATTCTTGTTGTAGAGTTAAAACAACACCAGATTTTGTCTCTCATTTGCCCCTTAGGGTGAAAAAGAAAATTCTGAAAACTAATTGCACATCTCTTTTTTCAATAGAAAAACGTCGTTTTTTAATGCCCAATTGGCTCTCAGGGTGAAAAAGAAAATTCTGAAGCTTTATTGCACATTTATAAGACACCACCAATTACTTTCCAAAAATGATTTAATTACTGTGTAAAATGTTAAGAGGTTTATGAAAACCAGGGATTTTTTTTCTTGGAAAAAAGTCGGGTTTTTTTTTTATCCCCATTTAGCCCCCGGGTTGAATATGAAAATTCCGAACAAAACCTTATTGCACATCTAAAGGACACCACCAATCATCTTTTCAAATATTATTTGTTGGAATTGAACCAAGAGTATTTTTTTTCTTCAAGGGTGAAATTGAAAATTCCAAAACCTTACTGCACAGCTATAGGACACCACCTATCATATTCCAAAAGATTATTGGTTAGTACTTAAAATAAAAGATTGATTGATTATATATTGTTTAACGTCCCGCTTGAGAATTTTTCACTCATATGGAGTCACCATTGCTGGTGAAGGGCTCCAAAATTTAGGCCTACGCTCGGCGCCCAGGGTCTTTGAGCAGGGAGGGATATTTATCGTGCCACACCTACTGTGACACGGGACCTCGGTTTTTGCGGTCTCATCCAAATACCGCCCCATTTAGTGGCGTCTTATGACAAGCAAGGGTTACTGAGGATCTATTTTAAAATAAAAGAGGAGTTTGAGGAAGAAGTGTGAGGACTGACCAGGGTAACAACAATATACCCGAACTTTCTTTAGAGAGTGCGGGTATAAAAACGGGGTTATATGTGCAACTGTAAAACATAAGTTATCACTCATATCCGTAACTTTGAAAAAAAAAATGTACGTAACTAATCAGGACCATTCAATAGATCATTTAGCTTTAAGATTTTTAAAATAAGTTGACGGCATTTTATCGTAGTCCTCTAGAATGCTGTGGAAGTATTCCTGAAGAAAAATTTCGTAAATTTTATCATAAAAATCTGGGTACGAGTTCTTCTGGAGAAAAAGTGAGGTGATTTTTCAGCTGCTAAGTTTGAATAACTTAAAGGTCTTTAGCGAAAAGATGTAAATAATGAACAGTGATCAATCTCATAATTTCTTTTAAAAATACTAAATCAAACACGGACCCCTAGACACACCAGAGGTGGGAAATCATTTATATAAAAAAGTATAAAATAATAATAATAATAAATAGAAAATAATAAAAAATAAATAACAAAATAAAAAATGATAATAATAAAATCTACAGAAAAAATAAATAAATTTTCGAACACAAGTTATGCAATTTCTGCAGTGTTTGCGACCTTATATCTCGTTTAACGAAACAAAGAATGTGGAGCACCAAATGAACATAAATTCAAATAATAGAAAGTGTCTTTAATTATTTGAAGATTCCATCAAATCAATTATTGCTCTCATCAATTGATTTAATGCGCGCTTCAATTCACTTATTGCTGTTATTAATTGAATTAATGCGCGCATCATTTGAATAGTTGAGAGCAATAATTCATTTAATGCGCGTATCAATTCACTTAATCCTCTATCAATAGACTTGAGTTCGATCCCGCTTGTGCCATGGCCGCGGCAAACCTAAGACGTGAACATACGTAGTGATTGCTTCTTTGCCAAACGCTCGCCATTTAGAAGTGAGAATCACGGGTCTTTCGGATGTGACCTTAAAAACGGAGGTCCCGTGTCACGGCATGCGTTGGCACGTTAAATAACCCTTACTGCTACGGCCCTGAGTGCTAAGCATAGGTCTAAATTTGTGGTACTTCATCTACATTTGGTGGCGTCTCAATATGAGTAAAAAATTCTCGTCGGGACGTAAAGCGAACAATCAATCAATAGACTCCATTCACGCGCGCAACTAAGTTCGTTTTCAAAACGAGGCTGATCTGACAAATATGACATGTGCGTATGGATACGAGAAATGGATGATTTAGGGAAAAGAAACTCAGCGACTAATCAATGAGAGCAATAATTGATTTGATGCTCGCTTCAATTCAATTATTATATACTTTCAATTTCATCGCTTATTTTCCTTTAAAAGTTTGCGGGCATATATCATATGTCCGGAAACTTTCCGGCCTGCAAACATGACGTCACAATAGTATATAAGCGTTGTTAACATATCCACAAATTACTACGCTGTTAATTTTCAAATTCTTCGTGTTTTTATTCCTTTACTCATTTAAGTAAATAAAGAAATTGTTAAAAATAATGTTAGTTTCTAAATGAAATTGAAATTATATAATAAAAAGCTCGGTCCATCTACGCGCCAAAAATCTCGGTCGTCATATTTTCCCATACAAAGTCTACAAGCTATAATTATTGCTGTCATGATTTCAATTGATGAGAGCATCAATGTGGTGAAACTATTGCTCGCAAAAATTAATTTAAAGCTCGGTATAAATGATTTGATAATCTCTTTAATTATTTACAATGCTTTTGTTTAAGGAATCAATGCGCGCATAGATTCTTTTAAAGAGAGCAACAATTCAATTATATCGATCATTAATTCTATTGTGGATAACTTAACTGAAGATATCTCTAATTATATAGATGATCTCTCTAAAAGAATAAATGCCCACATCAAATGAATTAATGATATAATTGATTTAATTGAAGTGAGCAATAATTCTATTATTGCGCGCATTAATTGATTAATGGTAACATGCATTCAATTGAAGAAAGCATAACTCTTTTACTGCGCACATTCATTGAATTGATGCGCAAATTAATTGAGTTATTGCTCTCTTCAATTGATTTGCAACGCGCATAAATTCAATTGTTGATATCATCAATTTATTGAGAGCAACAGTTCAATTATAGCGCGCAACATTTCAGCAGAATTTTTCCGTGTAACCAGTCATCACATTTCAAACATAAAATGAAATCCTTGTAATCAAACTTGTCAACAGACATCACAGATACATCATTTTATTACATTTTCAGCAGTGAAATACTGAAAATTATCCTATCAATAAAATTGGTATTTTCACAGTTTTCACTGTGAAAATAACAACCGGAACTGTCGTAAAATTCATCCGCGATAAATACGACAACCTTTATTTTACGTAGCAAAAAATGCTTTATCTTGTTTTTACTTGAATATTAAAATAAAACTTAATCAAAGTTGTTTTATTGTTCAAATGTATTTCTTTCTATATACTTTACATTTTTCTTAAGGTACTTTTTTTTTTGGCGCAATATTGTTTTGAACGTTTAGTTCAGGGTGGGTTGAAAGGAGGCCTGAAGTGGTTGGACCGAAAGGAAAACGTAAGAAAATGTAATAAACAGAAAATTCTTGAATATCCTCAATTTAATATTCGTGATATTTAACTACCACCCTCCACTTCTCAGTGAAAATGATAAAGAATAAATTATCAATCCATTTCATTTTTCATGATAAAGCATGTATAAATGATAAAATGCTTTCTTTCATAGAGCGCCAAATTAATATAAACTCAGATAATTAAAGCATTTGATGTTGTCTACAGCGTTATATTTAACTGTAAGGAATGCTAAACAATATATCGCCAATCTTAATGTCTTTTTCTTATGTGTGTTGTTACCAAACTCGGGAAATTATGGACAGCTGCCGTACTTTAGATTTGGCTGAAATTAATCCACCATTTTCACACGAAAATGATTGCACCCATTCAGAATGTGACAGTTGTCACTCATTTGTTTCGTGGATGGACGTTTCCTGTACAGTCACTCACCAGAGGGCACAGTAGTCGAGCTTCACTTAGCTTGTTTGCGTAACGCGCCACCTGGTAAGAGAAATGTACTATTGGGTTTGCCCATTGTTTTTCTATACCTAAAAACGTTGAATATTTTTATAACTTATTTTTCATAAATGCTAATAGAAAATATTGAATAAAACTTCCCATAATTATTATTATTGATTTTTTTTTTTATCTTTGTGAACTGATTTCTATTTTATTTTGTAGTATAATAGTGTTTGCCCTGCTTTCGATTTTGCATTATTTATAGAATTGTGGGGTTAATTTTTGTTCATTAGCTTCACATATTCCATAATATTAGAATATCCCATAACAGATTTTTTTCAGTGTTGCAGCTTTTAATGGGTCATTCCTGTTTCTGACACCACCACAGGCAAATAACAATCCAAACTTGAAAGATTAATCAGGTGAAGCAATTTTGATTCATATACACAAATACGTGTAAGAGAAAATACTTTGGAATGACAAGAGCCCAACATTTATTACTATTGATGCCTTTCAAAATATGTAATTGAAAACTTAACATTCTAATCTTTTGAATGGATTTTAATACATCGATACCAAAAAGAGAGACTTCACATGTAGTTTAAAAAAAAACTAAAATTTACATGTATATTTTTTTTTACCATATGCGAACGCTGAAATATTAATCACTGAGTTACAGATTAGAACGCTGAAATATCAATCACTGAGTTACAGATTAGAACGCTGAAATATTAATCACTGAGTTACAGATTAGAATGCTGAAATATCAATCACTGAGTTACAGATTAGAACGCTGAAATATTAATCATTGCGTTACAGATTAAAACGCTGAAATATTAATCATTGAGTTACGGATGAACGCTGAAATATTAATCACCGAGTTACGAATTAGAACACTGAAATTTTAATCACTGAGTTACAGATTAGTATTCAATTAGCAAGTAAGATACAGGAATAGAATATTTCGGAAGGTATGGATATCCTTACTTTGGTTTTCCTATCTGTTACGGACATCTGTTTTTTTGTTTGTTTTTTGGGGGGTTTTGTTTTTGTGTTTGTTTTTGTTTGTTTGTTTGTTTTTGTGTGTTTTGTGTTTTTTTATTTGTTTTTTGTTGGTTTTTATTTTTGTTGGGTTTTTTTTTTTGTTGGTTTTTTTTTTTTTGTATTTTTTTTTTTGTTTATTTTGTTTTGTTTTCGTTTTTTGTTTTGTTTTTTGTTTTGTTTCTTTGTTTTTTGTGGGGTTTTTTTTGGGGGGGGGTTGTTTGTTTTTGTTTTGTTGTTTTTTTGTTGTTGTTGTTGTTGTTTTTTGTTTGTTTTTGTTACAGTTACCCATATCACCCTGGGGTTTGTTTGTTTTTTTTCTTTAATTAAACTTTTTATCATCATTATTATCATCATTTTGTACGGTTGATCTCCTTTAAATCATGAGAAAGTTTCTGTGTATTTCAGTTCTAAATCTTGTAATACTTCAATTAAAGCACGAAACACGTTACATAATTGAGGATTAGTGATTTTTTAAAAGCAGAATCAGCATCCTCCTTCATGGGGGAAACAACAGTGATTCAAGATAGTATTAAGCCGTTGTCGTCTTTTCGCTATTTTGGATGCGATAAGATGACAAAGATATTTATGTATTTTCGCCCCCGGCTAATAAAACCCGACAAAATGGCGCTAGGCGTTCTGTTGTTTTTCGCCCCGTTAATCTGAAACCTCCTAAACGTCGTCTTTTTCTTCCCACTAACTTTCGATATTTTGATTTTTTTTTAGTCATCCCAACAAATATAAATAATATAATGAAGGTCTAATGGGCGTCCCAGCATCCAGAAAAGGGTAAATATTTTGTCAGGTGATCAAAGTGTTCTAGCGTCGCAAGTAGCACAGGTCTTAGTCTGGCAACTAGTCATGTTATTTAATCAAACTACCGTAATTTACTATACCAAGGTTAAATAACGGGTCCCAAAAATAATCGCATCCTTTTTGCAAATTAGCATGAGGGAAAGACGAAAGAGGCTGTAAATTAGCATAATCAAAAGACAACAGAACGCCAGGTGAAAAGACGACAAAATGAAATCACTATTTTACAGGTTATTTTTGTCGTATTTTCGCTCGAGTTTTCTTGCTTTTGTTTGTTTGTTTTTTCCCTTTTTAGTAGCAAAAATGATGACAAAATGCAATTTCTTTTCGTTCTGTT
Source organism: Ostrea denselamellosa (assembly GCA_024699665.1). Taxonomy (NCBI): domain Eukaryota; kingdom Metazoa; phylum Mollusca; class Bivalvia; order Ostreida; family Ostreidae; genus Ostrea; species Ostrea denselamellosa. The sequence goes on along the minus strand of JAMZEH010000048.1, from coordinate 555,494 downwards.
GATCTTTTCGCACGCAATAATAAAAAGACGACAGCAGAACAAACTATTATGGTCCTTTAGATCTTTCAGAATTTCCCTATGATGTGAACGTATCACTAACAAAACAACTTGTGTACTTTCTTTGCTTTTTTAAAAAACAGTATACAGTTTTTAAAGTAAAAACGAGATGTGGAAATGGTCAATGTTTAATCAAGAAAAAATGCAAATACAAAAGAATATAAGTAAATAAATAAATTGATAAACAGGATTTCATTGGTTGTAATAAATATCATACATTATGCATACACTTGTTTGTCATTAGTTCTATTATACGCTATTAGGAATTGTTTTGTAGGATAATGTTTTAGAAGGTACATAGTCAAAGTCTGATATCGTGTCCGTTTTCATGTTACCTGCAGGAACAATCGGTTCTAAAAGAACTGCACCGTTGTCAAAATCTGGGAGAACGATGAAGTCGTTTCCAATTTTTGCCACTCTTTCGGTAAAGATTTTCTGCTGTGAGTCTGCAATGACGTCTTTCTGAGAACCAGGCAGCGTAAAAAATACGGTGGTTTTGGGTGGACTAGTTGTGGTAGTGACGTCATTTCCAAGTCTAATGTTTATAACGTCACTTTTTACCCCAGGCGTGGATTTCTGATAGACTATTTTCCCCCCAGCTTGTACACTCGTTTGTTTGCTGTTTAAAGACTGCATAACGACATCAGAGAGAATGTTACTAATCCTTCCAGCGGTTAAATCCATATTATTTGTTGTAGTTTTTGTGGAGCTTTGGTCGATTTGTGCTACACCAGTTGTGGCTTTTCTTTCGCCATCTTGTGTGTTGGATAAGGACGCGTCTATAATTCCACTACCAGCAGAAAATGAAGTAGTAGTAGTTGATGGCATATTTTGTGACGCTGTCCTAGTAGACGGTAAGTCGCCTCTCGTTGGACCTTGATCTACGTAATCGATGTATTCATCAATTACTTTCTGTAAGTCGTCTGTTGAATTTAAATCGGTTTTGTTAGCTGTGTCGTCAACGGACAAATCTCCTTCAATGAAGGTATTTTCTGTTGTGATGTAAAATGCCTTGGTTGTCGGGGCAGCAGTTGTAGAACTAGTCACTTCTGTTTCGACATCGTCTAATGGAGAGGTCGTTGATATTGTCGTCTGTGCGTACGTTGATGTCGTCTGTGCGCTCGTTGATGTCGTTTGTGCGTACGTTGATGTCGTCTGTGCGCTCGTTGATGTCGTCTGTGCGCTCGTTGATGTCGTCTGTGCGCTCGTTGATGTTGTGTCGACAGGCGTATTTCTTTCTGTTATCGTTGTCGTGGTTGTTTCTGTCGTCGTCTTGTCATATACAGTGGTCATGTCGGAAGCCGTGCTAACCTCGACTTTCTCCTTCGAGGTTTCCACTGTACTTGTTGACGGTGTTTCGGTTCTTGTAGAATTATCATCAGTATTACTTGCAGTGGTCGTTTCAATACTCGTCAGGTTGTCATCATTTTCCTCTGATGCCACTGTTGTGGTTACAGATGGTGTTTCAGTAGTTGTAGAATTATTTTCTTTTTCAGTATCTTTAGTATCATTTTCAAATGAAGTTTGTGGGTTTTGGAGTGTAGTCGTTTCAGTATTCACTGAATTTTGATCATCTTCTTCATCATGTAAAAATCGAAACAACATGTGGAGTCCGCCTTCTTCAGAACTGGCCGAATCACTATCTCCTTCCCAGTTCCAAGAATCAATGAAGTTTGAATTTCTGTCATTTATAATAGCCACACCTACAGTCAGTTAAACAGAAGTATATGAATATAAGATAGAACTGAAATGGTCATTTGGATAAAGTAAAGTACATATATGATATAAATGTATGATATTGGGGTACATGTATAATACTTATGAATATTTGGTATTGAGGTACATGTAAAATAATTATAAATTTATGGTGTTGGAATACATGTGAAATAAATGGTATTGTGGTATATTTATAATTATAAATGTATGGTATTGAGGTACATGTAAAATAATCATAAATGTATGGTATTGAAATACATGTGAAATAAACTGTATTGTGGTATATTTATAATAATTATGAATGCATGAATTGTGGTATATTTATAATAATCATGAATATATGGTATTGTGATATAAAAATACGCTTACCTTTCTCTTGTGGACGTGATCCTGATTGAGAAGTTAAAATGTCACGAAAAAGTCGAAGGAGACCGAAACTAGCAACATTTGTTGCGCAGAGAAGAAGTATGCTGATCTGAACTATCTTCATTGTTATCTGAAAAAGAAAATTGCTTAATTATTTAGTACCGAATTATTTTAACGATTGCTCTCATTTCTTGTCATTTTGCAATTTCATTTTACTGTTGCTGTGTAGAGGTGTATCTTATTTGGTTTATCAACTTACGACTTTCTTTCCACCTTTCTCTTTGGTTAATGTGGTTCAGATAGATCACAGCTAATTTATACTATTCCGTTTTGCCGTAAATACTTCCCCAAAAATTCCAGAGTGTCTATGAGGAGTAATTCTGGTTAAGGTTGACGTAACCAGCTTGCTTTTGTTTATTTCGTGTATTCTTTGTGGGACGGACGAAACATGATTACGGCATCGTAAGAATTGTCGCGCGTGTATGGCGAAAAACCACACATCACTTTTCATGATGTCACGGGACATTTCCCTAGCTAAGCAGTGACCACACCGGTCAACCTTGATAAATATCATTGCACTTTGTCATGCCATATTTCACTAGTCAAATTTATGTTATATTTACCTCGTGTGCATGGTCATTACATTGGCAGTGACCGTGAAAGTAAATGAGATGGACTGAGCAGAACAAAATCGCATATGGGTAAATGATGTGCTTCTTGTCTTGAAAAAACGAAATCCTTAGTCAACAACTTTTGAATAATTGTAGCAAGAATTGATTGAAGCAAAGAGATAAAAAAAAATCTTTCTTGTTGCCCTTGTCTTACTGTTTTATATACGTCATCCTTGTTTAATAAAAATTGTTTGTTATTTTTGTTCTGAAAATTTGATTTTCAAAAATCTTCGACTTTGATTGGTTGTATGTTTCGAACTAGTGCAAATGTATTCTGCATGTACCAAGTGACGTATGCGTGGTCGTACCTGCGCTTCCGATAGATTTTTGCTTGTAAGTAGGCGTGTATAATCATTGTTATTACTCTCCTCATATTTCGTCATTTTGTGTTCTGTGGTCATTGTTGTTTTTGTTTTTGGGGTTGGACAGGCAAATATAAATAAAGTGCGTTCATCAGAATATATATTCAAGTGTATTACAATCCAAATGAAAGTCACCACCAAAAAAACTCAGTCTTGTTATTTAAAAAATCATTTTTATAAAGCAACCATGTAATTCTCTTTGCGCAACTATTAAGACGCGTCCGCAACAAAGTTTGTGCAAAGACGAAGTTCTCGAGGACGTTGCTAAAAAGTATGCAGTTGGAACATGAGCCTTCACTTCCAACAGTGGGAAGGTGTGTGTATTAACATATTCGTACTCTTTCCATTTCATATTTCTTTTTCAAAAACGCTAAACGTAAGAAGAAAAATTTAAATATAAAACAAAAATGATGTGTACACAAGGATCCTAAGAAAATATCCAAAGGGACTGGTTCACGTGTTTTTGGGGGGTTTTTTTTTGGGGGGGGGGATACAATTTTTTTTTATGTTAAAAATTAAAAATCTATCATTTAAAGTTGACAACCAAATTTTGGACCTTCTTAATGCAAGGATAAGAGCAATATTTTAGCCTGAACCTGTGTTATGCAAACAAGACTCGAATCTTGTCTATGTTTGCAAACAAACTAGTGAATGTAATTTTGTAATCTAAAGCATCCTAATATTCTATTTTTTAAAGAGACACTACAGCTCATTTTGGTCCGAAATCGTAAAATGAGAATTTTTCCGGAGCTTTCACTAATTTTGTTGCATAGTTCAATGTATAAACTTTGCAAAAATAACACATTTTGAAAGTTGAAATTTCTCGTTTAAATGCAAAAATTAACAGTTTTTTAAGGCCCCTTTTTAACAGAGAGACTTCATCTTTTTTCCCCGTGGGGATCCGTGTTGTTAGAATAGATCCTCAGCACCCCTAGCTTGTCGTAAGAGGCGACTAAATGGGGCGGTCCTTCGGATGAGACCGCAAAAACCGAGGTCCCGTGTCACAGCAGGTGTGGCACGTAAAAGATCCCTCCCTGCTCAAAGGCCCTAAGCGCCGAGCATAGGCCTAAATTTTGCAGCCCTTCACCGGCTATGGTGACGTCTCCATATGAGTGAAGAATTCTCGAGCGGGACATAAAACAATATATAATCAATCAATCAATCTTTCGGTCTTTGGACGCATACGCATGGGGGTAAACAATCCAGTGAGAGTTGGCGTACAATGGCTAAACTCAGAATTTTGCCAGATTATGCAAGAAAAGGGTTAAGATGGAATGAGATACAACACATACACACGCTAGAAAATTACGTGGGGATATCATGACCCTCTAGCCACGAGACACACACGCAGGGCTTTAAAAGTAAGTGCTATTTTTATCAAAACACGTGGCGTGCTTTATAAAAAACATTACCTGGTTATAGGGACATGAAAGGTTTTCTGTTATAATAATGATTTATAATTACTTAATTAAAAGGCAGGAAATAAACTCATATTCGAGAAGCGAGTGTGGATCCTTTTAAGGGGTATTTAAAGTTTTTACACAACACGTCTGTTGTCATACTGAATCATGCGATATAAAATGTCCGAGTCAGAATGAAGAAACCATTGAATTCCGGATGATCTTTAAAGCGCATTTGAGAGCAAACTAATGCATCCCTAATGTTAAAAATTGTCAGTATTGTTATGATTTTTATTATTTTATCGATATGTGTTTTAAAAGACACTCGATTAAAATGTGCAAAACGAGCTGTAATGCTTCTTTAAATAGCACATTTATGAAATGTGATATGTATCATAAACTTAGATATATAACCATACATTTTTAAAACTTTGTAAACGATAACACGCCACATTCTTTGTTTACACAATTAATATTAAATTCTCTTTGATGGGATTCTGTCATAATATTTTTTTTTCTTGCGAAACCTTTTAACCACTTTAGAAAGTAGATTTTGATCATTAAAAGTGAAAGATAAAATTTTGTGGAAGATCGTGAATTAGTTCCTCTAAGTGCAGGTTCATTCTCCAACTAATTTCAACACTTTTTGAGGACATAACTGTAGGACCTTAAACAGGAAAATGTCTAGTTTACTTGACAATACCACTGATATTATCAATATGATAAACACAATGTTTTTCTTACTAGATTATTTGAAAATGCTAAGATATTTGTTTTGTCAACATTGACATTTTCCATTGGTTACAAGTCAAGGTTAAGATCAGTCAATGCATGTACCTTGTCAACTACATAAAACACGATGTATTAGAAGTAATAATTTACAGACCAAAAAAAAAAAAAAATAATAATAATAATAACTTCAAGAATTTCTTGCTCCGACACGTGACACTATAACAGATGAATATAAATCATAAACGGTACTAATTTTGATTCACCAGATGCGCATTTCGACAAATAATGTCTCTCATTAGTGATGCTCAAGTCAAAAATGTTATAAATCCGAAATAAGAACAAACTTGGAAGAGCTGAAATAAACTAAAAATACCCAATACTGGCGTCAAATCGACTAGGGATCAGGGCTGTGCATGAGGAAAATAATCCTTAATTTTGAAATGAATTTCTTAATCTTATCACAGCAAATTTATTATCCGTATTTTCATGCTACTACCGAAGTACGTAGCATCAGGGCTAGTGAAACTCTGGGGACAAACAATCCATCAGTAGAATGCATCGTCACGTAGTACATGAACCTTAAGTCATGGAGGGACTACAAGAGACCTTTGAATTTTACATACCTATTGGGGAAAACGCAACTGCCCTGTGAGTTGTTTGTTTGTTTTACGCCCCGTCGTGAATTTTTCACTCATATTGAGGCGTCACCAGTTGTAGGTGAAGTACGATAGATTTTGATCCAGGCCGTAGCAGTGAGGGTTCTTTAACGTGCCAACGCCTGTCTCGACAAGGTTATATTCGAGAAACAGGTGCCTCTCGCTTCTAAACGCAGAGTGTTTGGCGAAGGAGTAATCACTACCTATGTTTACTTTTTAGGTTTGACGAGTCCATGACACGGCTCACAACCTCCCAGTTACGAAACGAACTTTTTACCACTGAACTATCATGACCAATCGCCCTGGTGAGTGATAAGGCCATGCACCTTATTGAATAACCGGAACCGGAATATCGAACTTTTGAGTACAAAACCTGCGTGTGCAAGAACATATACCCGCAATACATATATTCCATACCGTTCAAACCATTCAGCGTTCCGCTCTCAGCCGAAAGCGTTCTGTTCTCAGCTCAAAGCGTTCCGTTCTCAGACCAAATCGTTCCGTTCTAATTTAAACCGTTCGTTCCCTCAAAGCGTTCGTTTCCGTATGGTCATTCGGAACTCGCGTGTCAGTCTGTCATTGTAGGTCAATATGGCACGTGGTCTAAGTGAAAGGCGACTTGTTCAAGAGTGGATAGTTTCACACTTCAAATCTATAACAGTTTACAGACAATTTACTAATGTACCATTAATCAGCAAAAGTCAAAATATGTTCAAACCAATCAGCGTTCTTCCACAGTTCCACTGGTGTGGTAGTACGCTTTGTGGTTTGTGCTTTCATTTCTGTCAGAATTCCCAACCGTTACATTAGACGTTCTATATTTACTTGTATTTAAACACGCATTGTTTACGAATACTTCGCGTTCATGAGGAAATGGTTATCATTACAATTTGTAGAAATATCAAAGGCAAAAATATCGGAAAGGTAAATTTATCGTCATGTTGATGATGGCGGATATGAAATGGCATTCTTTTTTACTTGAGTCACACAAACTTTGATTTCATGCACGTCATGGTGTAATCTTAAGTTATAAGGGCTCTTATTCAGCATTATTCAAACTCTTCGCCTGCACATTGAATAGGGTATGTACATCTTCTACCGTTAATGTACAGAATATATTTGATAAATTTCAATTCAAATTTTTTGTGTATTGAATATAGTAAAAGATTTGTTATGGTATTCACTATCAAAAGAAAAATAAAATATTCAGGGGTTTTATTCATTTAACATTATGTGGAAAAACCCCCGATAGCATGTATGATTAAATAAACTTATCGGACATTTTAATAAAAATTTTAAATATCCTTAAAATGGAATTTAAGGTCAACGTTATATAAATGTCATTCATCTATTATAGAGTCACGTGTCGGAGCGAGAAAATCTATGTAAAGGATTTTCAAGGTTTTATTGTTTGGGGAAGATGTCCTAAAACTGGAATTTAAGGTCAACGTTATGCAAATGTCATTGGGTCGATGCCTCTGCTGTTGGACTGTAAGTTCCCGAGGGCTTTACCAGCCCAGTTATTAAGTACTTCGGTACTAGCATGAAATGCGGATAATAAATTTGCTGTGATAAAATTAAGAAATTCATTTCAAAATTTCAAAATTTCCCTTATGCATAGCTCTGGTCCTTAGCTGGATTTGGCTCCAGTATTGGATATTTTAGGTTTTTTCAACTTTTCCAAGTTTGTTTTTATTTCGGATTTCCAACATTTTTTACTTGAGCTTCACTGAAGAGACATTATTTATTGAAATGCGCATCAAGTGCATCAAAATTTGTACCGTTTATGTTTTATATTACAACCACTGGGTCGATGCCTCTGCTGCATGTGTATTAATTTGATAGTGGATATCATTGTGGCTCTTCATGTGTTTTTCAAAGAATTTTGCTGGGTTTTTTTTACTACGAGTATGTCACTTGATTGTCGGAGGTTCTGGTTTGAACAAACAACACACAAGGAAGCTTGCATATCAGTTTGTTAAGTTATTGCACTACAGTTAGTGAGAAAGAGAATGTTGAAGTAATTCCGTGTTCCTATTGACAAGTTTTTTTTCATACAGTTCACAAAGCATAAATTTGTGATTTCATGGAATCGACAACATTACTTTAGTCGGACTTCCGGTTGTGCCGCGCGCTCGAAATGGCGCGATTTTTTTTTCATGCATACAATATGTGTTTTAAAGCTTAAAGTACACACTGGAATTTGGCAGAAAACCAGAAGACAACAAAATGATTACATTTACATAATACTTTGGTCAGTAAATATTTAAATAAAACTTTTTGAGCATAAACAGAGGAAATTCGGTCTGTAAAAAAATAAGGAAAACGAGACAAAATAAGCAAGTCAAGTAAGATAAAGAAACGCAAGAGTCACAAGACAGCCAGAAAATGGAGAAGATGTAACTAATATTGATTTCAAATCATTGTTTATGAATCTTCTCGATAAACTTGAATCATCGATGAACGAGAGTATTAAAGCCTTAGGGGACAAGTGGATAAGGTAAAGGAGTCCATAACAAAAGTGAAGAAAGATGCGAGGGCTGATTGATATGTTTTAAGTCTTGTATTGAAGGAGGTTAGAATCGATGTTCTTTTTCAGCTCTACTATTCCGACTATTTAAGGCCGAAGACTGGTGTCATTTGGTCAGTTTATATCGACGAGGTAGCACTTTAAAATAAACAAGGCAAGTGACGTTTTGCAAAATGCACAAAATCAGTGAAAGAGCAATGATCCAATATTTGCACAAGAAAGGTTTAGCACCAAAGGATGTCCATACTCATATGGTAGCAACACTAAGGAAAGATGCCCCTTCATATGCCACAGTAAAAAGGTGGATGGCGGAATTTATACGCGGCAGGTAGAGCATTGGGAATAACCCCCGTCCTGGAAGGCCCGTGACTGTTATAACCACAGAAATGGTCAATAAAATGTATAGTACTGAGTTACAGAGAGATGTATAGCCATTACAGTTGACATTTCACAGGAAAGAGTACATTCCATTCTGACAGAGGATCTTGCAATGAAAAAGCTTTCAGCCCGTTGGGTACCAAGACTTCATAAGCATATCAGGCGCACTTTGTCGCGTGCTAAAAACCTATCAGAGGTAGATTCTGCTAACGTTCGTTAGAGATTTGTTACTATGAATGAAATGTGGGTCCATCATTTTCCTCATCATTCTCCTCCAAAGGCCAAACAACAATCTAAACAATGGAAGCATCCTGGTCACCTCCGTCAAAGAAGGCAAAGACTGTTCCATCAGCTGGAAAGGTTATGACCTTGGTTTTCTGAGATACTGATGGTATTCTGATGGTAGATTATTTCCAAAAGGGACAAACAATCAATGACACATACTATGCATCACGTCTGAGGCAGTTAAGGGATAATATTAAACTCAAGCGCCGCGGAAAACTGAGTAAAGGTGTGCTGTTCTACCAGGACAATGCCCCTGTTCACAAGTCTGTCATTGCGATGGCTGTCATTAACGATTGTGCCTTTAATTTGATTGAGCATCCGACTTATTCACCTGGTCTCGCTCCATCGGACTTTCATCTATTTCCAAAACTGGAAATACCCAATTCCAGTACATAGCTGGGTTAAGGTGTCCCAATTAAAATTAACAAAATGTACTTCAGTGCACTTCACACTAACCTCGTGGGATCCGGGTTGTTAGAATAGATCCTCAGCACCCCTAGCTTGTCGTAAGAGGCGACTAAATGGGGTGGTCCTTCGGATGGCACTGTAAAAACCGAGGTCCCGTGTCACAGCAGGTGTGGCACGAAAAAGATCCCTCCCTGCTCATAGACCCAGAGAGCCGAGCATAGGCGTAAAATTTGCAGCCCTTCACCGGGAATGGTGACGTTTCCATATGAGTGAAAGATTCTCGAGCGGGACGTTAAACAATATATAATCAATAAATCAATCACTTCGCACTACATGACGTCACAATATAAAAATATGTCATGACGTATATATCTCTAGTTGTATAGTGGGGAAAATGTCAAAATGTATTGTTGTTATTTGCTATCATTATCAAGTGTTCAAGCTGTATCTGTGTAAATCTGTATGCCAAATGCTTTTCAAATGATTTTTTAAACACTTTTTCTGTGATAATATATAAATTTCTCATTATCTATAGTTAGTATGCGCTACAGTATCACCCCATAGGCGAAATTAGATGATCGAGAGAGTTGATTGATTGGTTAATTATTGTTAACTTCCTGCTCGAAAATTTTCACTCACATGCAGACCTCACCATGACCGGTGAAGGGCTGCGAAATTTAGATCCATGCTCGGCGCTAATAACGTTTGAGCAGGGAGGGATCTTTATCACACCTACTGTGGCACGGGGCCTCGATTTCGCCTCTTACGACAAGCAAGGGGTACAGAGGATCTATTCTAACAACCCGGATCCCCACTGCAATCTCTAAACGCAATGGTTCAGGTGAAAGATGACTATATTTTTTTTCGATCAAGGCATATCCTAGAAGGTAACTAGTTGCAGATATAGAAATTTGATACGGAAGATAGTTTTTTTTTTGCCTCGTTTGAGTAATATTTGATGATGGATATTGGAACTACCCTATATTTTGATAAAGATTATGGAAATTGTTAAGAACGAGTGGATATTCTTCCAGTCCAGGGTACTTTTTCAAATTATTATATCAATATCGATATATCAAACCCAAACTGTAAATGATATGCGTGCATCTTTAACCAATACCGAGGCGATAAACAACTGACAGTCTTTAGGATAAAAATAGCTATACGTCACTTGCATGATGACTTCATGGTTCAGCAAGGGGTTTCCCTTCGTGGCATGATATTTGATTACATAATGCCAAACGATTATTAGTAAAATGTGCGACGCTTGTAAGAATTTTACTTCAATTTTAATATGTTGTTATTACTTGTTAATTTCACTCGGGACACCTTAACCCCTCTGTGTACCCACTTTCAGTCAGATGATGACGTCATACATGCAGAGGAGCACAAGAAAAGGACTTCTTTACAAGTGGCATTGAGACCCTTAAACATCTCTGGCAAAAGTGTATAGATACTGAAGAGGATTATGTTGAAAAAATAATGCAATATGTCCACCAAATTCCAAATCCTAATATATGAGGCTCACAACATGTCAATCAGCCCTGGAGGAACAGGATGTTAGAATTACGAAATGAAGAGGACTGAAAATGTAGATCTTCAGGAGAATAAAATCAGTGTCCAAGGTAAGTGAACAACAGAAACACTTGACCTCGAAAGTGCAACCTTTTTTTTAATGGTGCCCCACAAGTGGATGAAGGATATGCTACCACAGTGATTAACAGGTGCCTGAAGGAAAGCCTGAACATTTCGACTGATGTCCTTATCACCCATAATGAGCATCGCATTCCGAAAAATCCTCGTAACAACTCTGAGACGGGCGCTCCAGAAGCAATCATTGTCAAAATTCTTCATGATGGAAGAACCATAACTCTCCCAAAAGGTGGTTAGAACTGACTTACCAAATGTTCTAAAGAAAACGAGGAGTGAGTTAGCCCAACAGACCTATATAATGAGAAAACAGGAGAATATGAAAAGACAAAGGATGACATCATGTTACAATTCTACGCCAAGGGTGAGGTAGAATGGAGTCAATATCGAACATGACTGTTTACTGTACAATACTCGGCTAATACTGTACATGCTTTCAACCAGTCGTGATTATTCAGAGAACACCGTTTCCATATCGATAAGTCAATGACTAACTACCATGCACATGGTGCACAAATTAATTTGTTTTGTGAGATATATACAAATATAAAAATGTAGACACTGTATTTTTTATATGATATATAATGTATGGTTCGGAAGAATACTTTTGTTTTGTATTAAATGTAATATTGTTGATAAAAAGAAATGAGATAATTAGCTTATCATTATGTATCATGTTTTGTAAATTATGCATTACTATTATAAAATTTAACATGTTTTCAAGTTACTTAGGGACATAGACACAGCATGTCGAAAATACATGTTTCATGTGGTAATTAGCTAATCATCGCGCATCAATTGTATATTATACATTTCTATTATAAAGTTTAACAACTTTCGAGTTCCTTCAAATTCTTTATGGGCGCAGTTATGTTGAATATTTAATACATAATTCCTGTAATTAACTTAACATCGTGTATCATTGCTGAATTCTACGTTAGGCTTTTTTTGCAAAAGGCGTGCAACATTATATAACCTCAAATATTTGTATATTCTTTTTCTGGTCAAGTTTACGTCTATTGTTGCCCATGTAAAGGTAATTACGAAATAATTAGTATAAATGACTGATAATATCCAGTTAAGATATTTTCACTATAGAATTGTACACCGATTTCCAGCAACTAATACTTTATTATGTACGAGTAACATGGATAAAAGACGAATTTGACTTAGACATCCCAACTAAAAAATCCTGATGTTCTACTTGAAAGAAATTACAAATATTATAATATTTTCAATGTTAATAGTGAAAAGACATATGAACAGAAAACGATGTAAAAAGGGAGCGCCGTTATTCGTTTCATTGAATTATTGTTAAAAAATTATAGTAATTCCGGTGAAAGAGAGAGAGAGAGAGAGAGAGAGAGAGAGAGAGAGAGAGAGAGAGAGAGAGAGAGATTTTCAGATGTTAATTCAACACTCCTGAAACATGTGGTCTCTTCATTCTGAAAATTTCCACACAGCTGGTTGAAGACTAAAATCAAGGAAGGTCCATGATTAGTATGCAAGAATTCCTTAGTAGTGTCGATTCAAGTTTGATCAAATTGTGGCCCTCATAAGTGGGGTGGGGTCACAATCGAAGTTTCACATGGGATTATATAGGGGAAAATCTTTAACAATCTTCATCTTAACAACGGTAGGACCATAATTAGTCATATTGATATGCAAGTATCTTCTGGTCGTTCAAATTCAAGTTTGTTCAATGCAAGAGTCCTTGGGGTAGAGTAAGGCGACAAATGTGGATCAAAGTTTTATATGGGAATATACAGGAAATTAATTTAAACAACTTCTTTTCCGTAGTCGTGGCACGTTTTTTGTTTGTTTGTTTGTTCTGTCTGTCTGCCCGAAACTTTAACTTTGCTAATAACTTTTGAAGAATGAGTGATAGGGCTCTTATATTTCATATGCAATTTTTTAACCTTGTGACCTTGACTGTAGAGTTTGACCTACGTTTAGGAAAACCTAAAGTATTTCAATATCTCCTGAACTATTCAAGGTAGGAATTTCATAATTTGCCCAGAGATTTCTTAAGGTAAACCTTACACTTCACACTTGATCTTTGACCTTGTGAACTTGACCTTGTTGTTTGACCGAATTTTAAAAACTTTAACCATTTTGAATGGTGAGTGATAGAGCTATTATATATCATGTACGCATTCCTTGTGACAAGACATTTTTTGGTACCAAAGCTTCTAATCTTGTGACCTTGATCTACTTTAAAGAAAATCTAACGTGTCAAATATCTCCTGGATTGTTGAAGGTAGGGCTTTTATATTTTATTATGAATTCTTTATGACAGGACTTTTCATTTAATATCATGTTGTTTGACCTTGTGGCCTTGGAGTTTGACCTACTTTTAAGAAAAATCTAATCTATTTAATATATCCTGAACTATATAAGGTAGAGCTTTTATATTTTCACTTTTAAATGTCGTGCCTCTGGCGAAGGAGCAATCACTGCCTATTTTTACGTCTTTAAGACCATGAGACATGACAACAAAAACATTAGCAGTAAACTTGCTATTTTACCGACTTGCACGGGTGTTGGGGCTAGGGGGTCATTTTGTGGGAGGAAACCGGAGTACCCGGAAGAAACCCACGTGTCCGAGTGGGCGACCACCGTATCCTCTCACATACAATCACTGCCGATCACGGGGATCGAAAGGTTAAATAACATGATCTCAAATGGATTGCTGTCAGATTCTTCTCCAGAGTAACGATTAGAGAAGATCTGATTTTAATAAGATTGCAGGTACATAATACACAGCAGTCGATGCAAGGCCTAGTACTGTTCGTTACTTTTCTTGAATTTTACAGCTATTTGAATCTAGTATGAATGCACAATAAAACAAATTCTATATATCAATACCCTTTCAATTTCGTTCATGAAATCCTAGTTTACCTGTTCGGTAACTTCTCACAAAATGTGTTTGAAATGAATGTCACAAAATGGGAATGTAATTACATGTAACACCAATATACCAAAATACAATAGTAATTAAAATATCACAATTTTATTCAATACACAATATCAATAGATGTCGATACAGTTTGCTTTTCAGGGTTTTTTTTATTACAAATTTTTATGAGCATGTAATCCTAAGTTGTATCACCAATATGCTTGATAATCCCAGGACATCAATATTATCAACACGTTCCCCAACGGATGTCCTCTCTCTGTTCAGGTGTACCGTAAATATATGAAACATGAATGGCTTTACAGCATGTATATGCTAGCGTTAGTATTCAATGTCAATTAAATTCGACGATTTGGATGTCTTAGAATTGCAACAGTTGCTTCTGGTGTTCTTATAAACATCTTCTGTCCTTTTCTGGAAATGTTCGACTTTCTCCATTTAACAAAGAAATGAACCATGGTATTTGACTTGGCTTCAGGGAGAGAGATAACAGCTCCACCATTATTTCTTATCTGTGAAATAATCCTTCTCATATCACCTCTCTGGTAACCAGGATTGGCGGTAGCGCGACTAGATCCAGACGTGGTTGACTGTAAATTAAGATTTCCGTTTATAGCGGAAGCACTGGTTCTCTGAGAGGAGGATGTAGTTAGACTGGATGATGAGGTAGTCAGAGAAGTTCTTTTTCTAGAAGACCTCATAGAACCGCCGTTCATCCAAAAATCATTCATATCTTCGAAGTAATCGAAATCATCTTCCATGGAGTCGCTGCTACTTGAGTCTGACCCGCTGTCGTCCCTGTCTCCATCCCTGCTTTCATCACTGGAGTCAGAAAATTGGCTATTACTTCCACTGTCCGCGCTGGAATCCGAACCTCTTCCACCTCTTCTCCACCATCTTCCCCGTCTGCTGCCCCGGCGTCTTCCGCCTCTTCTTTCTATACTCTTGCTATCTCTATCACCACTTGAAGACGAATCACGACCGGCGATTGATACTCTTCTGCGTTCTTCGCTGTCACTATCTCCATCGCCGTTCGAGTCTTCTCCAGAATTGGAGTCACGTTGTTCGCTGTCACTGTCGCCATCACCATCTCTATCAATACCAGAATTAGAGTTTATCTCTTCACTGTCACTATCTCCATCGCCGTTTGAATCCTCACCAGAGTCTCCATTTATCCGCAGACCAACAGCTTCATCGCTTTTGCTATCTCTGTCTTTAATCCTAAGCGATCCTTCTATCTGTAACTCCTTATCATCAGCTTCTCCAATTTCTAATCTATTATCTGTATCGCCTCTTCCCGCAGACACGAGGGGATTGGGTAAACTTCCATCGTCTAAGACGTCTTTTACGCCTTCTACAACATTTTCAGCGACCTCACTAGCAATTTCTACTCCCTTCCCTACACCTTCTGCGACATTTTCTACAGCATTTGCTGCTGCCTCGGCCATGTTTTCTCCCACGTTATTTACAGCTTCTATTACGTTTCCAGCTCCTTCCTGTATGGTCTCTACAGCATTCCCCGCCATTTCTTGTGCACCTTCAACAACATTACCAGCCATCTCCGCGGCTCCCTCGACAACATCTCCTCCAGTGGCTATGTTTGCTGCGACCATATTCTGTATAAATGAAAATCATACAAGGAAAAATTTGATTTACACTTTCAAACCTAATATTTATATTTTTAATGTCTTTGCCTTTCATATCTATCTATCTAATACTAATGAGATGTTTCTAAAGGTTTCAATAAACTAAACAAATTGTAATGATAGCCATTTCCCCACGAACGCGCTGCAGTTGTAAATAATGCGCTTACGAATGTTTATAAATATAATGCGTCTATCTTAACGGCTTAGAATTTCGACAGAAATGAAATTAGAATGTAAATATCAGAAATAAATTTCGCACGTTAGCGCTTCATGAAAATATGCCGGCTTGAAGCGTTGCAGTTCATATCGTCATGTATGTTTAAAAATGAAAGTTACTTCTTAATTATCTTCAAACAATCACCGTTAGGAAAAATATATTTAGACCTAAAGGACTCCTCATCTTTTTCAATCGGCATGATTAATATCATAGATAACGCAGTATAAACAATTGATTGATTGTTTTCCGCCACACTCAACAATTTTTCAGCTATCTGCTGGCGTCCAGTTTTTATTGGTGGAGGAGAGAACCCAGATATAATGCACCCGGGAAGAGACCACCGACCTTCTGAAAAATAAACTGGCAAACTATCTCACATATATCGGCCTGTATAAAGGTAATGAGTTAGTTCAAGTAAATCAAAAGACATATAGCCTAAAAGTAATAAGAGAAACAGAAGTCCGCGTTAATAAAGATGTTTCGGGTTTGCGCAGTGTAACTTAGCTAGTTTTATATGACAACCGTCCTGAGTAACAAAGGGCCCCAAGCAAAGCCTACGGTGGACACAGAAATGCACTTTGTGAAACTTGCATGTACTTAGAGTTAACTGGGCTTTCTTTTTATTTATCGTTGTGTCTAGTTTGCCTGTTATGTTTTCTACAAGGATTTTGTCAACTAAAGTAAGTCATAACTGTACTTCAACTATATAATATCTCAAAAAGTATTGAAAATTGATAAAAGATAGTACGAGGGTTGTTCGATATGTAATGTAAAGGTCAAGATAACTAACAGTATTTAATCTCGTAATTCCTATAGAAAATACAAATTAGAGAGATAGACAAACACGGACCCCTGGTCATACCAGAGGTGTGATCAGGTGCCTAGGAGTAGTAAGCATCCCCTGTCGATCGGTCACACCCGCCGTGAGCCCTATATTCCGATCAGGTAAACGGAGCAATCCGTAATCAGAATCAGTGTGTCAAGAACGGCCTAACAAATTGGTATGAAACACATCAGACAGCATTTGACTTAATGGTAAGTTGTACTGGCAAATTAGATCGTTATAAAGACCATAAAATTTGCGAAATGCTGACTTTAGACAAGACTGTACAAACCCCTGTGGCATCAACTTCTTTGTCAGTAGCCCGTATCGATTAAAAAACTGATCATATGCAGAGCAAGCTCTTGCATATAGAATCAGTTGGGAGATATAAACACCATATGCAGGTGATGATGGAATATTGCCACATAAATCAATTTTCAATAAAATATCCAAGTACGAAGCAGAGGTGGAAAACTCTGTGGTGTCTTTTATTTCAAGTTCACTGGGATATATCGAATCGACATATGAATGAAAATCATCATTGTTAATAGATAAAACGTCGTTGATATATCTAAATGCCGAATTGAAGGCCATAGCAAGGGATTTTTTCTTCTCATATAGAAGCTTTTGAATGAATTCTGCTTCGTAAGAATATAAAAACAGGTCAGCTAACAAAGGAACACAATTCTTGCCCATGGGAATTCCAACAGACTGTTGGAAGGCCTGATCGCCAAAGACTACGAAAATGGTGTCAATGAGGAACTCTAATATCTCTTTAATATCAACTTCAGAGTACTTGTTCGTGAAGTCAGAGTGGTGTTTAACA
Organism: Ostrea denselamellosa; assembly: GCA_024699665.1. NCBI lineage: Eukaryota > Metazoa > Mollusca > Bivalvia > Ostreida > Ostreidae > Ostrea > Ostrea denselamellosa. The sequence continues at coordinate 537,854 of JAMZEH010000048.1, read as the reverse complement.
AAATTATATTTGGGATGACCAATTACTAAATATGAATATTTCCTTTTACCATTTTGGTTGACGAAGCAACTGTCTATGATGTCAAAAAGTCTAGTCTTTAACTTATCGTGACGTATGGTCGTCTAAACTGTTGTAAAATCATACGTTATAATGTTGTGAATTTGAGAAAAGTTTTGTGATTTCAAATTTACTAAGAGTTCTTTAGAATTTTTAAGAATCCACATTTGATTTACACCACTTCTGGCATATGTAGTGGTACAGTACGTTTGAACTTTCTCCTTCACAGCAGTTAATATTTTCGTAGGAAGTATTGCACGATATCTCAAAAGCATTCGACTCAAACAGTGAAATGAACATTTCATCTCCTCAAAGTATTCTTCGCCGTTTGAAATACATAATTTCAATCTATGAATCCTTTTCTGAAATGCGTCACGGTACGCTGATTTAGGTAGACCTCTGAGACCCTGAATAATGGTTAAGCCAAGGGCTTGTCAAGACTTGTAACGACGACTAAATAAGAACTTTTTAAGTTTTGGAAAAAGGAAAAAGTCACATGGGAGATCTGGAGAATATAGTGGGTGTGACAAGACGGTAACCTTCTCCGACTTCAAAAATTGCTTCACATGTTCAAATATATGTGATGGAGCATTATCATAAATTAGACGGACATGCCTAAATCCTGACACGGGGCGTCGTTTATGATAATATTTCTTGAGCTTTTTTAGTACAACATATCGGTAATACCGACCTGTAACACTTTTGCCCTTCGGCACCGGAATTTGTACGGCTATACCATCACATGAGAAGAATATGCAATAAAGAACCTTTGTGCTTATGGTTCTTTTGGCAATTACTTTCTTTTTGCCTTCTACTGTGTTTAGTTAGCCATATTTTGTTTCCATTTTTTCTTACTGGTTCGAAATAGTGAACCCATGTTTCGTCACCAGTAACAATGTTTGCAAATTGTCTTTGAGGAACTTGGAAAGCATTTTGAGCAATTGCTTTGCGGTTTGCACTCGTAATCGTTTTTAGGCATCTGTCAATATATGCGGTATCTATCTGACAGAAATCTTTCTTACTTTCAAAATACGCTTCAAAATGAAATGCACCCGCGACAGCTTTGGTAATATCACGTATCGTGTACCTGCCATCACTTTCAATTATTTTTCTGACTTTTGAGACATTTGCTTTGCCTGTTACAGTCACAGGTGGGCCAGATTTTGCTGCATCTTTGACGGACTTTGTGCTAGTCAGAAATTCCTTTCTCCACCTACGAACTGTCTCATCAGATACCTTATTAGACCCATAAACTTCCCCCAGTTCAGTAAAAATCTGTATTACTGAGTTTTGTGCGAACTTTTATATAATTTTTTTTTCTCAACCCGTTTTCCAACCATTTTTAAAACAGTGGTCAACGACTGGCTCTATTGAAATGACTATAAGTTTAAAATTATGGTAAGCCGAAGGCTCTTGTTTAGACCTTTGAAAAGGTATTGAATAGAGCTATTGGAGAGTATCACCATCCACGAAATTGTGCAAAGCGTTATCGCGCTGTGGTACAATACACAATACATATAGAACAGCTCTCGTTCATGGTAAGCGGGATTTAACTTGAAAAGGGACATTGGGTGTTGATTTTTTTTCTAGCTTTCATCTTCATCAAAGGATAGGATGTCTCAAAAAATAAACAAGAAAGGACTACTAAAGCATTGTCAGATATATGATTTACCTGCAACATACTGTCTGATGCCGAGGCTTGAACCGAACCTCCTGCTGTCACAGGCATCAATTCAGGGGAGGCGATTGTGGCTTCAGACTGAAAAGATGTAGGAAACAACGATATTTTATTAAAAGAATTGATTGTCTACATTTTGTATAATCTACAATACATAAAATGAAAATATATAGTACTGTGACCCATGTTAAAGGCGTGAATACAAGCACAGTAGTGGATTACAATTATATACACATCTAATGAACGTCACATCTGATGATCACGACGAACACTTGAGGGGAAGGTTGATGGGATATTGGTGTTAATTACACTTCACCAGACAGTAGGATTATACCATGCTAAAACGAAAGACTATTTGTTAATATTCCCTTCAGCACTCTTTCTCGAACAGTGTGTATCCGAATAAATATGAATGTATACCGGCCTTTGTGAAGAGGAACCTACACAAACAACAGTCCCTCTGAGACAGTGTGTATGCTATAGTAATAAATCCGTATATTGAGACCTCGACCATGTCCTCCTGACTGAGGATTCTACACATTTAAAGGGAAAGTCTCACCATTGATTGAGAAGAACGAACGGAGTTGGACATTGAAGAAGTTATAAATGTGGGAGAAGATGATAATGACCCAGTGCTGGAAGAAGTAAGGGTGTTTGCCCCAGTGTTGCTGTCATATGTATCGAATCTTGTTTTTCTAAATGATCCTCTAGATGTCTCTTCAGTGGCAGCAGGGAGTCGCTCGCGCACTCTTATAATTGTGAAATCTGACGCGCCTGGGCGTGGTCGAAGTTTTGTGGCAGATGAAAATCTAGAGGAAGAAAATTCTGCCGTAGATACCTTTCTTGGTGTTGGGATCTCAATGCCAGTCTTTGTTGAAGATGAAAACTCCCAAGACTGTCTAGAGGGCGTTGAAGTCTCTACAGAAGTAGTAAGACTTCTTTTGTTGGATGCTGATGAATCTCTGAGCAATCGACTCGATGTCTTTGATCCAGTATTAAATTCGGCAGCTGCCATGCTATTGCCAGATGTGGATGATCTGGAAGAAAATAAATTCTGTGAGGATGAAGACTGAACGGTTTTGGTTCCTTGCGACCTCATCAGGGGATTGCTTTCTTGTGAAATTAATTGACTTGATGTCATTGATCCAGTGTTAATAGGTGGGATGTTATCACGAGTTGAGAATGGTCTGGAAGCAATCAAATTCTGTGATGAAGAGGACCGAATGGCTTTTGTTCTTGATGACGTCATCTGAGGATTACTTCCCAGTGACATTGATTGACTTGATCCAATGTCAACAGATGAGAATGGTCTGGAAGAAAACTGAGATGAAGAGGACCGAATCGTTTTTGTCTCAGATGACGTCACGACGGGCTTGCTTTGCAGGGAAGTTATCTTGGTTCCAAATTTACTCGATGAGGAAAATAATGGTATGGTTTCTGAGGAACTAGTTTTTGTTGTAACTCTCCGGGAATTTGAGGTTATTGAAGGCATTGATTCTACAGAAGAGGTTCGAGTTGTAATGGTCCTTGATGTAATTTCTGGACTTGTTTTTGAGGTGACAACCCGGCGAGTACTGAGTGACCTTGGTGGGATAGACTCCGTTTTCTTTACCAACACTCGTCCGCTGGAGGTTGATACTTGTGGTACGGATTCTAGCGACCGGGTCGTTACTGTTCGTGAGCTAACCCCTGATGTTGACTGTATATTCCTGAAGTCTGTATTTTCACCTGCATTCGTGGATACCAGCCTCCCAGAATTCCCGCTCTCTGTCATAGATGTTCCATACACAGAATTTTTCAAACCACCCATGGTATGTGTATACGTTTTCTGGACCACGGTTCTTGTGTAGCTACCGTCTTTGCTTGTAGTGGAGGAAGTTTTTGTCAGTCCAGGGATTTCATTAATTCTATCCATTGATAGTGCGTTGTTTAGAGAATCAGACCCTTCGTTAAATTCTTTTGTGTTTGATGTGATCTATGGGTCAATAAATTTGTCAGAAAAAAAATAACTATTAACATTTGTATAAATATGAGAATTTTGAAAGTAGAAAAATTTTACAGACATGCAAATAAGGCATGAGGAAAATACCTTTAATTTGTACTTATCATCTGGCATACTGGGTTTCCAAATGGTCATGCAGGATGCAGATGCTACTAACAAACAAACGTACAGAGCTGTCGAGTACATGATGGATTAAAACTGAAATGAAAGAAATAGTAGGTATTTCTAATGTCGTAATCATTAAAGTACAATACACTGAAAGTTATAAAGACTATGTATTATATCTACGTAATTTGCCCCCTCCCCCAAAAAGATGACTAGTCATGTATGAAGCAAAGTTGACTTTACTTCTGAAGTTAATTATTGAAAAAATGCCGGAAATCCTCAGATATGGCATCATCGATGTGCGACTTTTTCATGAGTTTTGTACTTTTATTAAAGTCAACAACAACAAAAATCCGCAAAACATGGAATGCATTGGAGAACATTGATCGTGTTGTTACCACATTTGTATCTCTCACAGAAAATCAAATTGAAATCTGAAATGCATTCCTTGCGTATGAAGTTAAAAAAAGCACTGAAAGACAGTAGACTATAGAATAATCCATTTCTAGCATGAAATTATAAGAAATGACGAGAAACTGGTTGTACATACAGGCATTTAGAAACAGAGTCGGGGGGAGGGGGGTGTCTTTCCCTACCAGTTTTTGGTTTTTTTGGACAATATATGCTTACCCCGTCACTTTTACATGCAAAGTCTGTTAATTTTATTCACCGGGTTAATTGCCCCCTCCCACTTTTTGATGGCGATATGAATTGAATTCATGTAAACTGTAACACTCCTTGGTGTGGAATTTCGAACTTTGCGTAAAAATAAACTTTTGTTTTTATTTTATTTTTTTTTTTATTTTTGTTTACATGTCAACACTTTTTATCTCTCTCTCTCTCTCTCTCTCTCTCTCTCTCTCTCTCTCTCTCTCTCTCTCTCTCTCTCAACGATGCTATAGGGAAGTGTGAAATTAACATGTTTCATATGAATTCTTACATTCTTTATGAGCCAAATTAGGCCCACATCATACATTCGTTGTAGCTCTCTATAAAGTCTGGTAATCATATAACTGTCTAAACGTTAGTCTGTATGACCGGTGTCTAGGAACATAAAAGTATATATAAGAGTGCATTACCAGTCGGAGGTATAATACATAAACACACTGTCTGTCACCATTACAAACATCGCTAATGACTTCGTGTTTCTGACGACCATTGATGTCAAACATTGCAGGTGCTTTATATATATATATATATATATATATATATATATATATATATATATATATATATATAAACACCCAAAAAACATGAAAATGGTAAGTCTTGTAGATGAAGACTGCAGCACTTAGCAAACTTAGAATCACACACACACACACACACACACACACACACACATGTATATAATTTTTAAAAAGTAAAATCCAAAATAATCACATAATAAACAATGGTCCGTTTCTGCAAGTACTTTTGCCTCACGTCTCTACAGGCAGTTGATCTTGAATGTGCTATCCTGTCTAAATAAAGAATTTATTATTATTATTATATAATGTTTCATATGGTAACATGGTAACGTTAAGAAAGTAAACGTTCATTGTGACGTCATAATCACGTCCGGTAGCAGTGTTGACGAATAACGTCATAATCATGCACTTATTTTGCCAAAATAATAGTACAAAGTATAAATATTTTAAATGATATACATAGAATAAATGTATTAAATTTTATTTATGATTAAGTTTAGGTTTAAAAATGAAATAATTTTCCTTGCTAAATGAAGATTTTCATTGTCATTTTAAAGCTTACAAAAAAGGGTAAATGCATCATACTTAAATACTTAAACTTCTCTGTAAGCAAGATTTGAACACATTTAAATCTACACTATGTCAGGAAGCTTTCATATTTTGCTTCGTCCACTACGGATTTCCATTTTACACTCTGGGTGACTCAACATTAATTTATGTCCCACACCGACTGTGTAACTAATAATATAAATACATATACCTATCGAATCAAAAACACATTGTTGAAAGTACATGATGTTGAGGGCGTGTTTATTTCCCCAGAACAGTGGACAATGCATCCGAATCGCGGTATTTCAGGTCACTGAATTCAAGTAGGTAAGGTTTTGGTAAAAGTTTTGCTTTTTTTAAAAATATTTTTTTTTATTAAATATCGGCGCAATGGTACGGAAGCCTGTTGGTGCCACGTAGAGAAATATTTTATCTGGCGGCCGCCAGATAATTTTCTGGCGGCCGCCAAATATTTATCTGGCGGCCGCCAGATATTATCTGGCGGCCGCCAGAAAATTATATGGCGGCCGCCATATCATATCTGGCGGCCGCCAGATAAATATTTGGCGGCCGCCAGAAAATTATCTGGCGGCCGCCAGATAAAATATTTCTCTACGTGGCACCAACAGGCTTCCGTATTTTAGAGTTCTTAAACTAATAATAATTCGATGATTAACTGCCAGAGAACACAAAATTTCTTTGTGGGTAAAGCCCATATGAAAATAAAAAGCAACGGCTGTGTCAACGTCCATCTTCTTACACTCTCCTTTTGCAAAATAATTTATGTGGCGGCCGCCAGATAATTATGTGGCGGCCGCCAGATAAATTATGTGGCGGCCGCCAGATATTAAGTGGCGGCCGCCAGATAAATAAGTGGCGGCCGCCAAATAATAAGTGGCGGCCGCCAGAAAATTATCTGGCGGCTGCCAGATAAAATATTTTTCCTACGTGGCACCAACAGGCTTCCGTACAATGGACTACATTTTAAATAATTTTTTTTATTGATATACAAACACATCCTAAATGATTTAACTGTAACCCCTTTGCCCACTTATTTCCAGATCTGTAAAAGTATGGGCGGGGCCAAATGCCCAGGAGAATTTCAGCTAATGAGGAAACCCCTACCTTAAGCTCAGTTATATACCGTTTGTGGCGAATTTTTGCGCATTGTAACATTTAAATCATAAAAGTAGTTGAATCATAACAAGAAAATTTACTTTTATAAATATATTGGGGGCCGTTAGCATATAGTTATTTTACTTTATCCTTTAGACCTATGCTTAGTTTTAGGTTTGACGCGGCCATGACACGAGTGAGGCTCAAACTCACGACCCCCCACTTACGAAGCGAGTGATCTACCACTTAACTACCGCGATCTATAAAAAAAAAGGGGGGGGGGGGCTGAAGTCGTGCGTCAACAAGAATTCTGTGTTCTGTAACCAAAATCATGACTTTTAGTAAATACGACCATTTCTCTAATTCAATTTTTCTCTACTTTCTTCCTTTGCTTTTGATTCTAGTTTAAAATTATACTTTGGAACTTCAAATAAACAACTCTATTTCAGTTGTGTATGATGTTTTGCAAATGTCTGAAAAATTAACCTTGCAAACATGTCATGTACATTTGAAAAGATTGTGTTCTGCATTATACACGTATAGCTATTGTATAATGTATTATATTTATCAAAATTCAAAAGCGCATTGTTTGCAACTGTAAAGCATTGACCAGGAAATGATTATCTTACAATTTGTAAAGATATCAAAAGGGAAAGCATTGGGTTCGCAAAGATATCAATATAGATATTATTCTGTCTTTGAAATGACTTACGGATGACGTATGCAAAGCAAAATTTAAAAAAAAAGAAATGTTTAGTGTACTGATTAAAAATGCAATAGCAAAAATTCAATTTGCTATTTCATATATGAAATTAAATAAATTCTACGGATGAGCTTTTGTTTTTGCTTTGGCGATGAAAGCTACTTTATGGCAATGAAGCACAATCTACGGTGTGAACAATAACCTTAATCTACTAGAATGAACTACAGTGAAGGGCTGGCGTGACTGCAGGGGGAAAAAAAACCAAAATTCGATATCAAACCGTGATGGTTTCTAATTATTTTGCTTCACATAGTATTTATTACATTTAATTCATGGAGTCCTCTTTTACATGATGGTATTAAGAAGCGGCAGCCGACTTGAATATTTGCCGCCACATGCCTTCGGCCATTGCACATGCAAAGGGATTCGAAGTAAAAATATTTAGATCATATGTTTTTAACAAAACGAAAATCAAAATACAGGAAAAAGCTACAACCCTTCGTGTCGAAAGTGTGATATTTAATGGATTAATACTTTAAATAAAACAGCTTATCAATTCAATAGCAACAAATTGTATGATAAAGCGATAAATTATTGCAACAATCATACTCTTTAGTATTAAAAAAGAAACACAAACAAACAAAAATCTTTAAAAATCTCTCCTCAGGAGTCCCTTATATACCTCATAGCCTTGACTTAAGATTATATATAGATAGATAGATAGATAGATAGATAGATAGATAGTGCATTCATTTTCTGATGACGACGCACCGACTAAATATATTTCTAGAAATAGCTTCAATACTCAGTCATGACTTTCATACTCATATTTTCTTCTCCCGTCAAATTCCACATCACAATCTTGCAAACTCATATATATATATATATATATATATATATATATATATATATATATATATATCGAGATATAGAGAGCAGTCCGGTTCTCTGGGCTGCATTAACATATGCATACATAATCATGGTGATAAAATTGGCCTGTCAAGTTGTTTAGTCTTTCCCGTTGTAAAGCCTAGGTCAGACCGGGAATTGATCAATGACAGCTGCCAATTGAGACTATTGTTATTTCATTTCTTTGGTTTCTTAAAAGAAATCATGAAAGTGGCAAACATTGCAGAGAAAATTGCATTTTGTTTAGTATATACTCAATCGGCTTTGTGATATTTTATTTTTATTATACTACTACTTGGGTAGATTTTCTATACTTATTTCTGGATTTATATATATATATATATATATATATATATATATATATATATATAGACACACACACACACACACACACACACACACACATATATATATATATATATATATATATATATATATACCATAATTCCAGAAAATACATATTATGTAAGTATTATTCTAAATTTAGTTTTGTTTTAGGTATTTTATTTTCAAATTTCTAGTTTGAAGAGGAATTACAAGATTAAAAAGAAAAATTGGAGTCATAGTGCTTACTATTGGCTATTGAACTACAGTGTGTTAAATTTGAACTTTTTGCACTTAAAATTTATTTACGATTTCGACTTGTCTGTTAATGTCTACACAACATAAGCAACACAAATCGATCATTACATTAAATAGATATATACTCATGTCTTCAAATAATATACATATATTAGAAAATTCAAGGCTAGTAGATTGGAAGTAAATAATGACCTTTTTCACTAAAAATACGGAAAAGTCATATTGAATTTGAGAGTTTTTCCAAAACATATTAGGAGTGTTGTATTTTTTTTCTCTTCACATTGCACATAAATTCCAAAGTCTTGTATTTAATATTTAAAAGGGGACTTTAAAAAATGGGTGTTATAAAACAATTTTTTAAAATTACTGGTAATTACTGGATAGGTTTAAGCAATAAATGTATAATATGTTTGGACCAAGGAATTGATGAAATATATATCGAACCAATTACTACAGTTTTAGCGTCCTGTACAGTTGCTCTCAACAGCTTAGGAGCTATTAAACACTGTGATTATATAAATGCTGACACCACCCATCTCTCCAAATTCAACCTGTAATTTTTTTAAAATGAACAACTTACGGGATTTTTTTTGTTCACAGGGTGTTTTTATTTTAATAAAATTTGCAAAAACACACATTTCAGGGTGCAGATTTAAACTTGCGCAAGGCATGACATTGCTAACTGATAATGATATAGAAAACTGTATTTTAAAAATATTTTTTAAAGTTTCTCAAGGGAAGGAAAATTTTGATAATCACATTTTCTTAAAGCTTAGCTTAAACAAAATTTAGTATGCAGACCTTAAACTAAGCAGGGAGGCTGACCCATCACTTTTCCACAGAAACGTTTAAAAGATTTTTTTTTTGTAACTTTCGACGTTGCCTACTTCTGATAAAATGGATCCACCACTACAATGACGTTGCTGTAAACAACGCAGAAAAATCGTAGGATTTGACTGTACATTCTGTGCACTGTTTTACAGGCATTAATCTTTAAAAACACTGAAACTGGTATTTTTTTCTGAAATTTTAACTAACAGGCTTTTTTTCCCCACCGTTGATGTTTGAATGATTCAATACATGTATGGAAAAAGTACAGACATGGGATAACGCCAAAAAGAAGACATGGTGTACATAATATCGTGACCAATATAGTAACACAAAATGATTCTTTTTTCAGAGGATTGTTGGCACCAATAGAAATTTTAGCATTACAAGAACATTCTGTAGTTAGGTGCATATCACTAAAAATGAATATTCGCAGTGTATCACACCTCGTTAAAAATTACAAAAGTCCCGAATCTTGTCACTCAACCAATTCGCAATGGTCACACATCAGTGGTCATATATAGAATGCAACAAGAGGACCATGTCTGTAAATAGTTCCTTGATTGTTCGTGGGAGCTAGTGACATATTCACCATGCACACAAACCACATGGAATGAATTACTCTCTTGCCTGCCCGTGGTTTCCATGACATTTCTGGTATGGGGAGATTCATGCCAAATAATATATTTATAGAAGAATCGTTAACGTTTTGTAGTAGAATGGATGTACCCTCAGGGGGTTAGCCATACCGCCAGTTATCTAGTCCACAGTTACCTACACAGCAGCCACTAAGAAGGCTAACAACTCAGCAGGTTATCCACTCAGTTTAGCCACATAGCAAGTTAACCACTCAGCAAGTTACCTATTCAGCAGGTTATCCATAAAACAGGTTACCCATTCAATAAATCAACCACACAGCATGTAGCCACATGGTTGATTACCCTTACTCACATAAAAGATTACCCATTTAGTATGTTGGTCACTTAGAAGCTTGCCCATTCAGCGAATTACCTATTCAGTATGCTACTTACTCTGTATGCTACCCTCTAAACAAGTTAACCATTCAGCAGGATAACCTCTCGACAGATTGGCTACTCGGCAGGTTACCTATTCAGCAGATTATCCAGTAAGATACTTCAGTAAGATTCTGGAGGTTAGCCACTCAGCAGGTTAGGCACTCGGCAGGTTGGGCACTCGGCAGGTTAGGCACTCGGCAGGTTAGGCACTCGGCAGGTTGGATACTTGGCACGTTACCAACTTAGCAGGTGACCTATTCAGCATGTTACCCATTCAGAAGGTCACTTACTATGTGGGTTACCTACTCAGCAAGATAACTATTCGTTGGGTTATCTACTCAGAAGGTTATCCACTTAGCAGATTACTCAGCAGGTTACCTATTCAGTAGGTCACCTAGTCATTTAGCAGTTTAGTCACTTTATAGGTTAGCCACTCGCTAACTTAACCGCTTGGCAGCTTAGTCACTAAGCAGGTTACGTATGTAATACATGTAAGTTACTCACTCTGTATGTTTGCAACTCAGCAGGTTAGCTATTCAACAGGTAATCCACTTTAAAACTTACATTTTCAACAGGTTTGTCATTCAATAGGTTACTTTGTAGATTGGTTGGCCACTTAGCAGGTGAACCACTCAGAAGGCTACCTATTCATTAGGTTACTTACCCTGTAGATTATCTTCTCAGCAGGTTATTTACACGGTTGGTTACTCATTCAGCAGGTAGCCCATTCTGTAGGTTACCCATTCAGCTGGTTACTTACTATGTATGTTACTCACTCAGCAGGTAGCCCATTCTGTAGGTTACCCATTCAGCTGGTTACTTACTATGTATGTTACTCACTCAGCAGTTTATCCATTAAGTAGGGTACTTTGTAGAATACCCACTGAGCAGATTAGCCACACTGCAATTACCCACTCAGCAAGTTAGCCACTTAGCAAGTTACCAATTCAACAGGTTACTCATTCTGTTGGTTTACCCACTCAGCAAGTTAGCCATTCAGCTGGTTAGTCACTCAGTTGGTTAGCCAGTCAACTGGTTAACCGCTCGCCATATCAAGTGTACAATATGTCAGAACATGAATTTCATTTTTACGGTGTGTAACCTCAAGTACTAGCAACATTGTAGCAAAAAAGTTAATCCACTTCGGTCATCAGGATTTATGTATTGGATAAATCTTTACGAATGAAAGTAAATATACAAATTTTAAAATTTTATTTTAACAGCATACACAAATTTTGTACTAATGACTTTAACCCCCCCCCCCACACACACACACACGGGATGGGGGGAGGAGGAGAGAAAAATAAACAATTCATTGCAGTTCAAAGAATTCTTTGAAGACACTATTACAGTATCCAGTATATTACTTCTTTGTTACGCGATTCTCTTATTTAATTCTAATTATTACACTTTCTAGGCATTCTTTGTTACATTTATTTGATAAAAAATATTCCTAACCAGGAAAGAAGGGTTTATATACTAGTACTGATAACATTAAGTTTCCCCCTAAAATATTTGTATGTACAGCTTTCTGTTTTGATGATTTCAATACTAATGTACATTTTCTCTGTAAACTTTAATTCCCAGGGCATGACAACACCAGTTACATTTAACTTTGAAATTGATAAATACTTAGGAATTAAGCGAAATAGGCCCACACTTAATCTTTAAAATGGATTTTTGAAACATTTTTTTAGGAATTCGCCTATAGCTTGGGGTACTTCGTTTTTCTGTTTCAAAATTAATCGTGCGTCCAAGACAGTGATGAATAGTATTTTGCTACGACTTGACTTTTAGGACTTTTGGGTTTTTAAAAGAAATGGCCGACTGTCTCACTAAAAACACCCTCTTTCAAAAATGTAGACTTGGAAAATATACTGTTATAAATTAAATTAAATAGATAAAATATTAATAATAATAATAAAATAATGAATACTATTGAAAAAAAAATAAAAAACCTCATGAATACCATATCATATCTCTTCACCATACTTCTTACAAAATGTTGAGTTATTATTTTTTTTTCCTTTTTCTGATTTGTAATTTCATTTTATTTATTTATTTATTTATTTATTATCAATTATGTATTTATTATTTTTTTTAACGAAGTTGCCATCTAAGGTATTTTTTATGATTATCACAGGGAGGCACCTGGCTCATGTTTGTACTGTTCAAAAGTTTTATGAACATCTAAATATGTATAAAAACAACTCTCACATTAATTTCACTCGTATTGGAAAACAGTAATAGTAAATAATCCATTAAACAAAGATTTCAGAATATTAGAATCAGTTCACATACCTTTTTGAATTGAAACAAGCTCCAGGGAACCGTTGAGCAGCGCCCTCTTTTGTAGGCCTTGTTTATGATTCTCGATAGCCGGGCTATGATTATTTTATACCTGCCCTATTATGACTGTACTAACTTTCTCGTGTAGCTGTCACTTAGGCCATACAACAACAATAAAAGACTGCTTATATATTGATTTCAGGACAATATACACCCATCTTCCATTGTCAGGACTAACTTAATTGTAATTTTATGGAAATTCCTATAATTCATCCTGGATTTTTTTTTTTAGTCATTTCCCTTTCTTCTGTTTAAGCAATATAACAATCAGCTAAAAATAAAGCGCACAACATGTATTTTTATGTTGGTTTCGCAGGTATGTATGAATAAATACGCCAATGACGAGCGATCATGTTGAATTAGCGAGAAAATTTAGGTGTTATGTCATAATTAAACGTAGATTGACATTCCCTTCATAAAACCGCCGATCAGTTCTGTTTGTTTACACAAAATGAAATACTGACATATCAATGGTCATCCTTAAAAGTTTATTAAACCAATGCTTTTTTCTTGAGGTCATGTTGAAACTGGATTTTTTTTTCTACACTAAGTATAGTAATTTCAGGAATTCAACCGATATCAATGTAAAAATGACTGTGTGTCACATAGATGGCAATACATGTGTTTGTAACCCTCCTTTCACACTACTACGATCAAAACGTGGTTGAAAACGTGACAAATCGCAAGAGAAACGTGAAGTCTTCACAAGCGTAGTATGATCATGGTAGGATCTTCATGATCGAAAAGCTCTATCTTCTCATCACACTTATTTTATGATGTTCAAAACAAGCATAGTGGTATCGTGGCAAAAAATATAAGCAAAGTAAAGTCGAATTGAGAGCCATAGTCGTACAAACTGTGGAAACATCGTGGTTAGCTGCAGAACTGTAGCTCACACAAACTGTCCTCTGCCACCCAAACTAGTGATGAAAGCCGCGAGTTTAGTTCGATATTCAAACCTATCTGAATAATTATCATTCAACCGAATTGGGATAATTTATATATAAAATGTCTACCTTAGGTATTTGTGGTGATTAGTTCACATAGACGTTATTGTGTAAGTACAGGGATTCAGATATTTGAAGGTAGGTTTGGACACAAATATAGTGGGAATGTACGTTAGAAAATTTTGGGCAGTGCAATAATACAGCGATCATACGACTTTTTCTTGCGCCGTAAATCGAAGGTTTTTCTAAGTGGTGGATCTGTGGCTCTCTGATCTCTGAAACTTGTAGGCAGGGGGTATACATCAAAATCTGGTTATGAAATATTAATGAAAAATCATATTTCCCCTTTATGTCAATATTTGTATTTCATATTGGTGTAGTTAATAATTTATTACCCTAAATTACATGTCATCCATACAATATGGTGCTGGTGTGCAAAACATGCTCCGAGCAGGTGCCCCTTTCTCACTCTGATTTTCTCTCATTTGGGCTGTATCCGCGCCACCCAAATCCCATCAGAGTGCTGTGCGAGGGGATTTAGACACTGCGTACAATCAAAAACTCTGTCTGCCCTTCTTAAAAATCTACCTTTCATATGGGGCCATCCACCTTCCCTCTCAGCTACAGACCTGAATTTCTTCAGTAACTGACCACGTGGCTTTGTTTCGTACTTGCACCCATCTCTATGCTAGGAATCGTGGTGACTCCTGCATGTTGCTCATAAAGTTTTACAATAAGCACTCAGCTACACTTGACATGTACCCTAAAATTCTTTTACACATTTTTACACATGTAATATCACTTCAAATATGGGGTATTTCCATTTTTTAAGAAAGTTGATAGTGCGAAACTGTCCCCTGCTACGTTGGTCTCAATTGTGCAACACGAGTATAAGGAACCAAACTGGGCTTTTGTAGCATAGTATATAACTCGTAACGAAAATTATGAATAGATACAAACGCAACACGATTCGAATTGACAGGCTACCTAACATGGCTACGTCAACAAACGAAATTGCATGAAGCTGTGAATTTTCAGATCGTATGGGGCTTTAATGAATATTTTAGGTATCAAATTTATGCGCTGCAGTAATACAGCGACATAAGGCCTCAACCGCGTGCACTTTTTTCGGCGCCGTAAATCGAAGGTTTTTCTAAGGGGTAGATCTATAGCCCTCTGATCTGTCCCAATATATTATCAGAGAGCTGCAGTTCTGCAGCTACATCATGGTGAGAGAGCCCAGCTCGTCAAACCTAAGACGAAAAATGGGTAGTGATTGTTCCTTCGCCAAACGCTCGGCATTTAAAAGTGAGAATCACGGGTCTTTCGGATATGACCTTTAAAAACGGAGGTCCCGTGTCACGGTAGGCGTTGGCACGTTAAAGAACCCTCACTGCTACGGCCCTGAGCGCTAAGCATAGGTCTAAATTTGTGGTACTTCACCTACAGCTGGTGACGTCTCAATATGAGTGAAAAAATCTCGACGGGACGTAAAACAAACAATCAATCAATCAATCATGGTGAGATCTTTATTAGCTCAGCACAGTTGGGAACTTATCTGAGGCCATTTTAGTTATGCTTCTACCACACTCCCACTACGTACAAAAAGTACGCTACCAGCATGATATGATCGACAACAGCTTACCGACATCGTTGTACAGTCTTCTAGGTTTGTGTAACATCGTTGATTGGTTGTTTTACGTCCCGTCAAGAATTTTTCAGTTATGTTGAGACGTGAAGTACCAAAACTTTAGACCTATGCTTAGTGCTCATGGAGGTAGCAGTGAGGGTTCGTTAATGTGCCAACGCCTGCCGCGACACGTGACCTCCGTTTTTAAAGTCATATCCGAAAGACCCGTGATTCTCACTTAAAATCCACCCGTGGCGTCATTCTTTTGTTCGAAAGCTCCACTACTTTTCAGGAATAGAGCGTTTCAAACAACAAAGGAATTACTAAGAATTCTGTGCACTTGAATTTCATTTTGTTTTATTATCCCTAACTACCTTCTTCCCATATGAAATTTGTAAGAACGAAAAATAAAATATATCAAAGTATTTTATTACGTAAAATAGCTACACACACCGGGATTCAAACACACACCCGAGTGATTCTTCCCTTCAAAGACTGATGCTCTACTAACTGAGTCACTTCGGCAGTTGGTTGTAATTGATTGATTGTTTTGTTGTTTTCCACCACACTCAACAATTTTTCAGTTATCTGGTGACGTCCAGTTTTTTATTGGTGTAGGAGAGAGCCAAGATACAATGTACCCGGGAAGAGACCACCGACCTTCCGAAAGTAAACTGGCTCACTTCTCACATATATCGGCGCGAGCGAGATTCGAACCCGCGCCGACTAAAGGTGAGAGGCCTTGTGATTTTGATTGTAATGCTCTAACCACTCGGCCACGGAGCCCGCCTCAGTTGGTTGTATTGCAGAAGATTAAAAACAATGTCTTAACATAGTTCTATACCTTATATATGAAGAAAAAAGGTAAATAACATTTAAATATTGATAACATGTATATAATGTAAAGAAAATTTTTTAAAGTTTCCCTAGTAAAGGTGGATTTCAATGTACTCGTATCACCCCATTCCTTAAATGATGTGCCTCGGCTCATCCGGGGTCTCGGCTCCATTACTTTTAAGGAATGGAGCGATATTCGTACATTAACCCTTACTTCTAAATGCCAAGCGTTTGCCCAAGAATCAATCACTACTAATGTTTACATCTTAGGTTTCACGATGGGTCATGATAAACGCTCTGACACAGTGATATGATTTTGAATGTCGTAGCCGCAACGCAGTAAAATCGGCCGTTGGTCGGCATGAAATGATCTACGTTTAATCGTAAAAGCATCAACAATATTTCCAGATCTTAGCCTGATCTGGGTGATCGGCATGATCTTTAAGAGTCGTAACGCTCTGTGAACTTCGTGTGCCCACATTGTTTCCTGTATAGGTAGAGTCACCACATTGTATTCTATATAGGTAGAGGCATCACATTGTCTCCTGTATAGGCAGAGGCATCATATTGTCTCCTGTATAGGTAGATGGATTGGTTGTATATTGTTTTACATGCCACTTGAGAATCTTTCACTCGTATGGAGACGTCACCATTGTCGGTGAAGGGCTGCACAATTTAGGCCTATGCTCGGCGCTTATGGCCTTTGAACAAGGAGGGATTTTTATCGTGCCACAGCTACTGTGACACGGGGCCTCGGTTTTTGCGGTCTCATCCGAAGGACCACCCAATTTAGTCGTCTCTTACGACAAACAAGTGATACTGAGGACCTATTCTAACCTCCGGGTCCCCACGGGGCCTGTGTAGGTAGAGGCACCACATTGCATCCTGTATAGGTAGAGGCCTCACATAGTCTCCTGTATAGGTAGAGACCTCACATTGTCTCCTGTATTGGTAGATTTTGGGGTGTTTTAAATTACCGTATCAACGTTTTAAACTACCATCACAAAAGATTTATTCAGTGATAATTTCACACTGTGTATTCTAAATAGCACGTTTTGGGCCAACAAGAAAAAATATAATCTGTCAAATATTTTGTAAATTGAGAGTAAGTGCAAAGAGCGTAGAAATAACCATGCTTTCAAAAATAAACAACATTCAGCTAAAAAAAAAAAAAATGAAAACATTCATGTTCAAAAGATAATTTATCTTCGGAAGCCATTTGCAAGGGTTTACGAATCCACTTCTCTATTCAGTTCATATATTTCTTAAACGAACTGGCTTATCAGAGTACGTACATGTAATATTAAGTTTAAGATTGTTTGTTTAACGTCCTGTCGATAATTTTTCACTCATATTGGCACGACACCAGTATTTTAAATTTATGGTTTGATAATTCTATCTTTGTAAGTATATTTTGATATATGTGTGGTACGTATAGTTAGTAATGTGTTTGAATGATAAAATTATTCACTAGGTAATGATAAAGTTGTCCTTTTGAGGAATTAACTACAGATGACGGAATATCTTATCGATAGACATCAGTTGACCTTTGTTCAATTATTTTATATGTACAATTATCATCAATATAAGACCCTCGTAAAAAGTTTACTTCTTGTCTTGCTAATTCTTCTTTAACACACACAATCCAGTTATCATTTCGTAATGTCATATTTCATAACAGACACGTGTTTTTCATAAAAATTTGAAATAGCAAAAAGAGCTTTTCTACTTTGTGCTGCAGCGATTTTTAAGTTTTCACGAATTGTCCATTTAAATTTTAAAAAATAAGATAATTAAATTGATCAATAATTTCAACTGCTTTCTAATGATAATAATAATAATAATGATAATAATAATAATACTAAATTAAATGATTTATATAGCGCCATATATGATAAAATACCACTCTAGGCGTTTCACAAACAAGGAGAAACACTATAAGAGACTTGCATAATATGCATTACTTAAACAATAAAATTAGCAATTTAAAATATTAATTGATTGATTGTATATTGTTTAACGTCCCGCTCGAGAATTTTTCACTAATGGAGACGTCACCATTTCCGGTGAAGGGCTGCACAAATTAGGCCTATACTCGGCGCTTATGGCCTTTGAGCAGGGAGGGATCTTTTACGTGCCACACCTGCTGTGACACGGGACCTCGGTTTTTGCGGTCTCATTTAGTCGCCTCTTACGACAAGCAAGGGGTACTGAGGATCTATTCTAACAAACCGGATCCCCACGGAGCATTTAAAATATTAAAATAACAGTACAAAAAAAAATTAAATGTCAGCCAATCTATAAAAGTGAGTTTTTAAATGATTTTTAAAACATTGCATGGATTTGGCGTGACGAATATGGAAAGGGGAGCTATTCCATAACCTTGCCGCAGCAAAACTGAATCCTCATTCACCATAGGTCTTAGAGAGTATTCGTGGCAATACAAACCTCAAGCTTCCATCCGAGCGGATTGAACGGTGTTGTTCATATACGGTTATTAGGTCCTGAAGATATTCCGGAGCAATTCCGTGCAGTGATGAATACGCATACTCTAGGATTTTGTACTGCGACCGGAACTCAACTTGTAACCAATGCAATTCTGCAAGAACAGGCGTGATGTGGTATCTCTTTCTGGATCTGTTCATGGGGCGGACCGCGTTGTTTTGAACTGCCTGTAATCGACTGATGTGCCATAGTTTATCCCATAAAGTAGACTGTTTCCATTGTCAAGCCGTGTAATAAATATAGAATTTACCAGTGTTTTACCTGCATCCATGAATATAAAATGACGGATTCTCCAATGCTACTAAGGTGTTAGTTGCATGATTTGGCTATAGCAGCAATTTGAGTATCCATGGTAAGGTGTTGGTCAAAGAACACTCCAAGATTAGGAACCGAAGTAACACTGTTTATGTTGTCTCCTACTTTAAGATGCAATTTAGGGATATCCTTGGATCGGAGTTTTGATGAAAAAATAATTAATTCCGTCTTTTCCTGGTTGAGTTGGAGAATATTGCTCGACATCAATTCCCAATATCTTGTAGACAACTTTCGAGTCTAATGAAATAATTTTTCCCAATTGTCAAGTGGTCTATAATTATAGTCATGTACACTTCTGTGTCATCCGCATAGCAGTGATATTTAAAGCCATGACGACGACATATTCTCCAACAGGCCTTGAAAAAAGACAATAGAATTTAGGTCCGATGACAGATCCCTATGGGAACCCAAACAGAAGATGACATGCATCCGACTTAGTCGATCCTATAACAACTCGTTGATGTCTGTCAGTGAGACAGGATGGTACCCACTCTAAAGTTCCTCACGAATTCCGAATGCTATGTCTAAATGTTGGACCAGTATCGAGTGATCAATCACAATGAATGCTGCTGAGAGATCAAGGAGTACCAACACTACTGATGAATGTTCATCCAGAGCCACTATTATGTCTTGATGAACACAGAAGAGTGCTGTTTCAGTTGAATGCGTTGGTCTGTATGCCGATTGTAGTGGGTCACACAACAAGTTGCCGTCCAGATGCTCATCCAATTGATTAGAAATTACTTTTTCTAAGACTTTGGATATGAATGGCAGATTAGACACAGGCCGATAGTTTTGGAAAATTTCTTTATCAAGACCTGATTTTTTTTCCAACAATGGTCTCCCTAATGCTTCTTTTAAAGTTGGTGGTATTTCTGACTTCTCTATCGATACGTTGATGATATCAGTAATGAATAAAAGAACGGAATCCAAATAGTTGGTTTTTTTTTTTCAAAATGTGTGTTGGCCAAGGGTCGATTTGTTTGATGTCTTGGTTATGATAGACGTCATTTCATCAACTGTTACAGGTCTAAAACACATTAACGGTTCATCCAGGAATGATATGTCATAGGATAATGATGATTCCGTTTCCAAGAGAGTATTTTGCTGCAATCGAACTCTCATTGTTTCAACTGTGTTGATGAAGAATTTAGCCGGGTCTGTAGCCTATTCAGAGGATGGTAGAGGAGAATCCTGTTGTTTACTCATAAAAGTATTGGATGACTTGAAAAGCTGCTTATAGTCACTGCATTCTTTGATTTTCTGTGTGAATTATTCCTGTTTTGTTTGATGCAGAAGTCTGCCTGTAGTGAAACATTTTTGCTTAAAAATCTATCTGTGGATTCTAGACCTGTTTTTCGCCAAGATCGCTCTGCCTTTTGCTGATCGCGCTTTGCATCTCTAAGTTCCTGCGAGTACCATCTTGTACTCGGACGAAGTATCGCCTACTTTGTCATTAGAGGTACAAGTACATGTTTCTCTACAACGTCTCACAACTTAGAGCTACTCACATTCCCCAAATCACAAGTAAATAATTAATAAATATTGTAATCCTATTTTTCATTGGCACGAATCTGTCCACTGTTTCTAAATATCATAATTTTCGTTTTCGGTGTATTGACTGAGATTCCAATTAGTAGAATAGTTTCTTAGCGAGTCTAACATTTGTTGTAGACCTTCTGGGGTTTCTGACATAATAGCCTTATCCTTATCATCATCCGCAGATATAAGATATATACATGTATGTATTTATGTATGTATGTATGTATGTATATATATATATATATATATATATATAGAGAGAGAGAGAGAGAGAGAGAGAGAGAGAGAGAGAGAGAGACCCTGAAGCGTACTATTACACCACTTGCACGGAATAAAACGAAACGATTCTTGCATGGAACGCTTAACGGTTTGCACGAAACGCTTCCCATTTCTTGAATGGTCTGCTCGGTTCGCACGAAACGGTAGGCTTTGTGAATGGTTGATTTAAAATGGTGGGCGTGGCCTGCATGTTTCGATCTTCGAGTCTTTATGATGCCATTAATCCATGACAAAAATATGATAATAAACTTTTGGAAAATGGTTAAGATAAAAAAAAATGTCTTTTTTAAAATGAATATTATACCTTCTCGACGTGGTATTGCTTTTGTTTTGACAATTTTTTTTTCAAGTGAAACTCGGCGTTATAATTTTTCACTCAGAGACACAGCCTTCATTCACGCTGTTGAACTCGTTGAATGCGATAATATATATCTCAAGAAAATAACACTTAAAATATGTACAGAATAATGAATTATTTTGGAACTGACAATTAAAATTCGTACTGCACCTCGTATGACACCATTCAATGCCATGTCACGTGCTAAAACAAACTAAGACAGGTTAGACAATGATTTGCCACTAAAAAGTTAGTTTTCTATACTTAATATGTTTATTGAGATTTTTCTAATGAAATGTTAATGTATGTTTTGGAAACAACTTTTCTTGCGTAAAAGAAATGAGACGGGACGGCGACGACCACATGTTTTACGAAGCCATTGTTATGTACACTTGTACCTTGATGTTGGCAGATACCCCATCTGGGTGAAGAATTACCCTACAGTATTTTATGTCTCACAATTTATTAGGTAAAAAAATCGTGCAGAATATCTCAGACATAAATTGACATGGTGCCCGATTTTCACAAGCTGGTATTTATATTTTTTGTCGTAAATAACTGGTATCGGGGTATACGTTACCCATCCTCATGCAATTTTTTTTTTATTTCTCTATGCTTTATATTTACAGACAGGGCACTCAATATTTATAGCACCAATTAATGAATGTCTTTGATCACAATCATTTTTATATTTAACGAGATGGTCGATAAATCGCATCTTTGTGCATTACATGCATGTTGATTACAATAAATTAAACACTACTTTGATTATTTCTTTATGTCGACTATTTAATTGATTTTTAATAAGTTTTATCAGAGGAAATATCCAGTCTGTTAAAACTTTAACACTACAAAATCTCGTGATTTACTGAAACTTACACGATGATTACCCATGTATTTCCCCCGAACACATGCAGTGAAGATTGCCACAGATTACTGTTACCTCAAAACTATTGTTGCAGAAATTACTTTTAATTCTTTGTTTAGAATCATTATTTCCGCAAAAACACTCAGTGAAAATTACAGAGAGAGAGAGAGGGGGGGGTTGTATATTATACACAATTGCGTATTATAATCGGCAAAATACGTTATTAGATTTTAGATCATTTTTGGGATGGGATAAATATAGAATTTTTAAAAAATAATTCTTATAAATTCATTTGACAAAGAATATTTGATAAAGAAAACCAAATGTTAGCATTTATCGGACTTGCACGCTCTGTAAGTTTGTAGAGACGTGGCTTGAACGGTTCTTGCAAGAAACGCTTTGCACGGAACGAAATGATTCTTGCACGGAATGAAACAATTCTTGTACGGAACGGTGAATGGTCTGCACAAAACGCTGAACGGTTTGCACGGAACGCTGAACGGTTTGTACGGAACGAAACGAAATGCTTGGAGGTTAGTAGCACGCATCAGGCTCAGGCTCTCTCTCTCTCTCTCTCTCGATATAATATATATATATATATATATATATATATGTGTGTGTGTGTGTGTGTGTGTGTGTGTGTGTGTGTGTGTGTGTACTCTGACAAAATTCATCTCAAAATCGTTTATATATAATAAAAAGATTACAGGGGAAAGTGTTTCTCTTAGCATCATTCCCATGACATTAGAAAAATATTCACTAAACAGACCATCACATTTAACACAGCATTTTATATTCGCTTACAGTGACTTGATTTTAAACATATCAATGTTAAACATTTATCTCCACTAAGCGTTTTGATATTCTATAAAACAGCACTACAAACGATTCCTCGTACTTAAATATTTCTTAAAGAGTGGCTGAAATACAAAAGTTTCATCAATAGTTGATATCCCTCCCTATCCCTAAATCCAGATTGTACATCTGAAAGAATAAAGTATTCTATTATCTAATACAGTAGTAATTAATTTCCTTGTAACAATGGCACCTCGATCTGTAATTATTCGTACCATCTATTTCCTTGTATACTGGGGCAGTAAAACCCCTTGTCCATGAATCAAAGTAGCATCCATTTTCAATTCTTTTTAAACAGAGTTTATATTAACAAAACTTAAATTGTTTTTACATCTAAGAAAAACTCATTCAGTATGTAATCTTCACAGCTTTCATTGGGTTTAAGTTTATCTATAGCTTCTTCAATTTCTCTCATTCTAAGTTCTAGGGCTAATTCTTCATGTATCATTTGAATTATAAATCACTGTCATTATTTATTTCCCCATTGTATTAAATTTGTAAAGTGTCTAAGGAAATCCTCTTTAGAGAGAAAATTATTTACATGTATAATTTTCTTAAGCATTGAGTGAGATTCTTTTGTATTATATTTCATCAAAAACTTTATCATTTCCTTCATATTTAGAACACACGTTTTAGTCTTTGCTATGTATTTATCTTGACACAGTGTTATTCGATTTTTCTGTCTTGTTGTTATTAAATTTTTAGACTCATCCTATCTTTTTAATGACTCTTTTGCAATCATCATTAAATCATAGTTATTTAGAATGATTTGACTCAAGAACTGCTGTGGTTTGACTTGTATTTTTTTTTTTTAATTCACAAAAGGGTAAAAATATGTAATTTGATATTTTTCACACAATTTATCAACACTTAAGTTTACTTCTTCAGAGCTTGTTAACTGAACGTGTATAATATTACGTAACTTGTCATAATTCTCTACCAAACTTCTATCTTTCCAGATATTTACATGCTGCTCTGGTCGTGGTTTGTTTATTGTAATGAGTGCTATTTTGGGGAGTTGAACTTCGTTCATACCATCATACCACACTGCGCGAATGATTATATAGCATATAATTTTGATGTGGGCATCCTCACATCCTCGTTCTGTTTTAAGTAACTGGGTTGGTTTTTGTTTTTGTTTTGTTTTGTTGTTGTTTTTTTATTTTTATTTGTTTGCTTGTTTTTATTTTTGTTTTTTGTTTTTGTTTTTTTGTTTTGTTTTTTGTTGTTGGTTTGTTTGTTTGTTTGTTTGTTTGTTTTTGTTGTTCTTGTTTGTTTGTTTTTTTAATTTTGTTGTTGTTTTTTAAATTCATTATATGGTTTTGTTTTCGCATTATTATTTTCAATATTTTGGATTCTGTTTACAATTTAATTTCAACCTTTTTGTATCAATCATGTATGTTTTTTATCTATTTATTTATTTATTTTTTACATATATATTTTCGTGTCCGTTCTTAATTCTGGTTTTATAATTTCATTTTAACAGGTTTTTTTCCCCCTGTTTTTGACTTTATGTCTTAATTTCACTATTTCATTTTAACATTTTTTTTGTGAAAAGTTATTTCTGAAAAGTTATTGTAAAAATTTATTTCTAAAAAGTTATTGTAAAAAGTTATTTTGAAGTGGTAACCCATATGGTCATTTTACGATCGACAGAGGGCGATCAAATCACCACTAGGAAGCTGCCGTTTGGTACAAATGGTGAGCAAACTTTGATCAAGCAATATAAGAACATGGGAGACTGCTGAACTATGAGAGACAGCTGACGCCTTATCCAGTGGTACCACTTGTGGCACATGCGGCTACGAGTCAGAGCAACACATCCAATATCAATTCATACAAAAGACCAACGACAAGTAAAACGCCACTCATGGAGAAATGAAGGGGTGTGTTTGCACCCTTAGTATTATGAGAAGAACGGACAAACCACAAGAAAATGAGCACTTTTGCACATGTTACAATTAACTGACTGGTTTTGTTTGTGTACCTTTCAATCCTTTTCAATATTGCTACCACTTCAAAGCAATTTTTCGGTAACTTTTAGAAATAACTTTAAAGAAATTGGATTAGGTTGGTTAGTTGCTAGTTTGTTTTATGTATCGTCCAGAATATTTCAGATAAATTGAGACGTCACTAGTTATAGGTGAAGTACCATAATCAGCGTTTACGGCCGTAACAGTGAGGTTCTTTACCGTGCCAACGCCGGTCGCGATACAGGACCCCCTTTTTAAGGTTATATCTGCAAGACCCGTGATTCTCACTTCTAAATGCCGAGCGTTTGGCGAAGGGGCAATCACAACCTATTTTTACGTCTTGGGTTTGACAAGGCCACGGCACGAGCAGGCTCGAACTTGCCACCTCTCGATTACGAAGCGAACTCTCTACCACTGAAAAACCGCAACCGGTGAAATCGGAATAAGAAACGAGAACAAACAATTATTAACAAACAGAAATGTAAAATCAGAAAAAACAATGTAAACAGAATAAAAAATATTAAATACAATATTATAGAATGAAAATAAAAATACAAACAGACATGTTAAAATAAGATTGCAGAAATAAATTGAAGAGAAACAAAACAAAAACAGCCAAAATATAATTATGGCACATATATACTTCCATACATTCAATGTTCTTCTGAATCGGAGCATTTTTTTCACGTTCCTGGAGTGTGTTAGGTTAGTTTTACCTTATTGAAATCTGTGTTCTGAAGCATGTCTAATGCATGCTCTATTAAGAGAATAAGCTGACCTATTCATTTGGACAATAGTTTCTGATTCGCCACTCTTGCGGCATTGTCAGCCATCAGAACAAATTCATCACCAATGGCCCTAGCATACGACCTTACAAAAGATGTCCGTAATGAATACCACTAAGATATCCATTTCTTATGTCGTAGAGGTTTGTTGCTCAAACGTAACAACATGTATCACCGAGGCTCCACCGAACCCGTAATATTCAGGAAAGCAATAGTTTTTGAATCGATAACTATTTTCTCTGAAATAGAGGTAAATCTCGTTTCATCATAGCACACTCTGGAGACGCCATGGGTCCCAATTGCCATCATCTTAAGAAAAAGTGTTCTATGGTTAAAGGTAGACACACAGCATATCCTCTAGCGTGGAGTCCTGCTTCATAAAGTCTGTTTCGTAACGTTTGCAAGAAGATTCATCCGTATGCCCAGTGCGACTGTTCTCTGTTTAGCGCCGCTGCGGATGACACGTGATTTCTTTTTGCATGTAGCGCAATCGTATGGTTTTGTTTGTTAGTTATACTTTTCGGGCGTTTGATATGGTTTTTTTGTTGAAAACGTTGTAACAGACGTCCAGTAATAGAATGGCTAACACCGAAGTGTGCACCCACCTGACGTTGTAACTATCGGTTGGTTGGTTGTATATTGTTTAACGTCCCGTGCAAAATTTTTTCACTAATATGGAGGCGTCACCGTTGCAGGTAAAGGGCTGCAAATTTAGGCCCATGCTCGCCGCTTACAGCCTTTGAACAGGGAGTGGTTATTATTGTGCCACATCTACTGTGACACGGGGCCTCGGTTTCTGCGGTCTCATCCGGAAGACCATATCATGTGAGAAACTTTACTAGTGCTTCTGAAGTTTTATTCAGTAAGTATCAATTAATTCTAATGATAAATCGCCTTTTGTTTACTGTTAGAGACCGGAAAATAGCCCTTACTAGTATCCAAGTGTCTGTAGTGCTTCAGTTTATAATTTGACGAGAAAATCATTAAATAAAGTAATTATCAATATAGAACAACTGAATAGAAATATGCTTTGGCTAGATAATAAAGGAGATAAGGAGTTATTGAACTTATAGTTAAGAATTTTCGTGGATGTTTCAAGGTAACCTACTCGGTTTTGAAATGTTGTTTTGAAATACAAAAGTGGAGGTGTTAACCGAAGATTTTTTTTTATTTCAAACAACATTTCAAGACCGATGAGGTTAACCTGCATCATCCACGGAAAAAAATGAACTTAGAGGGCAAGTCAATAAGTATCCAGCCTATCCCATTTCCGATTGACCGAGACGGTCACGATTTTCATGCCTTGTTTCAATATATGTTTTATATCTGGGTACAAAATTGCATGCGTATCGAGTCATTCTTTAATAAGATATTGAAATGTCAAATAAAGCTAATGATGCAAAGGCATGCTTTTCATTTAATATTGAGTACTGTGCTGTAATTGGGTACTTGTAATTAAAAGGTAAATCAGGCAAGTAAATACACGACGAGTTAGCCGATGTTTATGGGTTTTCTGCACCATCTTATACTCAGGTTAAATTCTGGTTAGGGGAATTCAAACGCGGTAGAACGTCTTTAGAAGATTAAGCCAGGTCTGGACGCCCACTGGATGCCACTGACGAAGAAATGTGTAACAAAGTCCGGGATCTGGTGTACTGTGTTCGGTTCATTATTATGAGCCAGAGAATAAAGCCCAGAGTCGTCAGTGGTAGGGCCGGGGTCCCGAGGCCAAAGAAGTTCAAGACGCAACCATCTGCTGCCAAGGTGATGGCCACAGTATTTTGGGACGCAAAAGGCATATTATGTTGGACATTTTACCAAAAGAAGTGCAATAACTGGAGTGTACTATGCAAACTTGCTAGACCAGCTGAGAACCGTCATCCGTGAAAAACGCCGTGGTGAACTCTAAAGGTGTTTTGCTGCAACAGGACAACACGAGAGTCCACACTTTCAACGAATGCTGTAGAGCGAAACGGGTATGGATTAATACCACATCCTGCCTATTCGCCTGACCTAGCTCCTAGCGACTTCTTCCTATTCCCATATTTGGAAAAGGATATCCTTGGATGTCATTTCTGGTCTGACGAAGAAGTCGTGATGGCAGTTGAGGAGTGGGTCAATGGAGAGGACCCTGACTTTTTCAGTTCTGGGCTGATGGCACTTGAATACCGTTGGTCTAAGTGCATCACACTAGAGGGCAATTACACCGAAAAAGAAGAGGTGGATCTCAACCGGAAATAAGTTAGGCTGGTTATTTATTGACTCGCCGTCGTACATTACGGCTCAAAAATATACAGCCGATCGTTTACCTATACAACTACGAATTAAATAATTTCGTGACGTCATGACTTTTCCGAAACGGACAGATGAGATGGTAGAGTATACTAGATTTATTTTGAAATATATTTGAAGTATTTAGCTTGGTGTTGACGGATTATATCAACTGCCTTGAATGCGCAGTCCCAAGAAAACTACAGGTGTATCGTCATATTTATTTTCATGTGTATCGATCTTGGAATGCAGATGATTGATTTATATTGAACGACAAATATTCTTCAGTCATTTTATAAATTTGTTTTGCAACATATATTAATTAATTTGTTTGACTGAATGATAAGGTATCGACTTTATTGTTGCATTAGAAAAAACACAGGCAGTTCGATTGATAGAACTCTAGTGACACCGATCAAAATGGCTTTGATAAGTGAAAATGCAGCCGGTTTTACAATTTTCTGTCTCTTGGAGCTATTACGGAACTCAGTTTATGAATTGGAGTAAATTGTTTTAAATGATACACATTCTATACAATTGCTTGTTGCAATGCACCATTTCGTTTATTAGTAGTGGTACAGTGCCAGGGCCCAGCTAAAATATAATAGGTATTTTTGCATATCTTAAGAAGTATACGGATGTAGATTGATTATGTGCAAATATATTAGAATACAGAGTAAAATTTTATACCATTAGGTTTATTGTTTTTTATCGGTGAACTTGGGTACCCTGTATTTAGAGTTCTATACCTTTACTCTTTAATAGTAAATTTTACCCCTAGTGATATAATTGCCTGTGAGCAAAACAAGAATTGTAAGGAGATGTGTATCAATTTTCTCATAATCAGTTTTTACGTATGAAGGTATATCGCAGACGCGGCATTTCTTTGATCTTGGCAATAACCATGTTAGAATGGTGAAATTGGCATTTGTTGAAAATAAAAATGCGCGTTTGCGAGTGCTGGCGTTAAAAACACCTGTATTACTTCTTTAAAACAATCAAGGGTTCAATTTATCACTTGTTAGATCAGTATATATTTATACAAGCACCCTCGTGTGTTTATTCATTCAAGTTTGTTCACACAATGACGCCTAGGGTCAGGGCGCTGCTAGAGTAAACATTTAAATTTTAAACTACTATCGACCCAATCTTGTTAGGTTATATCTATATACGATCAAGGTCTCTTATGCGAGCATTATGGCCCATGGGCCACCTGATAGTTTTTCGTTTCTTGCACAACCATTGGTCAAATTACTGAGGGGAAAAAAACCAACGTAGTCGGGATATTTTCTGATGTTGCACTTTATTCCACTTCCGTTCAGGAGGAAGTCATATATAAATTAAATTATATTTTATATCTCAGTTTTATTTTTATGGTATAACTGCAATGAAGTCACACTAACAAAATGTCTGCAGCACTCTAACGTCTGCGTCCATTAAGAAAAGCAAACGGGTCCTGATCCGGATTAGCTGGAGCCTGGTAACTGGCGTCACTGACTTTGTAGCCAGTGAATGTAGCGTATATTTCATCCTGCAGTCCAAACAGCGAAAATTCTTGCCCTTGTCGGGCTTTCACATAAACGTTGTCTCCGCGATCTAGATGAACAAGTACAGAGTTTCCAGCAGTAGAATGGCTGTCGTACCCAGAAATGGATACAAGTAACTCGTTATTTTTCTTCAATTCTAGCCACATGGCTTTGTCCTGGAATATGACAATGGTTAATATATTACATTTCATATTACTCAGCAAGCCCGCTCTACATTATTAAAGTATTGATCATATTTTGAATACCTAAACTCTGTACAAGTTTCTGGAAGCTAAAATAGTGTTCTTTATTTCTACAGAGGGAATACATAGAAAATGAAATACTTCGCAACAGAAAATGAAGAGTAGAATGTTGCTGACTAAGGACTTACACATTACTTTTTAAAATGTTCGAATGTCTAGGTTAACTCACCTTGTTCATGTTGTAGGCATGGAGATGAAATACGTACATTCCGCTCTGAGGACATTTGAAAATTCCTGTGTGGCCGGAATATCCACTGGCTAGGTTAGAGAAGATTTTATCGAACACCACTGTCTCGGCATTAGCAACGTGCATGGTTCGAGACAGCCCTACAGAGAAGGCTACAGTCCCGTGACCATGATCGCCAAGAGAAGTCCCACCAGGTCCAGACTGTGCTGTTAGAATAGTAAATAAACATGTAATACATAAACTACAAGAACACAAAGAAAATTTTCATTCTTTGTTTTGTAGGATTGAACAGTTTGTAACAAAATTTAATGATACAACGCCGTTCAGTGATAAAAATAGCATTAAAACGTTACAATCACAGCGCTCAGTCTGTACCTATGTTGGCACTCGCAACGCCTAATGAAGCAATATTATGTGCTTCAAATGGAAAAGTGCATCTTGAAATGGATAAATACTATATCCCCCGGGTTCGAATGGACTGACCACTTAGGATACCCATGTAGCAACGATTTATCATTAATGGTTATGATGGTATATCATTAATGATATAATTTTTTCATTAGTGAACACACATGCATTCCTTAATGCAACATTTATCGTTAGTGGATTTTATGTCATTAGTGGTTGCTACATAGCTACAGAATTAAACATAGGACTTTATCGATATTGGGCGTTTTCAATTCGAATCGGGCTTTAGTGCTTGAAGGTATCTATCTTGACACAAGTATATTCTGGAAACATGTTACGAATTCTTCGATACAAATATACAAAGAAACATGAAACAAGCGCTGAAAACTGAAGGTTTTAGTACAGATGGTTCTGTAGCTCTCCGATGTATCTCATGGGGATCAGAGATAGAATAGTCCTCAGTACCCTTGTTTGTCGCAATAGGCGACTAAATGGGGAAGGACACAGAAGGTGTGGTACGATAAAGATCCTTCTCTGCTCAAAAGCCGAAAGAACCGAGTCTAAGCCTAAAATTTGGGGTCTTTCATTGACAATGGTGAGTGAAAATTTTTCGAGCGGGACATTAAACAAGATTCAACCAACCGGTTTATCCCATATTTTACCTCAAAGAGCTACATTTGATGAGTTTTCTTAATTTATTTTTTATTTTATTATTATTATTATTTTTTTTTTTTTTGGTTAAGTATTTGTAACATCATTATTAATATTCTTACAACCCGTTTTACAAGAAGTTATTATTTTTTTCATGATAGATTAAATGTTGTATCATGTCCCAAAGACATTATTTCACCCATACCCGAGAAGTTACCAACTTTAAAGTTTAAAGCAATACAAGCTGTAACTGACTGTAAATAAATTGAAAAATAAAAGAACAAATAGAATAACATATTTGTGACTGAATATATACTGATCAATTCATTGAATCATAGTGGATCTAATGCAATAATCCCGTCAAGTCAGCAGACAATCTCCGATGTGCATTGATGTCAGGGGTCACCAGTTCGGAAAAATGCGGAAGAAAGGCACTGCGCAAGTGTCACTGAGATTTGTAAACAATTTTTAAAATATGCCAATTTCATAGAAAATTCATCATCAAAATTTCATCTGAATGGCACATTTTTGTAATTATTACTTTCTCACACTTATAATACATGTACTTAAAGTTATTCACGACATGATATAATATTTTAAACAAACGACACATGTAGTTACTCACGTCATTTTCCTTATTTGTGTTACCTCGGTGTCGGCAACCCGATTAAGTATTCGACGATTGCGTCTGGGGCTATGGCGGTTTATACGAAACGCTCATTGTAGGTATATGCTCTTATGCAACATTCCCTTGTTCATCTTGCTGAATTTTTCATCAAATCTTGGGGATTATATTATTTGTACCAACAGGTGTTAATTGGTGCATACTTGGATAGTTCAGAAATACCGTCTGTAACTGTTTGTATTGCTTTAAGTTTTATAGACCTATCTTACATGTATCTATGTTCACCATGGCAATACTTTTAAGGCCTCATCAAAAGACCCATCTAATACCAAAGACTTGGCAAAGATCGTCACTACCCATGTCTGTCGCGACTTGGATTCAACTCCCGAGGTCTATTTTGCTTGTTACTGGTACTCGACTAATTGCGGGAAATCAACATGCACAAAAACACAGGAATTCATATTGTCACAAACCATCAAATGATAAGATAAAAATGAATTACCGTTAATCGTTGAAATAAATGCAAAGCTTAGAAAAGCGAGTGTTGTCCACATTTTGCACTCTCGATCTTTCTGAAAGAAATAGAAAATAATAATAAATTTCCGTTTCAACTCGGTACTAAAACTGGTTTACTACAATGCAACAAATAAACAATTCAATCAATATCAGTTGATAATTCTGTCTACAGTAATTTCTAAATTCGATTTCAACAGTTAAGAATGTGCATGACAAATCAAAATTGTTTTTGATTTTCAATACATAAGGCATTTCTCTCAGAAACACATGATACTACAGCGTATGTACAGAAACACAGAAGTTCAAACTTATTCCACTGCGGCAACGTAAATATATGAATATATTAATGTTGAAGAATTCCTGACTGCAGTTCCAGCTGACTACTATCGACATGTTGCTTCTAAGGAAACTTAGTACAATTTATTATAGACATACTACGTTACAAATGCAATTCTTTTGGAAAATATTTAAGTGTTTATTTATATCACTTAAAAGTTAGTGCTTGGTAGAGATTTACACAATTAAAAAATGAATTTTTAAATTTCATCGAACAGCCAGCATAGCGAAAATACTTTAGCATAATAGACTTATTTTAGGATTCTCTTTTCATTTGAAAAGTTGCTTTTTTTTTCTATTTTGTTCCATCTGTAACATTTTGTTTTAAATTCCGCTGGGCTCTAAAAGGGAATTCACCAATGTATAAACAATGTGAGAGAATGATATTCGACTCCAATTCCTGAAAGTCACTGGAATTTTTTTTATTAATGGTCCGTCATCAACGACCATTTCCTAGACTTGCGCCTTTTAATATTTTCATGGTGATCTACAGCAGCAGGTGATTATATGTATATATTTGTTAAATAATTTAAATACCATATCGTAAATCATTTACATTCGTTATTTATATTAAAACTTCTACATCTTCTAAAGCTATATCTTATTTCGTATATTTGAAGCCATCGTACAAAAGTCCAAAAATTCCCAAATACCTTACCCCTTCAGAAGCTCTTCCTGGCACGGTGGTTTGCAATCAACCCTTCATGGGCTATATATATTAACAACGGTCATTTTTTATTTAAAAGTGGGTGTATATCTTTGAATTCCTTTGTTTCGTTGACAACATTATAACATCTACAACATGTAGTGAAAACAATGCGGTTCATTCGTCTTACAATAACCGAAATAATTTTTGAGAATCTATTTGTATAGGATTTATTAAATCTGGTGTTTTGACATACCTGGTGATTGAGATTTTGATTTGAATCGTTAGGTATGTCAAGAGTAGAGTTTAAGAGTGAAGAATTACAGAATCTTAAATTCTAAACTGTCATTAAGGATAAACAAGCAATTTGGAAACTTGTTCAAATGTTCATAAAGAATGAACTCCTGTCATTTTTAGATATTTCTGACGCAAGACTCCCGCCGTTTCTAAGGTTGACTGTCCTCAGTTCTGAAAACATTCTTTTAATTGTTTTCTATTGCAGCTGACATACCTTCTATCAAAAGATCTGACTGTATTTTGAGACAAAAAATTGAACAGCCTCTCCCTTCCACCCCCGACAGATTTGCAGGTTTAACAGCATGATATCCTAACATTACAGCAGCACAGTGCAATTCACACGTGAACGAGATGATAAATACCCTGGTCTGTTCGTGCCCTATCTCTCCCGACTGATAGCAGGGTGACGAGGGACTTTTATAAAAATTTTCACGGGCTACATGGGTTTGAGCAGGAGGGTTCTTCATCAGGATCATAAAAACTTACAAAAAGGCGATCGTTAATTTAGAGTCATTCTCTGTAAAAACCAAAGAATCTGAAGATGTAGACACCGATATGCACAATTTTTGAATTATGAGTATACTCATGTATCTAATTGTGAATAACAACTTAGTTTATGATTTTTCAGTGCTCGTTACCATGGCAACCAGACATGACCTAATAATGGGCATTTTGAAAGGCTCAGTTTCATGAAATATAGCATATTTAATCCCCATCTTTCTTATTTAAAAAATGGAAATGCTTTTAATTCATATTATGTATTAAGAATTCTAAAATGATTAAAATAACTAAGATTCAGATGTATTGCTTTAAGTATTAAAAGATGGTAAATATCTAAAAGTAACCAATTTTGTATTTTTTCGTAATGTTGAAAAACACCATTTTTTCCACGATTTCATTTGAATTTATCTATTTATTCCAATATAGGTTTTTAATAAGGCTGTTTTTTTTAAATAACATCTATCTGTCTTTCATGTCATACAGATTACCAACATTTGTTTTTCAGAATATTGGAGAAATTCGAGAATAAAAATGTTTCGAAAACCCAAATTTCCTCATTTATTGACTTGGAAATTCCATCTTAGATGCCCCGTAGGGATCCGGGTTAGAATAGATCCTCAGTACCCCTTGCTTGTGACTAAATGTTGCGGTCCTTTGGATGAGACCGCAAATACCGAGTCCCCTGTCACAGCAGTTGTGGCACGTTAAAGATCCCTCCCTGCTCAAAGGCCATAAGCACCGAGCGTAGGCCTAAATTTGCAGCTCTCCCGGCAATAGTGACGTCTCCATATGAGTGAAAAAATTCTCGAACGGGACGTTAAACAATATATAATCAATCAATTAATCCATCTTAGGTGACATATTTTAGAGTATGTGTTAACTCAAGAGAGAACATTTTGTATGAAAATCAACATTATCCTTTGAGAATGATTTGATGATTATCAAAATGTATAATATTACATGGAAATAATGAGAAAACAAATGGTTACCATAGCAACCATTCCCGGAAATGAATAATAAAATCATTTTTCCTTTTTTTACATTACAAAAACAGATTTAAACAACACTTAAATATTATTCAGGCTTTCTTAATATAGATATATTGACTAAAAAGCTACAAAAATAAAACATTGACACAATATACCCCCTTCCCCTTTAAAAAAAAATAGTGGGGGGAATACGTATATAATAATACACGTACAAGACAAAGCCACTTTTAGAAATAAATTCTTCTGATCTCCTGTCTCAATTGAGTGTGTTATGACTATTTCTACTGGGTAACTCTGAAAGTTTTCAGTTCTCATACATTAAATTCAGATCAATTTGTAATTTGACTGTTTTGTCTCCATGGAAACGCTAAATAGGAGTTCTAATATAACAGTAACTATAGTACAACAATTTTATGTATGTTCCCCCATGCCACTCTGTTTTATTTTCTATTATATATCACCTGTCTGAATAGTATAACTAGATTT
This sequence comes from Ostrea denselamellosa, assembly GCA_024699665.1. Classification (NCBI taxonomy): domain Eukaryota; kingdom Metazoa; phylum Mollusca; class Bivalvia; order Ostreida; family Ostreidae; genus Ostrea; species Ostrea denselamellosa. Next base: position 502,198 of record JAMZEH010000048.1, on the reverse strand, counting down.
CCTTATTATGTCCACCAACGCTGCAATGTACCGGAAATCATACTGTTGTGTTTTGATCATCATATGACTCCCCCCACACACACCTCTACTAGTATCATTCCTTTCAACTGACAATATGCATGATCCTTTGGTTTACGTCAGTACTCTCTCTGTAGATTCAAGTGCACGTTTCCAACAATTTTATAGCACAAGATTTCATTTACATAAATTCATACTGGGTAAGTTGAGCTCGTTGTAAACTGTGTATATTGTCTTTGTAGACGTTTCTGTAGCGTCTTTGACACGTGACTCATTAGCTCATCTGAGCTTTGTGCGTCGCATTTCTATTTGCTATTTTGTTAACTCTTAACATTATCGACCTCTAAAAGGCCACTTTAATACGACCTAGCTATGAAGTATCCTTGGGTAAAGCCTTCACTCAGTGATAGTTTGTAGCCATGCTCAGTGAAATCGACCAAACGATCTTGAAAAGATGTCGAAAATGTGAAAAGTTAACATTTATAGAAAGGTTAACGCCTTCTTCCAAGGGGAGATATTGATTTACTAGTAATAATTGGGAATTGCCTTTAAAATGAAAAGGTCAAAGTTTCTTATACATGTAATATGGAGAATCTAGTTTTGTATAAACCATAACCCTTGGCATCTTCGCTAGCCAAAGGTTTACGATCCGCTCCGCTTTTCTGAACCCTTGGCTGCATTGGCACGATTTTCGTAGCTTTCGTCCTCTAGCGGATGAAAAAAAAACAACTCTGTTTGGATTACATCATGTTCAACTAATGAAAATGCGTGTTTCAAATTCTTGAGACAGAAATAACAGTTTATTACACATTCCTACGATTGCACATTCAGAGGAAATATGTATGTTTAGGTTGGCACTTAAACTTTTACAAAAACGGGTGGCGCATGGATTATATCACTCACATGACCATTTTAAGTTTAAATTATAGTCTCAGCTAGGGATCATGTGAAAAAAATCGAAAGTTCACAACATTTCCATAGCCATTTCCTCATAAATGTGAACTGTGTGCATATGAATCTTAATACATTACGACTATTTTAACGACTGGAAATTCTCCGACAGAAATAAAAATAGAATGTAAATATCAAAAATTCATTTTTGAAAATACATGACGATATGAACAGCGTTAATGCACTTCATGAAGTTTGTAGGCGTTAAGCGTCGCGGTTCGTATTCTCATGTATATTTCAATAATGATATTTATTTCTTAAGTAACTCTTTGAACCCGATTGTAGTGACAGGATCATGTTTTGAATAAACATGAATCTACACTGCTTGAGGATATTTGATTATCAACTAACAATTTTACCACTTTGGTTCTTGCTAAAAAGATTTTCAAAAATATTTCCAATCTATTTGTATGCAAAATTTTAAAAGCTTATTGTGAGACCAATCTGGCTTCGATCTCCTGGTGTAAACAAACATTAATCTGCACTACAAGGTGATTAATTTGACATATCATACCCTTACATTTAAAAAAAAACAACCCAAAAAACACAGGTTTCCAGTCTATCCCTATGTAAAAGTTTTAACCTTTCATGTGACTCAGGTCAGACTCCAGATGTCAGAGCTATATTTACTGCAGTTTGAATATCTAAGTTTTAGTCTTCAATGAAAATATGTAATGAAAATTAAACTACAGCTAAAATAAGACTGCGTGCAGTAAATCTTGCCTTAAGATTTAAAATGGAACTAAAGAAAGTAGGGGTTATAAATCAATTTTTTTTAATTATTGGCCAAAATGCTAAATCATATATATATATATATATATATATATATATATATATATATATATATATCTGTGTGTGCGTGCGTACGTACGTACCTACCTACCTACCTACATTCATACATACATACATAGAAAAGAATCGGCATTCTGTTTACAAATTTACAACATTTGAATTGGTTCAAAGTCTCCACTATTTGTATCATAAATTACAAACTTGAAATTCGAGAGGTATAATTATTCACGATGTGTTGGATAAAAACAAAACCTTAAAATCGTGCAAATTTAGATCTTCTTGATTAAAGTATTCTTCAGCCACAAAGTGTAGTCCTTTCCAAAACCTTTCAAAATTGGAGTCGACATACAAATTTCAACTTAATAGGTTTAAATAGTAAATCAATAATATTTTGGATCAATAGAGTACGCATTGAACCAGTACTTACACAGTTATAAAATCCTGTGCAGTTATCTTCAAAAGCTGAGGTGCTAACTTCCTTAAAATGAATATCTCTCTCTCTCTCTCTCTCTCTCTCTCTCTCTCTCTCTCTCTCTCTCTGACTAAACTTGTAAAGTGGGACTTCCTCACAATTTCTAGAAGAGAATACACACACGCGTTATATTAAATTTTAATGGCAAAAAAAAAAAGTTCTATGATGTTAAAATATAGCTATAGGGCCACCTACAAAAGTTTATCTAATGGTGAAAATAATGGTTTTGAGAGAGAATATTAGTAAGAACATGTCTTCACACCACTTGTCCTCACTAATTTAATATTTTGTATCTACATCTTTCACATGTTGTAGATCATATTTATGACCGAGGTCAACACCAACAATTATCCATAACTTTAAGCTTAGATTCTTCCCCTTCACTGCTACTACCCCCCCCTCTCTCTCTCTCTCTCTCTCTCTCTCTCTCTCTCTCTCTCTCTCTCTCTCTCTCTCTCTCTCTCTCTCTCTCTTCCCAGTTTGATCTACCCAAGAATCACCAAATTAGAGTGGTTGTCCTTCTTCAATATATCGGCCGCCCGGGGTCAACACCAACAATTATCCATAACTTTAAGCTTAGATTCTTCCCCTTCACTGCTACTACCCCCCCCCCCCCAACACCCACGTACACACAAATAAAAAAATAAAAAAGGGTTACCCAGTAAATGTCTATTTGCACGTAAATCAAGGGAAGTAAACGTTTGATAAAGGTGGGACCGGCCTCCTGATTATGCGTGTCTGTATTACTGAAATATTGCAAATAATCAAAATAATACTATATCCTTAAATGAAATACAATAATAGGACAGAGTGTTTATACATCTCTACCTTTATAAAATTTTTTACAAGGGTGGGGTTATTAAAACGTATTATGTAAAAGAATTGTTCAATATTGACCCTGAATGACCTTGGAGGTCTTATATCCCATATGATAAGCGTCTGCGCAAGTTCCATGTATTTTATTAGTTGTCGTCATTCATATGAAAGTTTGATTATTAGTATCAGCCAGACGATGTTATTCCCACTGTTCATAATGCTTAACAAATAACATTAAATAAAGAGTCATATGCTCCATAAACAGTCTTCATTATCATTTGGGGCCTCCGTGGCCGAGTGGTTAGAGCATCGCGCTCAAATCCACAAGGCCTCTCACCTCTAGTCGGCGCGGATTCGAATCTCGCTCGCGCCGGTATATGTGAGAAAGTTTGCCAGTTTACTTTCGGAAGGTCGGTGGTCTCTTCTCTGGTACTTTGTATCTGGGTTCTCTCCTCCACCAATAAAAACTGGACGCCACCAGATAACTGAAAAATTGTTGAGTGTAACGGAAAACAACAATCAATCAATCAATCATTATCATTTCACTATTCTGACAACGTTTTTAAAACAAAGTTTAAAGAGTTTATTCCCCTGATACGTTATCCAGTTTGTATGCTAGGCTTTGGAAGAGTGGTGAATGTATAGTTATTTTTTATAGTATAATTCATCATTCAATATACCTGCCCGATTCGTCAAACTCTGGACAAATTTATTTTACACTCTGAACGTACTTGATTTAATGAAAGTCACTTAAATCACATTGGTCAGTTTGGTTTCAAGGTGCACAACTTTTAGAGGACATAAGAAAACAGGATATCAAGGACATGGACTACTTTTGTTATCAGACAAGTAAATAAAATCAATATTAAGAAAGCTACTGGTGTAGATAACATATCACCCTTGCTTTTAAAACTAGCTTTGTCATCTATAGCCAAAAACCACTAACATGTCTTATATATGAGAGAATAGAAAACTCTGTCTTCCCATATCCATTAAAATAGCCAAAGTCTGCTCTATACGTAAGAAAAAATAGTTGTCTAGATAAAGGAAATTATAGGCCTGTTAGTGTCTTGCCAGCTGTTTCAAAACTCTTTGAAAGAGCCATCCACATATAACTTTCTGAATATTTTGAAAGCATATTCCACCCTTTCCTTGTACATGTACTTTTCAGAACTGGGTATGGATGCTAATCCACTTTGATTAGGATCATGGAAGACTGGAAGAGGACCTTGGATAAGAAATCAATATGTAGCTGCCATTCTTATGGATCTCTCCAAGGCTTCGACTGTCTTCCTCATGATTTGCTTCATTTAAAACTTAAGCACTGCGGTCTTGGAAACGAAGCCTTATGACTTCTGGATAGCTATCTTAGTGATATATATCAGTATGTGAAAAGTAGGGAGTTTTCTAGTTCATTTAAACCTGTTCTCAAAAGGTGTTCCCCAGGGCTCAATACTTGGACCGATACTGTTTAATATCTTTATAAATGATATTTTTGGCTTCGTTTCTTACTCTATCATATATAATTATGATGATGACAACAAAGTATCGTACTCTCATGAAAAAAGCAGATGTTTTAAAGTCCACCTTGGAAAACGATTGGTTTCGTTGCAACAAAATGAAGGCAAACCCCGACAAAATCCAGGCAATCACAATAGGGGAAAGTAAAGATCTAGATTTAACGTTTGATTTCGGAGAAACTGCTATACATAGCGAACGTGAAGTTAAAGTTTTAGGTTTTTAGACCATAGATTTTCAATTAAATTTTGACTCCCACATTGCTGACATCTTCAAGAAGACAGCTAAACAACTAAACGTTTTGAAAAGAATAGGACAAACTGAAGTAAAATCACCATTTGTCACTCCTTTATTTTATCAAATTTTAGCTACTGTCCTTTCATCTTGCACTTTTGATCCGAAAAGAATACCATTAAAATCGAAAAACTACTGAAAAGGGCCCTCCGTTTGATATATAACGATTATGTATAGCTACATACGATGAATTACTTTAAAAATCTCTTTCCCCAACCTTAGAAGTAAGATGTTTGCATACACTGGCCATCGAAACCTTTGAAATTGTATACAAATTCTGTTCTCTCTTTCTCTTAAAGACCTTATTACACTTACAGTTTTAGATACACAAATGCTGGTGCTGTGCCCAGTGTGAAAACAACTAGGTACGGTTGCAATCCTTTAAGTACAGTGCTCCTAAGATATAGAACTCTCTACCAAATGAATCGAGGCATCTTACAACCTTAGGTCAGTTTGAAAGTTTTATTGCCACATAGTCTGGCCCCATATATAATTGTAAATCATGCAGATCCAGTGTACATATGGGTTTATATGTTGCTTCTGCTGCTGGTTTTTTTTTTTGTGTTTTTTTTTTTGTTGTTTTTTTTTTTTAATCTTTTAAATTGTATTTTTTGCTTTCATATCTTTTTATCTATGCAGCTTTTTATATCTATGTGAAGTTTCTTTTTGCATTGCTCAACCAAATTTCTTTAATTAAAATGAAATTAAACTTATATTTAAATCATATTCATTAAATTCTTAATCTCCTGTTTAGTGTGGTTTATTCTTCCTTTAAATCTTCTTAAAGTAGCATGGATTTTATCCCCCCCCCCCCCCCCCGTTAATCTGTGGTATATCTGCATATTGTATATATGCATGTTATAAGTCTTAATTTGTCTTTGATGTGTGTGGTAGTTGGTTAAAAAGCTCTGCAGAGCATATGCTGATTTTATTTATGTATATAGCACCGACTTTACATAAAATTTACTTACTTTTTACTTCAAGTTTGCCAGTTTACTTGCGGAAGGTCGGTGGTCTCTTCCCATGTACATTGTATCTGGGTTCTCTCCTCCACCAACAAAAACTGGACGCCACCAGATAACTGAAAAATTGTTGAGTGTGGCGGAAAGCAATAAATAATCAATCAATCAATCAATACTTTTTACTTACTTTATTTACCTCATTTGTAATAAAATATTAATTTTTATCAAAATTATTTGCACACATATTCGCACAAAGTGTTTGCAACAGTCGAGAGTCTTATTCTTACATATCTCCTTTATTTGTGTGGTATAAATCATTGTATTGCATTGGATTTGCAGGCATTGTATGTAGTTTGAACTGGAGTGTATACTTCTCGTATAACATCGGGATCGAGATTACACCACTGACCCACGTGGGTTATTCATAGCCTCTTTTTCGATATCCACAGGAAAGTAAGCATGCATAGTTTTCCCACATCTGAAAGTTATTGTTTTTTACCTTTAATAAATTCAGAAACTTAATAATTGTTTGTCACATGAAGATATATGATGTTTGAGGAGTAAATGGGGCGGGGGATGAGACTGCTGTAGGTATATACTTCTTACTGAAGACACCCCCCCCCCCTTTCCTGTTTCCCCATATACGTGTGATCACAGTACAACAACTTATATGCATGTAACTGGTATTGAGGTTGAATACACGATTTTGTACCAGGCTTTATTGGTGTTCGACTCTTCATACACATATTGACGTCTGTACTAGTAAACTAGTACGAGATTTTACAGAGTGGTTCATCCACAGGGGCTCGTCAAGAACTTTTTGTCTTATTAAAATTATCACCATCTATATCTATAATTAGACAAGGGAGGAATTCGTAGTCTCAAAAATCGCTACTTCAAATTTTCATTCCTCTCGTTGTGTCTACCTCTTGTCAGTGTATTTAAGCTAGGACCTTCTATTCATACAATGGATGCAAAAAAAAATGTATCACAGTTTGAAGATGGTTAATATACTACCATATGTAAAGTTCTATGACTTGTGGCTTAAGTTATCATTACCTTGTTCAGCTTGTGAACTGGTCTACTGTTCAAGAATAAGTGGATCTTCTTAAACTGGTGGAACTTCATAAATGTCTAGAATATGAGTAGTCATAACCTAGATTGAACTTTAAAAAAGTGAATGATTGATTTATACATACTTGCAACACATATTGTATTTCATTATCTATGCCTCTCTTCTGCTCCAAACCTCTTCTGTGTGTCCTCCTTGGCATTGATAGATAAAAAAAAAAAATGAAATGGATGGATTGTGTACTTGTAGAATGTTGGGTGGAATTTGCCAATTTTAGTGGACTCAGTCAGGCATTGGTGTTGAGCCATGTTAATATTCTGGACTTGGAAATTTAATGTGACTTATTACAGTTTTCTTGAACTTGCCTTGACAAAATACTGCAGAATTAAGATCTCATTACTTAATATATAAAGTTTGTATGAAGAATTTATCTTGACATTGCCCATGCTGGCACAAGTGTAATTTAATTTCAATTAATTTGCTTTTTTTTTTTTTTTTAATAGAATGGGTATCTCGGTGAAGGATGTCGATGCACATGAATTCACAAAGGCTCTTGCTGCCTTCTTGAAAAAGTGAGTATCATTCGTGAATCTTCCACATCTTGGAAAGCAATTACACTATATTTTCACCCCATAAATGAGGATGTCTGTAAGTGTGTGGGCAGTTTTAGCTCATCTGATATAAGAGCTCTAGTAAGCTATTCTCATTTTTTTTTTAAAATGCTTGCAAATATTGTTAAGATGGATCATGTGTGGTGTCTCTAAACCAAGTATATTTGGTATACATCAAGGACACTGTTACAGTCTTCATGAAAATGTTTAAAACTTGATGGCCATTAGGACCAGTGGATTGTCTGAATTTACTGGCCAACAGTGAAATTTACTTGGTTCCCCAAATGTTCATAGTACATGTTTACCAAATACATCATGGGATGTATTATATAATTGTACAGTTAATTTGCTAAGACTTTATCATATGATTATTGTTTGTATTCTATGATCATATTTAGTAAATTGTTGTTCTCCCTTTCTGTTTGCTTCTTCAAAAATTCTTATAGCTTTACCTGACATGACATCCTCATTGTGCACTAAGTTTCACTGTATATTACCATACAGGGGGAAAATTAATTTAAAAATCAGTTTGTTGAATTTATGTTAAGTAACTTGGTTAGAAATGTTGAAAGTTAATGTTCACTAATGGACTTCATAGAAAAAGCTTAAAGACATTCTACGGGCCACATTTTTAGCTCACGAAAGCTTTTCCGATTAAAATGTTCCTTTGCATTCATTGTTGGTGTAAAATTTTCACTTTTTCATCTTCTCCAAAACCATTTGGCTAATTTCAATTAAACTTGGCAAAAAGCATTCTTGGGTGAAGGGGATTCAAGTTTGTTCAAATGTAGGGTAACTGCCTTGTCCAATGGGAGATAATAGCAAAGTAGTGAAAAAACACTGTCAGATTTTGAAAATCTTCTCCAACAAGGTTAGTTCATACCCACAAGGTCATTAACAACTATGCAGGAATTAGAATATTATTCTGGTCCCACAGGAGTATTTGTCTTGCCAAGAAAGGTCTATTTCATTGCTAAGTGCAGAGGGTTTTTTGTTGACATCGTGTTTTCTTTGTAGGCAAGGTAAAATGAAGATACCAGACTGGGCCAGCATAGTGAAGTTGGCCAGGTATAACGAGTTAGCTCCATATGATGACGACTGGTACTACACACGAGCAGGTAATCCTATGTCAAATTTGAACTTTTTGGATTTAAGTTGCAGGAAATAACCCAAAAGGCTGTAAAAAAAAAACAACCCAAAACAGAATTCAGTGTGTTAAACTAACTAAAAAGGTATGAACATTAGGATGTATGATTTGCAGTGAATGTGATACACACAAAAAATTTCATGTCAAGGTATATTAAAATTTCTATTCATAGTCTGCTTCATATTCCCGTGGGGATCTGGGTTAGAATAAATAAATCCTCATTACCCCTTGCTTGTTGTAAGAGGCAACTGAATGGGGTGGTCCTTCGGATAAGACTGCATAAACCGAGGCCCCTTGTCACAGCAGATGCAGCACGTTAAAGATCCCTCCCTGCTCAAAAGCCATAAGCGTCGAGTAAAGGTCTAAATTTTGCAGCCCTTCACCGGCAATGGTGACGTCTCCATATGAGTGAAAAATTCTCAAGAGAGACATTAAACAATATACAATCAATCAATTTTCTGACACAAGATGAGTTATCTCTGTATTCAGCATGAAAGTAATCCTATGTGTCCCTCGGCAATTCTGGTTAATATAATATTAATCCAGGGTTGACTGATTTACCAAAGTTTTCTGAAAGCACTGACTCTAGATTCTTGTATTTTCATTTGTTCCTTTTTTGAAATTAGCAGCTTGATCACTCATTCGACTTTTTCTTAAATTGATACACTGTTTCAAATATGGAAGTACATTGATCTTAACATGAGAGAATTACTCAAGATATAGATAGTTAACAATTTTGTATCTAGGTTGTTAATAAATTCATTTTAGTAAACATATTTCAGTTGAAATGCAAAATTTGATTCCATGAATAATTAGTTTTAATTTGTTGATGAGTATATTTTCAATATGGACACTTTTTAATGTTGTTTGGAGTTGAACTGTCAAATAAAAATAGACAACTCAGCCTATTTGATTCAGGTCTGGGTAGCCCCATTTGCTTAGAGATGGATGTGGACCATTAGATACATCTAATTTTGCAAGAATTTTGTAGATATTAGGACGTCAATTTTACAGTCCCTGTTCTTATGGATTGTAGAGCTGATGTCTGTGGAAAAAATTTAGTTAAGTCTTGAAATTTTCCTCTTTACTCCTTGACATCTAGCGTCAAAACTAGGTGCAGTTAAACTGATCACGAAAACCTTTACCACTATTCATGATTTATGAGTTAAGGATTCAGGCCGTAGGACAGGACTATATGGATCATAAAGTAAAAAATTATTTAATGTTTAAGTATCCTTTCCTTTAATTCTGAAAGTATTGAAACAAACTAACAGAGTTGTATCGAGCAAAGTGGCCTCTATCTACACAACTTGTGAAATTTATAGATCAGGATCACTCGGGCTTATGGTGGGGCTATATGGATCATACATGAGAAATACTGTACGTTAAATGTTTAAAAATATTTTTCTCTATACCTGAACCTGTAGGAAATAAATAAGGTGAAAAGTTAAATGAGTGTATGGAAGCCTTGTTTTAAGGGAGGTAATCCCTACATATATAATAGAGTCATGCATTAACCCTATCAAGTAATTATTACATCAAAGAAATAGACATTTTTTCATAATATATAGCAACAAAATAATTAATATGAACAATTATTTTGTTTCTAATGTTACTGATATAAATATAGAATTTGCAAAAACTTAAAATGTACATCACACAACAGATAGAGGATTTTTTTATGGGAATAATGATCTAAGCCCTGATATTTCAAGGAGTTCAGTTGGACATACAAAGATAATTCTGTCTGTCCAATTAAAATTCCATTTGTCCTTAGGAAGTAATTACCTAAGCCATGGTATTTCTCAGAGTTCAGCTGGACATTCAGAGATAATCTTGATAAGGGCCAAATTGCAGCTGGCCAGTTAAAGATTAATTAATGAGTATAATGTAAAATTGCTGTGGGAATAATCTGTCTCTCCTTTAGTTATGGAGCATTGATTTGTACAACCCAAAATTGTCAATTGTTATATGGGAGAAATCTAAATACATGTAATAAAATGAACTGTGTTTTGACATATAGTTGTATCAGTGTCATGGCAGCGTACTTTATTAAATGGAATTTCAGAGAAATCAAAGAATGTTTAAATTTTGGGGTTAGAATTGTTCATGGCCTCTCAGTCATTTGGGATGGCTTCATTAATGCAACTATATTGTAAGTTAATTTTGAATCCTTCATTGATAGCTCTACTTCATTTTATTGCATGTCATTATAAGAATGTTAGTATTGCCACTCAGTCAGAAATCATAGCTCTTTTTTATATTTCAGCTTCTGTGTGCCGTCATCTGTACATCAGATCTCCAGTGGGTGTTGGGGCATTTTCTAATCTTTATTCAGGTGTGTTAAGAACATGTATTTCTTGTGATTGATTGAAAATTTCAGTTACATCTTTTTTCTTTATAAAGTAGAATATTAATGCATTATATGGGAAAATGCAATGCACAGATGAGTTGTCAATTGGCTTCATTTAGAGATACCCATAATTTGTTTGTAAAGAAGTTGTTTGTGTACTTCTACATAATAGTATACTTATAACAATAAAGGCATTGGAATTTTCTTGTAGGGAGAAAGAGAAATGGAACAGCGCCTAGCCATTTTTGCAAAGGAAATTCATCAGTTAGCCGTAAGGTTCTTCAGTCTCTGGAGGGAATGAAACTTGTGGAGAAAGACACTGCTACAGGAGGAAGAAAATTGACACCACAAGGCAGAAAAGATTTGGACAGAATTGCTGCCCAAGTCAATGAGAGGTTCAATCCACGACCAAAAAAAGAATGAAACTGTTGTTTGGTGTCTCATAAATATAATGACACTTCTTGGTGTGTGTGGGGTTTTTTTTTTAATCATTCACTGTTCACTATCCAGCTATAGGAACAGAGACAGTAAATTTAGAAACGGGGGTACACTTTGACAGAAAACTCAATTGAGTCCAAAACTTAGTGAGCAGATTCCTATGGTCTGTAGAAAATTTTTATTTTTTTTAAAAGAAATTTATAGCTTTGTTGAGAGCTGAGGGAGAAATTTTTATCAGAGCTTGTTATCTTTTGTCTTTCATCTGTAAAATGTTGGCACATTGTAATTTTTGGGTGAAGGGATTCAAGTTGCATGTACTTCAGATGGAGGGTTGGTAATTAAAAGCCAGATATTAGGTTTGAAACAGAATCATTCAAGGGCTACCTTAAACTGATTGACACCTTTGGGGCTCAGAGACAATTCTGAAATATGAAACTTTGTACAGAAGAAAAAATTTAGTACTTGGCTTAATACATACAAAATGTTTTTTGTAGTATGTTCATCTATCAAGCCGAAGCCAAGCTTGCTTTGTTATGATTGACTGAGGTGGGGAGTTTGCTATGGAAACTTAATAGTTCTATTTTACTCTGGAAGTTGCGTTTATCCACCTGAGCATTGGCAGATAGCTCATAATTATCCTCTTTCAGTATGTTCATTCTTTTTTACACAGATCTGTTAACATTTTGAAGAACACTTCTCTCTGAAATCATAGAAATATATTCAAAACAAAAGAATTGCATTTGGAGACCAGGCATAAGGGAATGAGAATGTGGACAAAGATATGTGATGAAATCTGGTCTGACCGAATACACCTAGGAGCATTGAACTCTGGGGGGGAAAAACATATTGGAAAAACAAATATGTACTGTTAAAGTGATTTGATTTATACAAATTTTACTTGCATTCCAACAAGACAATTGTATAGAACTGCACAGCCCTGTATAAAATGCTACACGGACATTGTCATATGAACACGGGTAAAATAGCAGTATTAAAATGGTTATTTTGGAGAACCCAGGAGTAAGTGTAGTCCCTGTATCCCTTGGCTTGTGGAGATGGTGCATAACCTTGAATCGCATAGCGTGGTTGAGAAGATTTTTAAAAGTAAAGTGTAGTTATGGGGTTCCTTCGCTTTCCTATTATATGGATCCTGGCCTTTGTCTTCCGTTCGAGGGATGATTTAAACAGAATTGAATCTTGACTTTATGAGGATACTTGCATGTTATTTCAATCGTAAATTCTCGGCCATTATCGAACGCGGAGAAGACCGGGTATTTATGTCATTTAGCAAACTAGTAATCTTGTTCTGGAGAATATATTTTCCAATATGATTGATCACAGTAGTGATCTAGTTTATATATGAATGGTTTAATAGTCGGAGTTGTGGTGGCAGATTGTGCCTTTCTTCAATTTGTCGTTATTTAGAGGCGAAAAGACGACAAAATGATAATAAGCGACTTTTCACCTAAAAATGGAAAGACGACAAAGAAAATCCACAAATTGGCGACCTATTTTGTCATCCTTTTGCTTGGCGATATATTGTCTTTTCGAGGTGAAAAGAAGACAAAGCGATAATTAGTGGCTATTTAACCAGGACTGGAGATGCGCACTTTCAAAACGTACACTTTCTTGTGATCAGTCTGCAGTTACTATACGTTGTGATTCCATTATGCAGACTGACGCACAAAACCCTTGTCAATTTGAATGTCTTGAATCGGGAATATTCGAGTCGAATATTTTCCCGTATTGAATGTTTGACTGCTCAGGAGTTTTATACATCGACACAGTACATCTGTTTGGATATTTTGCACGTACAATTTAAATTCATAGATAATGATCAAAAATATCGGGGTGAAAAAACGAGTATTACATGCGAGATCCAAAATAGACTGTTGATTACACAAAAATATACATATAAAATGGAATATATTTTATACTTGAAAATATAGTGCAGCTTTCAAAATTTGTCTCTTCGGGATTCACAATTATTTACCGTCACTTTGCATTACATATTCATTGATTAAACAGATGAGAGAGTCCTACTTCGATGTACAATGTCATTTCACAGAAGGGAGGAAAATGAGTGTTTACAAGTATTCGTGAATTTCAACTATTTTATACTTGACAGTGTAGTGGAAACTTATGAGTGAAATGGGTACTTTTATAGAAATATAAAAAATTGGCCATTGAAATATTAATTGTAAAGTACTAAAGTTTATAAAATTTTAGGAAGGTTCTTGATAACAAAATTCTACAGGCACGCTGCATTTTTTTTTTTTTTCTATGTTGAGGAGGGGACCTATTTCACACCTGCATTAAAATTTTGATAAGCAAGGGAAAAAATGGAAGTGCTTCTGTCCAAATCTCTATAACATAAATCGTAGGGGAAGGGGGCGGCACGTAATCTTCCAAAGGCACTTTATGTCTGAAGTGCTGAATTGTAGATATATTTTAAGGTCATACCCGAAAGACTCGCTTTTAAATGTTGATGCTTGGCGAAAGAGCAGTTACTACCGATGTTTATGTTTTAGATTTGAGCGGGCTCGAACGCACCACCTCACGGTTACAAAACGAACGCTCTACCACTTAGCTACCGTGACAATAGGAAATTTGACCAAAGTTTGTACAAAAAATAAAAAGGCTAGCACACGCACCCACATACACGCACATATGTGTGTGTGTGTGTGTGTGAGGAGCCTTAGTTTAAACCGTATTTATTCAATAAATTCTAAACAGTACATTCACAACAATATCAGAAGAGATTGGAAAGCAAGCCATTCAATGGCTTTTGTAAATCCGCTCTCAAATTGCATTTACACGTGAGAGAGTCAAATAAATAAAATATGGTTAACAAGCAACTATATATACATGTACAAGTAGTTACAGACAATTCGTTTTAGTGTGAGAGATTATAAATATATTACTGAATCGATAGAAAATACACCCAATGAGTAAATTGTATTATAAAAACCAATGACAAGCAAAAAACCATAACTGAACAATAGATACACAGAAGCTTGCAGCTAATTATTCGTGTAGTATTCGTAAATCTTTTACTCTCTATGATGAACCTTTGTACTAATAGAAAAATACGTTTATTGTCAGAATCTGACAATCCACTTGATCTATACAAAAGTAGATCAATAGCAATAGGATAGTTTATTTTACTTATTGTATTAGAACGTGTCCTAACATGTTGTAAACAATATATAAGATAATGCTCTGGGCTCTCGGTGGCTCCACATGCACCTAAAGGAGAGTTGTATAAATTTCTACGATATAAGTGTTGATTTAATGAGCTACACTCAAGTCTTAGCTTTGCGTGTAGTCTTTGACCAATTCTGCTACCTACGTAAAAGTAGTTTGATAATTTAGAGACCCTAGATTTTAAAAATAATTTGATTTTTTGTTTGTTTGTTTATAGCCGCCTGAGCAATTTTTCAGCTATCCGGCGGAAAAATAATTTGAAGCTCAACAAGAATGGGTTATCGTGTACATTCCGCGGTAATTTGTTCCAGGATCGTATTAGGGAAGAAATGCAAAGTTTGCACTTTGATTTCTTGGATCGAATTTGATTGTCTCGTGTTATATCTTTGTTAGATAGATGAATGTGGACATATGGGATTATGTAGATATCCAGGCGTCAGATGATGGAAAATCTTAAAGAATTGAATAAGCCTGTGGTTTTCTCTCCGAACAGAAAGAAGCTCCCAACCCGTTTCTTTATATAATAAGTGTGTAGCTGCCATTCTACTCCCTCCAGTGACTATTCTTGCGGCTTCAAGTTGTATGCTTTTGATTTTTTTTTTAATCAAGTAGTCAGGCAAATTGTCCCAAATGATATCGGCATATTCTAAAGCTGGTCTTACGAAAGAGAAGTAGATTTTCTGTAATGTAAATCTGTCAAGGATGAATTTTAGTTTGCGTAATATACTTAGACGGCTATATGCTTTTGATATCATTTCTTCTACGTGTAAATTCCACGATAGGTCGTTAGCAATAATTACTCCGCGGTGTTTCTGGGAATCTATTTCATTCAGGTACTCATTATCAAAATATAGTGCAAGGTGGAAAGGTTTTCTGGTTTTACGAGATATTGTCAGACATTCAGTTTTCGAAGGATTGAATTTTACTAACCATTGTTTTGACCATACATTAATTTTAGCAAGGTCACTATTGATAATGTCAGCTGCATCAGTTGCATTTTCAACAACAATATACAGAGATGTATCGTCAGCAAATAGTTTGATGGTACAATTGATATCTAATACTAGGTCATTAATATAGATGAGAAACAGCAGAGGCCCAAGTATGCTTCCCTGAGGAACACCTGCTCTTGTATGTCTCGTCAGAGGAGCTTTGATGGGGGTCTGCTCTCTGCACCTTCTTGTTAAAATCGTGTATCTTGTCACTTTGATTCATTCTCATGTTTCAGAAGTTATGAACATGTGCCCCCTCATTCCTCCAGAATTAGGTAAGTTCAGATTAATCTTGTTTTTCGGGTGAAAATTTTCAATCAGCATACAGCATTTCTAAAGCAATCGATAAAAAAAGGAGTGTATAACGTATACATGTACCAGTGACATAAGTACTAAGTTTATAACTCCTCGATCAAATGACAAGAAAGCTAGCACATTTTAAAATATGTTGTTTTGGGAGTAAAAATTGAAGCAAAATTTATCAAATTGATTAATAGATTTTATGATTATTTGTTCTTGATTACTAAACTATTTAGTCTCAAGTAAACGGTTCAATTTTATTTAAATTGTGCCCCCCGGGGGTAGGGTTTGGCCACAAAATAGGGTATCAAAGTTTTACATAGGAATATATAGGGAAGCATCCTTAAAATCTCAACAACAACAGGGCCATAATTAGTCATACAAGCATCCCCAGGTAGTGCAGATTGAATTTTGTTCAAATCATGACTCCCAGGATGTAGGGTGGGACCGCAATAGGGATCAAGTTTTATATGGGAATATATAGGGAAACGTCTTTACCTATCTTCTTTTCAATATTCGCAGGGTCATGATCAATTATCTTCAGATAGTATAAATCAAAGTTTATTCAGTTCAGGGGACACGGGAGCAGGGTGGGAGCCACAATAGGTGATCAAAGTGTTATATGGTTGGTTGGTTGTATATTGTTTAACGTCCCACTCGAGAATTTTTCATCTATATGGAGACGTCACCATTGCCGAGTTTTACATGGGAATATGACAATATACAGGAATTAATTAAAACAAATTATTTTCAAGAGTAGCAGGGCCACATCGAATCATATCAAAATGGAAAATACTAAGTTGTGTAGAATCGAGTTCTTTATGCCTTCGGGACTATAGCATATTGGTTTTGTCCTGCCTGTCTGTCTGTCCAATACTTTAACCTTGTTTCTGCGTTTTGAATGATGAGTGAGAGAGCTCTTGTACTTCATATGTACGTTTCTTGTGATAAAACATTTCTTTTGATTCCGAAGTTTTTGACCTTGGAGTGTGACCTGCTCTTAAGAAAACCCTGCTCTCCTAAATTGTTTAAGGCAGGTCTTTCATGTGTTATATACAGATTCCTTAAGGCAAGATACTTTTTATACCATGATCTTTGACCTTGTTACCTTGTATCTCGGTTATGTTGTGACCCTTTTGGCCTGAGTTGGGGCCACAATGTATGTCAAAAATTTTCAGGTGAATAAAGATTGGGGAAAAAAAATTAAAAATCACAACAGATGAACAATAGCAGGGCCAAGGTGACTCAGGTGAACGATGTGACCCATGGGCCTCGTGTTCAAATTGTGATCCCTAGAAGTAGGGTGTGACCAAAATAGGGATCAAAATTTTACATACGAATTTATAGAGAAACGTCTTTAAAAATCGTCATCTCAGAAACAGAAGACCACTATTAATCATATTATAGCATTATAGTCTTTGTGACATTTTGTATTATTCTTCACCTCGTTTCAGTACTTTGATTTCATAAACAATCGATTTGATACGGGTAAAAACAGCGTACTATGTGAGGTATAACTATATAGACACCTATGAAGGTTTATCTAGTACTCTCTTTCGAATTGTGGAAAACTGGTTTTTGAGACAGAATTTTAGTAACGACATGTCCTCACACTACTTGTCCTCACTAACCTGATATTTTGTATCTACATCTTTTATATTCTGTATGTCACTACTATGAGTACGTAATTGCGAGGACAGGATTTTTATCCTCATAGTGCAGTTCTGTCCTCACAACTTCTGTCAAATAGTTAGTCCTCACTTGACTTCTCTCTCTCTCTCTCTCTCTCTCTCTCTCTCTCTCTCTCTCTCTCTGTGTGAGAGAGAGAGAGAGAAGGAGAATATAATACATTGAAACAACACAGATTTATTACTGATAAATTATGGTAAATGTCAATCTTACTACACCTAAGACTAAAGAAGACATATATAAAATCAGACCTATACACTACAAGGTGGTAGTAGTCATATAAGACAAATTTTCTAGACTTTTCATCGTTTGCTCTAAAATTCAGCCTATGTTTATTAGTTGAGTAGTTTTTCTTTCACAGTGGGGAGTATCACTGTGAACAAATATCCATTGAATTTGAAGGTCATCGAAAACATACAAGACAGTGGTCAATGGTAGCCATCGTCCTGAGAAGTGCACGGCCCGCCATAAAGTAGTCATCCTCATTCCATATAGGAACAGAGCCAGATATCTTAGAATATTTCTTAACCACATGCACGCCTTTCTCATTAAGCAGCAGTTGGATTATGGAATATATGTTGTGGAACTTGTAGATCTCCAAATCTGAGAAGAAATGTTGAATAATCTTTCTTGTCTTGTTGTCTATTTTCACCGCTACCAAGACCTTATATGTTTTAGCTGCATTCACAGTTCGAAACTATAGCTATGATACGCACGTACGGAACTCTCAAAGAGTTGCGGCTCAGTCTAATCTTCCAATAATTAGAGATGTCTGAATATAAGACATTTTCAACTGACAACATTTTCAATTACAGGGTTCTTTATTTCACGTTTGATTGTTATGTTATGTTGTTTTCCGCCACACTCAACAATTTTTCAGTTATCTGGTGGCGTCCAGTTTTTATTGGTGGAGGAGAGAACCCAGATACAAAGTACCAGGGAAGAGACCACCGAAAGTAAACTGGCAAACTTTCTCACATATATCGGCGCGAGCGAGATTCGAACCCGCGCCGACTGGAGGTGAGATGCCTTGTGATTTTGAGCGCGATGCCCTAACCACTCGGCCACGGAGGCCCCTATTTCACGTTTGAATCTTTCCCTCTGATGGAAATGAAACTCCTGAACTGAATTGAATTTTCAAAGAGATTAAAACGTGCTGTAATTCATTTGAAGAGAGTAACAATTCAGTTCAAGAGAGAACTTTATTTTCATTAAGAGAGATGACTGGTTGATTGATTGTTTGTTTTACGTCCCTCAAGAATCTTTCACTCATATTGAGACGTCACCAGCTGTAGGTGAAGTACCACAAATCTAGACCTATGCTTAGCTGTAGGTGAAGTACCACAAATCTAGACCTATGCTTAGCTGTAGGTGAAGTACCACAAATCTAGACCTATGCTTAGCGCTCAGGGCCGTAGCAGTGAGGGTTCTTTAACGTGCCAACGCCTACCATGACACGGGACCTCCGTTTTTAAGGTCATATCCGAAAGACCTGTGATTCTCACTTCGAAATGCCGAGCGTTTAGCGAAGGAGCAATCACTACCTATTTTTACGTCTTAAGTTTAATGCACGAGCGGGTCTCGAACTCACGACCTCCTGGTTACGAAGCGAACGCTCTAACCACTGAGCTACCGTGACCGGTTTTAGAGAGGTGAAATATGATTATATATAATATTATGATTAAACATAAACAGATGCACGTGGTGAAGTAGACTAGTCCAAAATTGTTTCGTCACACAGCTGGGAAACAAAACTTACGTAAATGTAAAGTAATTTTACATAGAAAAACGTATATGTTCTGAATAAATCAATAATACGAAAGTAACAAATGACACCATTTTATCAAAATAGTGTACATTCATACATTCTGACACATGCAGTGTCTATAATGACAGGAATTGGTCTATTGTTATCATATGAGCTAAGTGACCATGGGCCTCTTGTGTTTAGAATGTTTCCAATATAGTACAAAGTCTAAACGAATATACTCGATAGTTTTGTTTCGTTTTTTCAGATTCAGAATTGTAAAGAATATATATATATAGACGGCAATAGTTCATTGGGAAATACTAAAATACAATATGACACGCGTTACAAACAGACTGTAGAAATAAATCTTTGATTTAAAAACCGGACTACTCCTGAAAATTTCACTTTTTGCTCTGTGTGAACAAAAATATGGGAAAAATCATATGATGGGTGACCTTTGGCTCAGAAGTGCGATTTCTAATCGGAAGGGGGGGGGGGGGACAGCTCTGGAATAGAATTTCCGTGGAAGAATCTTACTGTTGGGGAATTTTTCTTCACAACATCGACAGAAAGCTTCTTTATATTTTCCTACTGATTATCACGTTAGTATCACGTTAATTTTGTCCCATTGTTTACCTTACAGGGTGAAGATATACCATTTAACAGAGGGTTCCTGTTTAATGCAGGCTTCAAGGAGGCCAGCAGTGAATACAGCTATGATTGTTTTATATTCCAGGATGTAGACTTGCTTCCTCAGAACGACCATAACTTGTACATATGTCAAGATCAACCCAGACACATGTCTGTCGCCATCGACAAATTCAAATACAAGTTAATACTCATGTTTCACGTAAATTTACACTTTTCTAAAAAATTTTAATATCAAATTCCTCTAACACATTTGAAATCATATAGATGTCAGAATAATTATATAATTTCTGTGTGGACTTTGTAGACTTGTATAAGCTACTAGTTTTGGCGGGGTATCTGCAATGACAAAGGAACAGTTTACCAAGGTAAATGATTTCTAGAACTTCTTTTGGGGGGATGGGGAGGTGAAGACGATGATTTGTATAACAGGTATGTTATCTCAATCTGATTAAAATCGGATCCGACACAAATATTTGTTCATTTTATAAATTCAGTTCAATTTGTTGACAACACCATACACTGGCATATAGTCATAAAACAACAACAAAAGAATGAACAATAAATATGGAATGAATATCACAAACATGTAATGACCGCAGCAGATATACGAATAAAGATCATACATGTAGTTTGAATCTTTAAAAGTCTGTCTTTTCTGATATTAAAACATTCACTCAAGAAGCTGTATGGTCTTCTAGTAATTTTGACATTAAGGGAGTTGACAATATTAGTTATAGGATTTTCCTACATATAATATGTGGTCTCGAGTATCTGCCAGTAGGTAAATTTTACACTTTCTATTTATTTAAATTTACTGTATATTACTATAAAAGAATTATTTTCTAGAATATCTTATTTGGATATGTTTTTCAATTGTTCAAAAAATTTGTGACTATAGCGCTCATATCTCCAAAATCATGTTTCATTGTTTGTATTTTGTGAGAGAGAAAAATCGTATATATTCTATCATACTCAAACATAATTTCCATTCGTCCAAATATATCTTTACATTTCTGTAAACCAGCTGTTGGCGCTTATCGGATAACGGCATCGGCAAATAAACATGGTTAATAGACCTATGTAATCCTGATTTGTATGAAGCGCCAAATTAACATAAACTCCAATGATTGAAGATATCTTTAATTATTCGAAGATATCATCAATTCAAGTATTGTTCTCATCAGTTTAATTAATGCGCGCATCAAATCAATTAATATTTCAATTAATCATAATTATAATTAATCATAATTTATTACACTGTGTCTATCTTATTTGTATTGTGTGCAAGTATCTAGTGGTCTGTCTGTCAGTGCTAAGAGCTATCATGCAGCAGACACATAGCATTGCATCAACGTTAAAAATACGCTGATTTATTGAAACGTTGACCAACCACAATTCAATGTTAAATGAATAAGAAAACTGCGCATTGTTTTTAGACTCACACTCCTCTTATGTATACCGGAAAACATTGAAAAATGACATATTTGGCAGTCATTTTCAGAATTTCTCTCTCTCTCATTTTATCTCACTCATACACACTCTTAACTCATTCTCTCTCTCACTCATTCACACACTCACGCTTACTCTTTCACTGACTCATGCGCTCTCCCCCTCTTTCTCAAGCTAGTTCTCTCTTTCTCAGCACGAAGATTAACAGTAACAGGTCACCTGAGTGACTCAAGTAACCTGAAAAAAAACTACCTCGTAATAGCAAAAACGAAAGTGAAGAGGTGGTTACGCTTTGGCGAATCAATGCCAGTGTGATGCAGTGATGTTCCCATTGACTATTGCGAGATTCATCAAGGACATCGAAGTCTAAATACAGCGACAGCGTCATAATCTTTCAAGAGATTAGAATTACTAGCTCCACATCTGTTATTGATTATTCAAGTGGAGAATATGAAAAACTTTTAATTAATTAATTATAGATTTCTATCATAGTAAGCTAAACTTTTACTAAGAAATTTTAGATTTTTATGACCTTTCTATTTTCTGCAAGTACATGTAATGTTTGGAATTTGATAGTCAGGATAGTTTATGTAATTACATTGTAAAACAAAATATTCATCAAATAAAATCATGCTTATGAAAAGGGTGATATATAAATATGGTATATTTATTATTATTATTACTATGCTTATGACAATTTCATTCACCGTATACATGCATATTACTATTTCAATTTCATATTATTAAGATTGTTTATAAATAAAATATAAGTTAATTGTAATCTAGTTGACATTTTATCTTTTTACTTTTAAATTGTGTAAGTATTCTTCATTGCTAAGTAAGAGGGTATTAAGAATGTTAGATTAGAGGGTTGCACTCCCTCTTTACTCCGACAAAGATCATATTATTTGACATGGAAAAATAAATATGCCAGCAGTGGTCTCTCCCCACTTCCACCATCCTGTGACGTCACAAGATGTTGCAAAATCAGTAATGTATTTAGATTTACGCATGATATTACCATAAATTTTGTTGGAATCTCCAGTGGTTGATGTAAAAATTCTTGTTAAACATAAAATATTTGAAAAGTCAAAGTTATATGTAAATAATCAATAATATAATATCAAAATATTGAATCCAAGGACAATAACTCTGTTTTCACTTAATTCTTTATCAAGTTCATTATCCGATAGATTTTCTCTATTTTTTACAGAAATTTTGAATAGTTTTGTAAAGAAACAGCATCATGAAATTATTATGAATACTATTATGTATTTTCAACCAGTTTTTCCTGAAATTTTGATATTGATGTTAAAGGAGAATTGCAGTTTTCTGACTTTGATATTGGTGTTGTATATTTATGTCTTGCATCTTAAAAAGTGTGGTGATCTATAAATTTTATTGGATAATTCAATAGATTTAACTTGAATAAATTGAAATAAATACATATTTTAAACTTTTATCAGATTATCAGTATGGGGTTACCTAACTAAAAGGAATATACTATTCAATTTCGCGCAATTTTAAAGAAAGGAATTTTTCAGAATGCGTTTCTTTTCCTCAAGAAGTTCACCTTAGTTGAAACGCGCAAATAAAAGTTTTAGCTGTACACTTGCCAAACCTCTTCTGTCCCATAATTTTTTTTTTTCGATTTAAGGTCCAATTCAATATGCACGGGTCAAGTCGCATCGGACGAAACTAAATCGGAAACAGTGCGTGTGTCAACTGCACAACCGGATGTCGATCTTTCTTAACTAGCTCGATTGGTGCGATTTATCATGCCCCCAGAATAATCTGATCTCTGAACTGGATTGCTGTCGTCATCATACTAACGAAATTTATAAGAACATTTAGTATGAGCATACTGAAACGAATTTAAAGGGGCGCACATTCGTTTTTTCTGAATTAGGCCGGTCTTTTGTGAAGCTACAAATATATTGAGCTACCGAAATATTACTACATCCTGGTTGTATGTTTTAATGTTCTGGTGTCTTGGGACATTTAACCTCCAAAAACAACATTGCAATTGTAGTTGCAATGTTTATAGTACAAGAAATACCATAAACGCATACATTCGCTTTGTGGTTCTCTCGTGACGTCATTTACTGTCCATTAACTAAAATAAACCATGTAAGGAGGTGAAGCAAAGCATCTATTGACCAGTCAATCCGATACATTTCTTCATATGGTCATCGAGTAACAATCCCAGCAACCTTTTGCTAGCATCTTGTCCAGGACCTTATACTTGTAGACAAAGTCCACAACGTGTATAGACTGACTCCCATATTTCACAAGAAAGCATGGCAAAACAAAAGCATATAACAAATTCTTTTTTATTAAATGGAATTGCTCTGCAATTCACATGAATCTAATACAGTAAACAAGAGAAAGGAGGAACTGGGGGAAACACTTCAGTATCACATAGATTTAACTCTACACAATAAAGAAAAACTAACAGATTTAGTATCCTGTCAATGATGCAATGTTCTGGAATAATCTAGTTTAACCATAAGGAAACCTCAATCATTTTCTATGCAAGTTTGTATAAACCAATGAGTAGTGCATATACACAAGTAACACAAAAATTTTGTTTACATATAAAAACAAAAAAACTGTTACAGTAATACTGACAGTATTACATGCTATGAACACACACACTCACTACACTCTAATTAAAATTGTTTTCTCCTTCTCGATCAAACTGGAAAAAAAGTTAAAAACTTATTTCACAGTATGAAGAAACTTTTTAGGGAATTTTTCATGTGCAACTTTTGTCAAATTTTAGTTTATGCTCTATCATATACTTGGTAAAAAACAACAGATGCCCACGGTCCAAATTGCTCACCTGAGCATTTGCATCTCTTTAAACTGCATTATAGTTCTGCCACTGCTCTGTGGAAACAAATTTGAATAATAAAGTAAATCCAACACAGGTAAAATTGCAACATATGTTTAACATATTCATAAGCAAATCATATGTATTATACATGTATACATATTTTACATATAGAGGATCTTGAATGAGTGCTTATAGCATATGAAATTTATGAAATGAGTTGCCAGATTTAATATTTCCTGAGCATATTTAAATCTGGTAAAGAATTTCATATGCTATAAGCCCGAGTGTAAGATTCTATTTATCACACAACTATCGATAAACACATACTTTAGTAACTTTCTATTTCATGTTTCGGTATAAGGATGTGATTTTCAGCCTCTTTGCATGGTCTGAAAATGTCCTTGAGTGGAAGAAATAAGATCTAAAGATAAACATGTCAATGCGATAGCTAAATTTCAATCTTAGAATTTTCATTTCTAGCTATGTCATCATATAACAACAAATGAAACAGGAATAAATATGATAGGCTTCAAGTATGTTTGTGGTAAAATTTTTTGTATGTATGTCAGAATGCGCTGACCTCACAACCCTACATAATTTGCATTGCTATTAACCTGTGCTACAAATTTTCCAAACCTGCATTATGAACCCAGAAACAGTACTGTTGTATGATAAATGATTTTATTATTATACGGTGAACATCTGTTCTGCAAGTATGTTTAACATATGCTGTAATTTTGCCTGAGCACTTGTTCTTGAGATCATGGTTTGAAGAAATTAATGAATGAACATGTATGCTTGTGGATATTGAGTAAATTCTTTTAACAATACCAAAAATTCTTAAACCCTTGCAGCAAAACCCAGAGCCCAAGGGGGTCATTTTTTCAAAAATAAAGTATTGAAAACCAGAATAAATTTATCATATATTGAATTCAGAATATCTTATTATCTGTTTACTAAAATATGCCAACAGAACACCAAATAGATTTATATCAAAATATGACATCTTCAACCATTCGAATGAAAAATTGTCTTTAATGTAACACATTAAAAAATATTTGTAATTTTCATTAAAACTATTTGTTCATGCATTTGTTTTTTTTTTAAAAGTAAAGTTTTCATGTTTTTCTTAATTCCAAACATAAAACAGATATTAAATAGTGTTTTATTCCTTATATTTACATATTTAGTGTGTAAATGAGAAATCTGTAACTGTCTTATGACCTTATATTGCACACAGAAAAATTAATTGCCATTTGTTGTCTGAATATTTTTTTTATGTAAATGTCATACAAAAACAAACCTAAAATGAAAAATCTGGTATTTCCTAAATACCTTTGAAAAAAAAATCAATAAAAATGGAATGTTACACAAAGGACAATTTTGTTAGTCCAAAGACAGAAATGTGACACCAAGGACAACTTTCATTGACAGACAAAAATATCTGACTTTAAAAAAGAAATAAGTGTATACTTGTAACTTATACATGCATAGATTGAACAGTAGATATTATCAAGCTGCATAATCTTGCCCCAAAAGTCAAACAATATACAATTCAGTTCCCATATGTTTCACAAAAGACAATTACATTATACCATGGACTTCATCCTGTCGTGAGATTCTAAATTATAGTTTTCACTCAATTGGACAATTTGAAAGCATTTTGAATGCATTGAAAATGACAAAATGGACATTTTTTGCATAAGTGTTAAACAAGTAACTGCCATATTCTTTAAGTGCTCGCACAAAATTCACATTTGTTATGCAAAAGACACACAGTATTATACCATGGACAAATTCTATTTATGATGTATTAATTCTAATGGAAACATTATAACATTATCTTTCCTGTATGAAGTTCAACATATACTTTGAAGGCAACTGAATATATTTTTTCAAATGTCAAACTGATTTTGGGAGATCTCCGACAATGAAATAATGTTTTACTGCTGATAATTTACAAGAAAGTCATCAGTAACTTTTAATATATTAATCATATTAGCTAAAATGATATCTATCATTGATTTTGAACTGAATTTAAACTAAGAGTCCCAAAGGCCTTACTGGTTACCTGAGAATTAGTTCAAAGTATCCTAGTCCCATAAGGGCTAAGAGATCCAGAAAAAAAAAATTCTGTTCTCCACTTCTGAGCCTAATATTCAGCAACAGCATAAAACAAGATGAGTTCTTAAAACTAAAGCTCCCCTAAAGGTGTGTGTATGGAATATACATGTATGTAGTATTAACATGATATGACTACATGTAATTAGGATCTTTCCTATAGTCAAAACCCTGGGGTTACAAAATTTACTATTTCGGTATAACCTTTTCTGCTTTTCCTAAATACGCATTTAGTTTTTAAACTGTGTCAGAAAACTTAAAGAAGTCTTTCAAATGATAAAGACAATGACAATTTTGGCCACACCCTTGAACCAAAACCCTTAGTCTCTGGGATCATGAAATTTACCACTTTAGTAAAGGGTACCTACTCCTTCTAAATCATTATCTATCTATACTACTCGCCAATGAAGTTTGAAGGGTATACTAGGATCACTTTTGTCTATCCGTTCGTTCATCAGAAGACATAATTTGTACAAGGGTATTTTTAATACAAATGGAAAGATTTGATTAAAACTTTATGTATATCTCATATGAAACATGAAGTTCTGTATTTTGTGCTACTTTGATTGATATTTTCTAACATTCAAGGAAGTTATGGATATTTTTTTTTCATTTTGAGGGTGTGTTGTCATTTTCTAGAGTATATCTTAAAAAATTGGTTTCCCCATTCTTTTTTGCCTAGCAACCATCTGATTTTTTAGTCTAAATTTGATTAAATGTTGTTTTGTTGTTTGGTTCGTGGCTTTCTGAAAGCTTATTTATACAATGCCGGTTTTCGTAATGAGTTTATTTCAAATTCATCTCAAGGAAACAGATTTTTATATATGATTTAAATATGTATTTTGTTTAACATCAATAAGTCCTTGGCAATAAATTTTTTTTAACTGATTTTTTTTTTATTAACTATAAACCTAATTTTAAACATTCGTGTTGATAAAATATACTTGAAATGAAATGAAACAATACCACTGACAATTCTTTTTTCTTTAATTAGTGTTTTTAGATAAAAAGTCCTTGGTGCTCAATTCACATGTCTTTGGTGTAACAAACTATTGGATGACTAGGAATCTGGTATAACAGCACACAAATACTGTGATTTCATTTTACAGAACAAAGTAACAATCTTATTACAAGGTGACATATTTTAACTTGGTCATTTCATCACAGCTTTCCCCTAAAATTAACTACACGTGATTCTCAAGAACTTGGAAGTTCAAGGGACCTTGATAAAACTTCACGAGATCAAATGATTGAAAAATTTACGGAAATTATAGGTCCAACAATATGGTTAAGATTTTATAGCAATCGGAGTGCATATTTACAACATCCTGACATTCTTTTCACACATTTTCCTTCATATTGTTAGGTATATGTAATTTACTTGAATTTTTAACACGGAACATTATAAATATATTTCTTAAAGTTTATGTATTTATTTGTCTTTTTTCCATTTAAGATAGACATACATTTACAAGACAAATGTTTTGTCCATAACAAAGTTTCACTGTCACTACATGGAACACAATCCACCGCACAATTTTTACAAGTTTCAGTCACTTTATGTAAAGCACAAATTCTAACAAATAACCATGATCCTGTGCTTGTCTTAAATTATATTATCAAAATTACTGCATCATTGTTAATTCCAAATTAGTCTGTTAAAGGGCAAAAAATTGCTTCTACCAAACCATCAATAACACATATGGATGCATGTGCATTAATTTTATAACTGTAAAATTATACATAACCCTTTGGTCCTTTACAAAACTTTCAAAGAAATTTCTATGCCCTATGAAAAACTTTCACCCATTTTAGGCCTGGAAATACGGAAAGTAAACAACACCATCAATGATGACAGGAGCTAGGCATAGCTCATTTAAGATTATGGCTTAGTCCAGCTTACATTATACCTAACTTTCACAAATTGTCTGTGTAACTTCTGTATTTCAAATATATCTACAGAAACTTCTTGTTGGGATTTGAGTTTTTCCTGTTCCTCCTTTTTCTATAGTGGTATGGATTCTTATTCCTCTCATATGCTTTAAACTTGCTGCATCCTGAAATTCCTTGTTCACTGTATGGCCTCCAGGTAAAGGGGGCGCATGGATTGGAATTGATATCCAACATGTGGAATTGGTTCCGTTTTGGAATACGCAAATGTCTGCGGAAATTTTCTGATCTATTACAGTCACCTGCAGCATGACTGCTTCTCTGTTCTTGCCCAGAGTAGTAGAAGTTGTCTTCAGTTTTGCATGTGTTACTTTTGCAGTTCATAACCTGTGCCTTTCCCCTTGTGCAAAAAGCAAATCTTTGATAAATGGAGCCTGGATTTGGAGCAGTTTCTGATGGAGGATTGTTGTTGGAATCCCAAGAGTGTCCATGGGAAGCATACAAATTTCCTACTGGGGATTGATAATCAGTAACAGGGTTTCTCAATCTGGAACTTTCTTTTATTGAGCCTCTGCAGTTGGTGACACCTACTCTGATCTGACGTCTATCATCAAACTGGAATTTGCCAGTGTACTCTGGTGCTAACTGGTCAATCCGCATCATTTTACTCATTTTCTCACAACGTCCAGGAAGTTTCTGTTGCCAAGCCTCTGTATTAAACATAAGAACAAAATAAATCTTGGCCACATGAGGTCCACTAGCACAAACCTGAGTATCACACAATGAACGAGAGTGATACTCATGCTGCAAAATTGGTCTACCCAAAATATTCAGAAATGCAGTAGTATTCAAAAAAAAAAAAAAAAAGATTATGATAATATCCAAATAAAACACTCATTTTGATTAGTAGCATTGCATAGCATTTGTTAAAACTGAGTTGTTTTAATTATTTCAAAATGACTACAAGGACTAATTCAGTTTCACCAAGTCGGGTAAATATGCTGAAAGTAAAATTGCTGAGTTTTCACTTTGCAAAAACTCGCATTTTTTCTCATGAAACCACATAATTGTTCTCATAAATCCATCATTTTACTACTTCCAATCACCAATCAATCATCAATAATGATTTTTATTTATCATTGCATGTTACTACAATACACTGACATGCATAATTAAATAGAGTCCTGCACTTCCAACGTCAGTGTAATAATATATAACTTACTGACTGACGAAAGTTTTATGATCTATGTTGGAAAGGATTACAATGCCTTCTGAAATTATTACACCCCCCCCCCCCCCCCCCCCCATGTTCTTCTAAATTAAAACATATATGTACACTGCTGTCATGCTTAGAATCCTTGACAACTCCACGCAAGACTTGTCTGCTTCCCAGACACTATGCTTAATTCATTACCTAACAAATATAAAATGTTATTCATTGTATAGTTATAAAGAAGAAACAAGAGGCCCATAGCCTTATCAGACAACTGAGTATTGGTTAAAAGAATTATTAACCCCGGGGGCTATGAAATCTATAATAATTTTCCTGTTCTACCTATCTAACCTAAAATCTAATATTCAGCAGCAGTATGAAACAAGTTGCAGTCTTAAAGCACAAATGCCTCTGAAAGTGCCCATACTGATGAAAGACTTTCCATAATATATTTTAGTAACACTATATGACTATATTGGACCCACCCTATAGTCAGAACCCTGGGTTTGTGAAATTCATAAATTTGGTACATACCTTTCTGCTTTTCCTAACTTATGCATTTAATTTTTAAACAGTATCAGAAAAATTAAAGAAGTCTTTCAAATGATAAAGACAATAATTACTAGAATTTTGGTCCCACCCTGGAATCAAAACCCTTACCCCTGGGATCATGAAATTTACAATAATGGAAATGGATGACCTGCTTCTAATAACGAGTATCTATTTAGTTTCAATTTACTATCAACATCATTAAAGAAGACATCATTTACATGTTTTATGCATAAATACTATTTGCAAAGTTGGCCTTGCTCTTGTGGTTCATGGAATTCACAATATTGGTAAAAGCCTTACTGCTCTTGACTATGCATTTAGTTTTTCTTCAAGATATACTGTTGTAGAGAAGATTTTTGAGAATTGGTCAATTTTGGGTATTTTTTGCCTTGCCATTTAGGCCTCAGGGGTGTGAAAGTCCTGAAATTTACAATTTATGTCCCCCATGTCCCAAAAATTCTTCACATCAAATTTGAAAATGTAACTCAAGTGACCTTAACAAGTGCAGAAAACCAAGTGGTAGAGACTGATTGACAAAGGGTCAGACATACAGATAAGGGGAAACCAGTAGTCCACTTCGGTTTCACTGGCAGGATACAAAGAATTATTAAGAGGAACAGAACTGAAATTCAACTGTTATTGAAAATGCTTGAGGAATTTCATTTTTGCATGTACAAATAAATCCACAAGCTTAAATTGCTTGTGATCTGAAGAAGTTAATTTCAGTCCCTGCAAAACTGTTGTATAAATTGCTAAAAATAACACATTCTTGATCAAGATTATCATTACCTGATATATGTGTAAGGAGTAAATTTGTCATCCGACGATGTGCAGTTTGATCCCAATGTACACCATCTCCAGCTCTACGATGCAGTTGGTTTCTAAAATAGTAATGAAGATCCAATAGGTCATATCCATGCGACACCACAACTTGTTGTGCATAAAAGTTGGCCTCTAGAATATCTAGTCTTAGAGTGCTATTCATGAATTCCACCTCTGGTATCAGAAATCCACCTCTAACATTTTTTGAGATGGGCAGAGTTGCAGTCCATATGACAAGACAATCGGGTGACACAACCTCTTTTAGTCGATCAAACAGCAGCACCATGTTCACCTTGTATTCTTCAACACCATTTTTTCCATATCTGAAATTTACAAATAGTTACTATCAGAACCTTAATTCAACTATTCTGTCTTGATATAAAAAAAACCCAACCCACTGAGAGTGTCTCCCAATGCATTTAAATGGCTTCACATGATACTAAACTAGTCTGTTCAAGTAGTTCAATTGTATAGAGTGCTTCAGCCATTCAATGTCTCTATGGAAAAAGACTGATACAAGTCATACTAGTGGCCAATGGGCCACAACGCTTACCTGGGTCACTTTGACCATCAGAGTTAAAAAAGATTTTTTACCCTCTTTATTTCCACAAAAATTCTGACCCAACCCCTGCAGCCTCAAGGGATCATGACTTAAACTTGAATCTATACAAATAAGGGATGTTTTAATATTAATATTACTAATATAGTTATGCTGTTCTGGATATATTTTCCCCCTATATTCAAGTATAATGTAAAATCTAATACCCAATTTTAGCCTCGTCCTAACACCCTGGGTCCATCTTTTGTAAAATTTATGGTCTTGCTTTTGTGATTTTAAAAAGATTTCTTTCAATCTTTATTCCCATAAAAACTCTGACCCCATATTGTGGTCCAAATCTAGCACTAAAAAGTCACAACATTACCAAACTTAAATTCACACAACATGGGGATGCCTCAATACAGGGGTAGACAAATTGATTTTTGAAGTACTTGCCCAAGGATAGGTAGAGACACCAAATTCACTAGCCCTACCACAAAATATACTTGCCCCATCTTAATTAAGACATGCATAAAACTATTTGAAATTGTTTACTTTGCTGTATTTTATGCAATCAATTAATTTACTGTATTCATCCTATTGAGTGCCTGGGGCACTTCAAAATTTAGAAAAGGGACCTTTTGTTGAAATATTTCCATTGAAATTTTAACTTTAGGAAATGTTTAAATAAATATTAAATTCTAAATGAGTCCTTGCTATTATGTCATAATAAAATAATGCAATACTAGGGGCAATGTGATAAAAGCTGCCAGTGAAATGTAATATAAGGGCAAGTCAATAAGTAACCAGCCTAACTTATTTCTGGATGAGATCCAGGTCTTCCTTTTTCAATGTAATTGCCCTCTTGTGTGACGCACTTAGACCAACGGTGTTCAAGTGCCATCAGCCCAGAACTGAAAAAGTCAGGGTCCTTTCCATTGACCCACTCCTCAACTGCCATCACGTCAGACTGGAAATGACGTCCACGGATCTCCTTCATCAAGTTTGAGAAATAGCAAGAAGTTGCTAGGAGCTAGGTCAGGTGAATAGGCAGGATATGATATTAATTCATATCCGTTTCACTCTACAGCATCCATTGTAACTTTACAAGTGTGGACTCTTGCATTGTCCTGTTGCAGCAAAACACCTTTAGAGAGCATATCTTGGTGTTATTCATGGATGGCGGTTCCCAGCTGGTCTAGCAAGTTTGCATAGTACACTCCAGTTATTGTACTTCTCTTGTCCAACATAATAACACCTTTTGTGTCCCAAAATACTATGGCAATCACCTTGCCAGCAGATGGTTGCGTTTTCTTTGGCCGCAGGGACCCTTGGCCCTACTTACTGACAACTCTTGAGCTTTATTCTCCAACTCATAATAATGAACACAAGTCTCATCTACAGACACCAAATGCAAAAGGAAAGCATCTTTTGACCTAACAAGGCACTGTATACTGATGCTCTGGTTGCCATTTGCTCATTGCTAAGGGATTTGGGGAGTCAACGGGCTGTTAGCTTCCTCATACCTAAACGATCATGTACAATTTTTGAAAAGCTATCATGTGAAATGCTTAATGCCTGTGCTATTTCTTCCACCTGAGTTCACCTACCAGAGTACACCAGATCCCAGACTTTATTACACACTTCTTCGTTGGTGGCATCCAGTGGGCGTCCAGATCCGACTTCACCTTCTCAAGAATTCTACCACATTTGAATTCCCCCACCCAGAATTTAACCTAAGCATAAGATGGTGCAGAAGACCCATAAACATCAGCTAACTCACTGTGTATTTCTTTGCCTGTTTTACCTTTTACAAGTACCCAATTACAGCACAGTACTCAATATTAAATGAAAAGCATGCCTTTGCATCACTTGCCATATTTGACATTCAATATCTTATTAAAGAATGACTTGATACATGTGCAATTTTGTACCCAGGTATAAAATGTATTGAAACAAAGCATGAAAATCATGACTGTCTTGGTCAATTGGAAATAGAATAGGCTAGTTACTTATTGACTTGCCCTTGTAAAAACATTATGTAGAAATTGTTTTCTCCAAAATAAAGGGATAATAATTAATTCTATTTCCTTTGACACTTGAATTTATTTACAGCTTATCTTAAATGCCCATATTTCTTCATGTTCTTATTCTCTGTAATCTTTATTCCTAGTGTAGGATGCATGTACAGCATATTTCACATCACTTTCTTAACTTTCACTTTCTTACAAAATGCATGCATGTAAATTTCATACAAGAACTCAT
Source organism: Ostrea denselamellosa (assembly GCA_024699665.1). Classification (NCBI taxonomy): domain Eukaryota; kingdom Metazoa; phylum Mollusca; class Bivalvia; order Ostreida; family Ostreidae; genus Ostrea; species Ostrea denselamellosa. The sequence continues at coordinate 468,476 of JAMZEH010000048.1, read as the reverse complement.
TTGTATTTAATATTTGTACAAATCACAACACACTGGAGTTTTTTATTTTGTTATTTAGATATACTTTTTATAGCACTGTTCATTACGCAATTGTAGCATTTTAAATAACAGAATCCATGCTTCATGCGCTTTATTATAGATCCATGTGACACATGATGACTCAGTGGTGCGAGATACTTTGTTAATGTTGTGTGTTTAGTGCTTGCACTGCTTCTTTAAAATTTGTGGTCAGTGTGCCTTAACTTGTTTAACTGTGTAAATCCCCTTCTTCAAGAAATATGATCACAAAATGTATTTGGTGTCATGGGAGATGGGAGAGTAGTAGCTTGTATGGAACTGCAAATACATCATTTGAGATGGAGAGAAAGAGATCTTTGCTGGTATATCTTTGCCTCACATATAATTTTGCACTATATAATTTCGTTCCATAATTTTATCAACAATATCACAATGACTGTTCAGTCTTTGAAGTCTTTTTTGAATTTTTAAAAATCGTCAACATCATGTACCCAAATGGAACAACACAATTCGTAAAACAAATATAAAACAGTCCAAGTACAAACAGTGAGTTACCATTATAATTAAGAGGCCCATGGGCCACATCACTCACCTGAGTCACCTCGGCCCATATTTAAAGATTTCCCCCATATATTTGCATGTAAAACTTTGATCCCCTACTGTGGTTCCAGCCTACCCCACTAAGCCATGATTTTAACAAAATTGAATCTACACTATGTCAGAAGGCTGCCATGTAAACTTGAACTTTACTGGCTCAGTGGTTCTTGAGAAGATTTTTATAGATTTTTCCCTATATTTCACATGCAAAATTTGATCCCTATTGTGGATGAAAATCACAGGCTAATACTATCCTCCACCTTCTGATTTTTTTTTTATTTGTGGTGACAATTTTTTCAAAACGTGTACATTCCCTGTCTATCTCATCCCCATTTAGATTTATGAATTTGTTTCACACTTTTTATAAGCTTCAGAGATTGGCCTTCTTACTGGTATAATAAAATACAAAAAGGTAAGAAACAAAAATTTGTAAACAAATATGGGGTCCCTGCTTTGGAGGACACTTTCCAAGTAACTGCAGCATTACCTAAATACTTTTGGCAAGCTGCAGGTCAATGAGACGTCATTTTACAAGTCTCTTCAACTCAAAATTCATCTCCATCTTTTTTATTTGTCACAATCTTGCATGCATTGATCAAACAGGGCTTCTTCTCTTCCACTGGCAGCCAAACAGGAGGTCAGAGCATATCATTTTCATACGAGTCATGTGATTGGTTCGCACTACACTTGTTTAGTAATTGTATCAGTGCAGCCCAACCACCCACCATTCATACTATAAGCCGTATGCACATTGTGCAAGCTGGCCCAAAAATTATGGCATGGAATATTCATAGATGTTGTATATGACCATAAAAATCCCCTATTGATTTTTACAACCTTTGAGTAATTTCATAAAATTTAACCTCTATTCAACAACTGTACATTTTTAAATTACAACTCTATTAAGCATGGCTATTTGGGCAGTTATGACCCTAACACTTTTGTTTTAAAAGCATAGGTAATAGTTTGGCAGTGATCTTGTGTAGTCGGCACTCTGAATCAATGATCAGACTAGTAATAGCCTGGTCCGGTTTAGTTTCTTTTGTGTCAAGCTTGCCCGACTGGTCGTGATAAAATATAGTATTCAACTATAAAACCAAAAGTGCATACAATTTAATTTTAAAATTCAATAAAATAGAAAAAGTTTACAGACAGATGAACAACTAGGAAATTTCAATTACAAAAGCTCACTTGACCTTGTTGCACAGCTGAAAAAGTTCAAGAAAGATGCAAGATGTATGATGACAATGGATAGAACTGGATCAAAGAAGGTTATGCAAGTGCTTTAAAATACTAACCTACTGATGTCCCATAGACAGGAATTCATTATGATGATGTCTGGTGTGGGATCTTTACTGATGTCTGACAATATTGATTCCACATAAGTGTTGTAGCATCGTGTGACAAAGTAAAATCGAACAAGGTGATTTTCTCTATGGTATTGTCGCACTTCCTTGTAATTTACACCATTGCTCATCAATCCTTTGCGACCTCCTTCAATTAATTCATCTCGTTCAAAACTAATTTCCCCCTGCAAAGATTTGCATGACACTGAATACTAGTCTTACAGACATTTGTAAAAAGTGCAAAACAAGTTGCAGGATGTTTACGTGTCATTGTGGTTCTTCAGAAAGATTTTCAAGTTTTTCTAAACATTCCTATGTAAAACTTCAAACCCTTATGGTGTCCTAACCCCTGCCCCAAGTAATAGTGTTAACCACTGTGGTTTTTGGCAAGAAAGTTCGAAAAAAAAATTTGTATATACATGCATTCCCATGTAAACTTTTAAGCCCCAATCCAGGATAATGGGGTAATTGTGCACACAAAATACAATCTACATTACAATGGGATGCTTACATATTAAGTCAACAAACTGTCCTTATGGTTCTTGAGCAGATATAACACTCCTGTTTCTTTTAAAGTATTACACATCACAAGTCATGAGGATTGTATAGTTTGTTTGTTTGTTTATTTGTTTATAGCCGCCTGAGCAATTTTTCAGCTATCCGGCGGCTGTCACCATTACCAGTGACAGGGCTGCAAATTTAGGCCTATGCTCGGCACTCAGGGCCTTTGAGCAGGGAGGGATCTTTATCGTGCCACACCTACTGCGACACAGGACCTCGGTTTATACGGTCTCATCCGAAAGACCGGCACCCACGTCCCACAGGATCATCAGATCTTTGAGCCCGACGCTCTAACCACTGCGCCACGCGGGCGGCTAGGATTGTATAGTAATTAATTTGACATAAGGAATACAAGTTTGTGTGAATATAAACACAACAGCTCAAACAACAGGTTTGGAGAAGCCAAAAGAAAGTTGTTAGAATCAGAATTTGTTGGCATTAATTATTTCCTGTGTTCTCCAGTTATCTATTTGACAGGGGGGAAAAATACTGATAGTAAAACTAATGTTTATTGGTGGTTGAGAAGTCCCGTACATGACTCCAAACTCTGGTCTCCAGGGACGCTACAAGATCCCAGGTTGACAGACAAGTGTCCTATTCAGACCAGCCCATCCCCCAGAATCATAGTATAAATTCCCAGGGGATGGGATGATTCATTGTTCCCTGTGTTCATTTACAGTCAGTATGACCTCTATATTACAGCAAAACTAGAGACCCACAGGCCTTAATGGCCACATGAGTATCAAAGCCCATACATGGAGTCTCAAATTTGCATACAAGGCTCAATATGGAGTCTTTTGTGCACATGTTTATGACCTTTCAAAATACATTCAATTATATTCATGTCAATCTTCCATTTGAGGTCATGTTATTTAACCTTTCACACTTGAACAATCAAATGATGGCTTTCGCTATTATGTCAAAACATCCTATAAATAGCCCCTCGTGGTAAGGGAAATTCCAACATGATGTACTCGGCACTGTCCAAATTTGGTTTGGAAGAGTGTAAAACAAGGAATTACAAGAGGTATTCTATATATTGATCTCTTATTCATGTAGCCCTATTTAATGGGCCCAAACCCAGAGGGCACAAATTTCACTACTGCATATTTAAAGTTCATCATTATTCTTCCATTTTTTATGCTAGATGTCAATGAATAAAGAAAAATTTTAAGGACTACATCTTCGCCCCATCATAGAAGCCCCATAGAGATAGTACCCAAATATTCATTTTTTTTGTTCCTTTACCTCAAATGATACTTAAAAGCAATTTTTGGACAAATTTCCCATGCAACTTTCCAGAAAAATTCAAAATATTTTCAAAACGTTAACTATATACAATAATACACAGACACAGATGGCAATAGGCCCCTAAATGACTCCTGGAGAAGTAGGAAATGACATATAATGAGTATTTCTGCAGGTGGAATTTTGAGACCCTTTTCGTAAAAGGTATCATATCATACTCTGTGCTTTCAATTTCTATTTCTAAGGATGCATTATATCAACCTATACATAGACTTATATCTTTTGCTAATGTAATTTTTGTGGATTTTTCACATCCGCAAAAAATGAATAACTGCAGAAAATACCTATTATATGGTATTACAATGTTAACACACAATTGACAAAAACAGACCACAATAGGTCACCCAAGTCTACTCTGATGTATGAATACTTCAAATATTACTGCAATTAAATTAATACATGCATTACCTTATTTCGAAGGTGTTTGTCTTTTAAATACAGGTTTTTCTGCAGCAGCATTATCATATCTTTATAGATGGCTCGCTGAACTGTAGAAAATATACAAAACTTAGAAGCTTGTGAAATTCACTCCACAACAATAAATCACTAGTTTACAACATCCAAGTAAGAAACAAAATTTTGCCTCATTTTATTATTCAACCTCTGAAGCAACATAGTGCCTATCATCTATGTCACACTAACAGAATCCTTAATTTTGCTTACATAACTTGTGAGCATATACATATATGCTTTTTATTAGAAGTAAGTAACCAATTAATCTGAGATTTCTTCAACTCTTACCCCCACTTTTATAATGAAATCCCCAATACATATCACAATATTAAAGTGGGGGGGGGGGGGGGGGGGGGGGGGGGGGCAAGAGCAAGAGCAAGATGAATCCCAGTTGTATTTTTCATCTTTGTTTCTACTGTCATGTTTTCTCTTACCATCTTCAGAATCACATTGCCAAATGTAGTATCAAATAGTGGTTTTTTGACTAGTGATTCAGCGACAGTTGCTGACCATTGAAAAATTGTTACTAGATTGCTACTGATGGCGAGACAATCGATTGCTGAAATCTGACATCAATAGTTGGTAAACATTTATTGTGCCGGTTTTAATCATTTATGCTTTTTTTTAAATTTTTGGAATGGGCATTAACTCTAACTTTAAATAATGAACAATGGCCTACAATGCGAGGTCTAGCCTTATCCTGGTGCAACGCGTTTTGTAGTCTGGAGGTATTTTGGATCTAAGGACCGTCTAGCACACATAACTTTGATATGGAAATAGTGACTAGTAAACATGCAGAAAGACATTTGCAAATAAAGGCAGGCTTAAACAGAAAATTGATATTTATGTGGGTTCTTTGCATTCATGTTGCAATTTATTTGTATGGTTAAGCTTGTTAGTTTTAGTTTGAATGAATTTGAATATACATGTATAATTTCTATTCCAAAATCAGGTGTATGAAGTTCATTATGACTTCTCTTATATATATATTTATAAATATTTCCTTTGACACAGGAAATATGACCAACTTACAATTCCACCTCAACAAACATCGTGGCAACATACTTAAAGTGGGCACAAAATAAAAAAAAAGTCAAAATGCTGATGATTCAGTTGAGAAAAATATAATTAATCTAGAAAATAAAGCTATTGAAAATAAAACTGTTACCTTGTTGTTTGCTATTTAATACTACTAAAGAACCGCAGTAAGTAACACCAGTGTTTAATTTATTTATCACAATGAATGAATTAACTAAACCGAATTCTCTGTATAATCTTGATCATGTTCATCATGTTCAATTATTTCAATTATGAATTGAAAAGATACCTTTGATTTGATTCAATAATAGATTGTTAATTTCTTCAGATTCTCTAACACTATTTTTGGCCCTATTTACTCATGATTTTATTGCATCATGCTGTCAAACTGATGCTATAATACTCAAACTGATGCTTTGAATCTATCATTTCATAATGGAACAAAAACGTTACAGTGATGCGACTGTTTCTCTGTGGTAAACTAATCCCCAAACTGCATTTTACGAACCACCTTAGAAGAAAATGAGAGTTCATGCTTCCAGAATGTTTTTTATTGTCTGTAAACTTTTGAATTATTTTTTTCTTGATGGTCCAATGGACTATTTGTAAGTAAGAATAAGCTGGTCATGCATATTTATGAGAAACAAGAAAATTTTCATGCAGAGAGCCACAAGCGTGAAGGGAAAGGATTGTTCATTTCAGACATGGCTCACAACAACTGAAACCTCCTGAATGAAAACAAATGCCCTAATAATGCTTTTTCAATAACATGGTAGCTGTATTGAAATTTTTACACTCCATAAAAAGGTAATTCTGCAAGACCATTAGAGGAACAATTGTACCAAGAATAGTGACCAGGGATGCTGCCATTCTGAAGATGAAGTCAAATTTACCTTAGCCAATCAATAAACATGTTGGGTATATCAGAAATCAGATCACTTGAAAAAGTAGCAATACTTCTATGCACTGGAAAGGGAACATTTATACCAAATAGATTACTTGGTATTCAGCCATTCTGAAGAAAATGATTAAAATATAATTTTTTTTAGATAACAGACAGAGGACAGATGCCAAGTATTGGGCAACAGCAAACACTAGCCTTCAGCCAGGTGAACTAAAATCATTATTTAAACACCAAGTTTTGGTATCTGCCATGTTGGACAAAGGAGTTTGTTCAAAAATATACATATGACTTACTCGAGTCTCCTATAATGACAACAAATTTGTTGTGTAGAAGTTTAATGATGTCTTCATTGAGGAAAATGTCAGATACCACCATTTTTGTTATCCTTGTTTCTACAAAAAAAAAATAATATAATTAAACAAGAGGTCCATGGGCCACATTACTCACCTGCATCACTTGGGCCCATATTTAAAGATTGATTATTTATTGTTTAACGTCCCACTCGAGAATCTTTCACTCATATGGAGACGTCACCATTACCGGTGAAGGGCTACAAAATTTAGGCCTATGCTCGGTGCTTATGGCCTTTAAGCAGGGAGGGATCTTTAACGTGCCACACCTGCTGTGACACGGGGCCTCGGTTTTTGCTGTCTCATCTGAAGCACCGTCCCATTTAATCGCCTTGTATGACAAGCTATGGGTGCTGAGGATCTATTCTAACAACCAGGATCCCCACTGGGCCATATTTAAAGATTTTCCCTATATATTTGTGTGTAAAACTTTGATCCCCTACTATGGCCCTACCCCCTTGGGCCATAATTTCAACAAAATTGAATTTACACTATGTCAGAAAGCTACCATGTACACTTGAACTTACCTGGCTCAGTGGTTCTTGAGAAGATTTTGAAAGATTTTTTCCTATATTTTCACATGTAAATAGTGGCCCTACCTTACCCCTGAGGGCCATGATTTCATAAAACTTGAGTCTGTACTACATCAGGAAGCTTCTATCTAAATTTGAACTTCACTGGCCAAGTGGTTCTCGAGAAGATTTTTAAAAGACCCTATCCTATTTTGCATTTTTTCTGATTATCTCCCCTTTAATTTAAACAACATTTTATTATGTATTAAACACAAAAGGATTATACAGCAGGCAGTGCCTATATAAGCCTTCTCCCCTTTAAAGGCAGCATGGCCCTTCATTTGAACAAACTTGAATCTCCTTCACCCAAGAATGACTTGTACTAAGCAGTTTTCATGAAAACTCACTAACCCAACGCTAGTTAAAATTGTCTCAAAGGTAGCCCAACAGGCTAGTGAAAAAAATACAACTTGACAGATATTTTATCAAAATATTTGAGTTTAACAAGGATTTATCAGTACCACTTGATTCTACTGTCCATAAACCCCCTCCATATAAATCATTTAGCAGCACTACAGTCATAGTTCATTTTCAAAAGTACTCTGAAAACTTCGCTAACTTTTCTATAAATCCGAATTTCCTCCATCGTTTTTTTAACAGTACTATGTGTTATAATGAAGATTCAACAATTATTTCCGCTTGTTAAATCAACTTTCTTGTAGACAAAATATATTATCAGTGCAATTTGAGTGGAAATAAATCTTTGACACTGTCACTTTATTTGGGGATGTTACAGATACATAATACATTGCATGTACAAGTATAATGGAAAGTAGGGTATTTTATTTCAATAAAACAAGTTCCCTAGTATCATTATTATTGATACACAAATATTTACAAATTGATTAAATTTCAATTTATCAATCTACAAACTAGAATTTGATCTATAAATAACCCAATTAATTCTGACATTTCTAGTTGCACTAATGTTTTTTTCCCCCTCAGGGTGGAGGTAGGTGGGAAAGGGGGATTTAGACTATGCAGTTTCAGCACTTAGATGTTTAATAGCATTTTTGTAAATGTTAATATATCCTTGACTGACAATGTTTTAAAAGTAAATACGGCTAAGTGAATCGAACTGAGGGAAGAAGAGGGGAGAGCTCAAAGTAAACACAAGAAATAAGAAGAGGAGAACCACTCTCCAAGATGATGACTTAGAATCAGAAGAAAGTGAACAAACTGATTCACAAAATTGTTGACCTTTTCAGTCAATATTTAACATCAATATGGAATTCAAATTTATGGAATAAAATGATGCAACTTCAATTTTGAAAATTTATTTATTTTTTGGGGCTACTGAATTCAAAGTTTCACTAGGCTAATAAAAATGTGAAATCGACTAGCCCTACTGGCTAGTGCCTCAGAAATGTTTTTGTGAAGACTCCTAAATTTGATTGAAATTGGAGCAGTGTCTGGAGAAGAATTTTAAAAATGTGTTAGTGTATTTTTGCTATTATCTCCACTTGGAAAAAGAGTGTTGCTTTTCATTTGAACAAACTTGAATCCCCTTCACCCAAGGATGCTTTCTGCCAAATTTGGTTGAAATAGTCCATTTTCGAGTTAACCTATTCCAGCATGACTCTGTTTACTTTGTACTTGATGAGGACGCATCAACATCCGGTTTTCCACATGAATTTCGTAACTTTAAAGTACCAGAATTTATTGAAAAGATAACATGTCAAGTCTATATCAACTTGCAGCAGAATTAGATTCGAATGCATCAAGGAATGGTGCATCTCCAATTTCGATGGCATCATCATTCCAGTGATTGATTAATCTTTTCTAGATGGATGATGCTCCAGGGCTCTACATTAACTTTTTTCCTACTTGTCCATTCAGACAATGGACAAAGATATTTACTTGTTCGAAGTTCAACTTCACTTGTCCGAAAAATTTTCAAAGATCCAATAATGTTGACAATATTGTCATCTTGAAGACTGTATTACTTAAAATATAGTCCATTCTATGCTTGCTTGCTTTTTTTTTTTTTTTTTTTTTATCTTATTCCATTGATAAAAACAATACATAAAACAACATTTTATCTAGACATTCTGTCTCGAATCAATGACCATTTGTTCGATGATGATCAAGAGAATCCAAAGTTCATAAGATCCATACTTCTCTACACAATTGAAAGCAGTCTGCAATAAGTGAATATTGATCCCGATTGAGTGTGACTCAATTAGTTCAATTAGTTTACATAACGATTGATACCGGGATCGAAGTTAATTTTTCATGCATTGCTTCAGACTTTGAACTACCGATAAACTTTTCACTAATCCTTCTTCTTATTGATTGGAGACTTCTTTACATAAAAAAGCACTTGTCCAATTGCTCAGTTAATATTCACTTGTGCAAATTTTTTTCCCACTGGTACAGGACAAGCGTTAATGTCGAGGCCCTGTGCTCCCCAGGTTCCCTGCAAAAATTTGTAGTTATACCGAAAAAGCTTGGGGTAAAGATGATGTGGTGTTGGTACACAATCAACAAAATGTCTGGAGCATAATCTGTCGTGGCGTGGGTGGTTGCAGTCAAGGTGCCTTAACACTTCAAGCCATTTTCTGCCATGTTTGGGCTGTACAGATGTGGGAAATGGAAAGAATTGCACATCAGCCATGAACCCATACCTCCCCTACTTCCTCGTATCTGATGGACATCCTTCCACAACATAACAGAACTTAGGCATTTCACAGTAGACAAACTCGTTTCTAACGAAAACAATTTTACCAGAAGTGATGCACCCCTCAATTTACAAAACTCATGTGACTCAAGTAGAAATTACATGTTAGAATATGTTAACTAGAAAATGGGCTATTGGCCCAGTGGTTCTTGAGAAGAAGTTGAAAAGTGAAAAACAGACAGATGGATGACAGACAATGGGTGATCAGAAACCTCACTGGAGCTTTCAGCTCAGGTGAGCTAATAAAATAAAACAGAATTGTCAACAGATGCAAGTTCCTTGACAAACTTTGATTAGAAGTACAGAACAGCTTACAAGTTCTCTGAGAAGTGCCAAAATACAATCACTGTCCCAGGTTTTATTTTAAAGAACAAATACCTGAATCTGCCTTTTTACACACACACACACATCTCAAATCTACTCCTTACTTAGGGCATACTGGAAGAGTTGTACCCATGTATCCAGGGGTGTGGACTTCCAACTGGCAAAATGCAGAGCTTCAGCAATACATTAAGACATACTGTATGCAATTCAAGACCACAAAGACACCAGCAGCTGACTAAAAATTGGGAAATGGGGCATTTTTGACTTTGGGGATTGCAATATCTGTTGGGGCAGGGTGTACCTCAGTGGTAACATTAACAGTTTTTGTGCTGGTCAACTCAAAATTCCCCACCCATCCAAAATTATTGCTGGCATGAGTTACCCTTCATCAATATAGTCATACACTTCTATTTGACTAATGTTTCCAAGCCACCTACCCAAGAGTGTATTCAAAGTTATCTCTTGTTATCTGTGTCAGGCTTAAACAAGTTCTAAATATTACTTTGTTGAGTACATGCACGATGACATTCAATTTGTCACCAACTCCGTTTTCAAATCTTTTTAAGGCCTAATTTTGTTAACCAGGCCCTATATACGATTTTTGGCCAACTTCATTTTATCTCATAAAAATGACAACGAAAGTCAACTCAAGATAGTTTTCGTCCAAAAAGCAATGACACTGTCTTGGTCTTTTACAAAACGAATCATGTAGTACTCTAGGAATATAGGCCTCGTTCTCCCGACATGCAGAAGCATTTTTGGTCACGTAGGGTAGGTGCCTTCCTTCAACACTGGAGGTGCAGGTAATGTCAGCCTCCTAAGTTTCGAGTCATAATGGTATTCATTAGCAGGTTAAATATTACCAGGAGTTTAACATTCTCATTAAAAATACTTACAACAAAATATTACGTTTTTCAGGTCTGCAGCCTCGTGTGCAGTCCCGGATGTCCTTCAGTCTCCTATGGAACATTCCAAATTATGAGGGGTGACAAGCTTTCTAAGAGCACATCAAAGAGCATATATCACACGTGACTCAGACTATCTACAAGACCTTTACCATGATAGCGATTGACCTGAAGTCTATTTACTGGCTGTTCTCTGTTCCATTTGAAAGAAAGTAGTATCTTCTTCGGCCCTGAACCCGCAATAATCTTCCAAAGAATATTTTTAAATTCAGAGATTGACAATCTCTGTAAGCATACGTTATTGGAAAATTTAATGAGAGCTCGAAAGCTTTGTTCCATGGACAGTGAAAGACAATTGAAGCTGAAAGGAATGAGGGATACTAATTAAGGTCATGGCAAATTAATGATGTGAAATGGCGCTCTCCTGAAACTAAGGACAGATATAGATATTGCCCCTATCATGCCTATGCAATACACCCGTGAAGAATCCATATTTTCAAAAGTCTTTGAAAGACGAGAATAACTGGTATCTCTTCTGGACAACCACTCACATTCTAGAATTTCCTCACCAAAAATTCCAGAAATTATGCAGATGAAACATAGGTAACTACGTGGCAAACATGGGTAAATCGGCTGCTTGGAAAGGAAAGTTAGACCACGTGAGGTAGTATGAGTATGCGGAGAGTGCAGCCAAAGATGGAAATTCATGAAAGTACCGAGAGTACGCAAGCGGAAATATTGATAGTTTTCAATCAGTTAAAGGTCAAGAACGGAAATTTTCCTAAAACTTCAGTTCTATTAATGAAAGTGTCTGTTGTTCACGTATGAATTACTTTCCATGGCTGTTTTAACGAAAATCGCTCAGCGTGATTTATACAGCCGGCGCTATCCAACTTTTACCCGAGCGATCGATAATTGTTTAGTGACATGAGTTATCGCTCGTAAATTATTATCAATTTAGTATCAAATTATCATGATCTCAGCAGCATTAAAGAAGACATTATTTAAATGATTTACACATAAATACTTATACACTCTGTACCAAGTTTGGCCCTGCCCTGGAGCCAGAACATCAACCAGAGGGATCATGGAATTTACAATTTTGGTAGAGACTTCTTGCTTTACATCACTGTGCATTTACTTTTTCTAAACGTGTGGGGTTGTAGAGAAAAAAAAAGAAGAAAATTGGTCAATTTTTGGCAGGTTTTGCCTCCCCCCTAAGAACCCAAGGATGAAGGAGCCCTAAAATTTATAATAATAATAAATAATTTTATATAGCACCTTAGATAAAACAAATTACTCTAAGGCGCTTTACAAAGATAAAGATGGAAACAAACAATAAAACACAATTAAACGACAGTATGACATTAAATCTTACTTTTGTAAAATTACCAAAATAATAATAATAATAATAATAAATTCATTTTGTAAAGCGTAAAGTCCATACTGCTCTAAACAAAACATTATTGTTAAGATCGATAGCTAAAGTTTGTTTTTTTCCAGGGAAATTAATAGATAAAAATAAAAAAAACAACAAATTCAAAGATCAAAACATTAAAAGCATAATGAAAGAGGTGGGTCTTTACATCATTTTTAAAATAGTTAAGTTTCTGTATATTTCTAAGTTCATATGGCAGACCTTTCCAAAGTGTTGCTGCAGCCAAGTCAAACCTCTGCTCTCCATAAGTCTTTACCTTGGTTACAGGGACTGTAAACAGACAGGCTGAGGTATGTATGGTGTTATCAGTTCTGACAAATATCCAGGAACCAGGTTGTGAAGACACTTGTAAACACACAACAGAATTTAGTATTACAGTACTCGACTGGAAGCCAACGCAATACTCCATTTTCAAGTTACCATATTCCGGCATGATTCTAACATTTACTTTGTATTTGATGCGGGCACATCAACATCTAGTTTACATGAATTTCGAAAGTTTAAGTACCAGAATTAAAGCGGTTTTTATTGGATCGATGAGTTGCATGTTACTTTTATAGAAAAGAAAACACATTAATACTATGTCAACTTGCAGCAGAATTGGATTTAAGTGGATCAAGGAACAGTGCATCTACAATTTCGATGGCATCATGATTACGGTGATTGATTAATCTTTTCTAGATAGATGATGCTCCCAAGGTTCCTTGCAAATATTGGTAGTTATACCGAAAAAGCTTGGGGTAAAGATGATGTGGTGTTGGTACACAATCAACAAAATGTCTGGAGCATAATCTGTCTTGTGGTTGTAGTCACAGCGCCTTAATGCTTTTCTACAGAGTTAGGGCTGTTTAGGTGTGGGAAATGGAAAGAATTTCACATCAGCCATGAACCCAAACCTCCCCTTCTTCCTCATATCTGCCGTACATCCTTCCACAACACAACAGAACTTCGGATTCAAAGCAGACGAACCTGTTTCTAATAAAAATGATTTTACCGGAAGTGATGCGTCCCTCAATTTTACAAAAATCACATGACTTGAGTACAAAGTAAATGTTAGAATACCGCCGGATTACGGTAACTAGAAAATGGGCTATTGGATCGGAACAGGTGTAATGTGTTCATATTTTCCTGTCCACATTACCACTCTGGCATCAATGTTCTGTACACGCTGAAGTTTGTTTGTGTATTGCTTGTTCACTCCATATAATAAGGCAATTCCATAATATAATCTGGGTGGTGTTACTAAAGAGTTCACAAGTGTCTTACATGCAACCTCAGAGATGAATGGACAAATGCTACCTAACTGATGGATATGCATGAAGCATAATTTTATAATTTATTTCCCCCTCGTCCCAAAGATGCTCCATACCAAATTTGAAAAGAATTGAATGGTAGTTGTCAAGAAGTTAAAAATGCTAAATTGTTAACACATTTAATCTTAATTTTAATCTATGACCATTTTGGTCCCACCTTGATACCACAACCCCTATCCCTGGGATCATGAAACTTAAAATTTTGGTAAAGGGCTAACATGCTAATTCTAAATATCCATTTAGATTCAATTTAGTATCAATAGTATTAAAGAAAATGTTATGTAAATATTTTGCTCATAAATACTATATAACAAGATTGGTCTCACCCTGGGGTCAGAACCTCGACCCCAGGGATAAAAAAACTTGCAATTTTGGAAGAGGTCTTCCTCCTCTACATCACTATGCATTTATGTTGGGTTTTTTTTTTACACATGTGCAGTTGTAGAGAAGAATTTTGAAAATTGGTCAATTTTTGCTTCACCCCTAAGGCCCCAGGGGGGCAGGAGTCCTGAAATTTACAATTTAAGTCCCCTTGCCCAAAAAATACTTCATACTAAATTTGAAAAGAATTGGAATGGTAATTATCAAGAAGTTAAAAATGTTAGTTGTTAACGTACAACACATGACGGACACAGACACAATTGTAACAGGTCACCCGAGTTTTTTCAGTTGACCTGAAAAGGTGTGAATCTCTGTGGGGCAGGAAGTTTGTATTATAATTTCTCTCTCATTTTCTCCATCTCTCGCATACACAAGCACTTTTGTAAATTTTCTAACCCCAGTATTGGGAACTATATAGAAGGGGTATGAAATGAAATATATATTTAAGAAAAAGTTTGTAACCCTGTCTGCATATGGATTATATACACTGTAAATAATTGTGATTTACAAATATTTTCAAATTAAAGAAAAGCTTTCTATTTAGCACTACTGTCCACCCTATTTCTAAGGTGTTTTTTTTAACTATTTCATTCTAAGGTAATTGCTTCTAAACTACTATTTCTATTTTACCACATTTGATTAAAAAGAAGAAAAAGCTCCAAAATGTACATGTATATTTTGGTTTTTAACAGAGATTGGAGCTCCATCACACAGAAGAACATAATGACATCCACAGAGATGTGTCATGGTATCTCGAGATCCTCCGTAAACCCAAAAGTCTAGTTCGTGCAGAAAAATAGGACTTCAAAGTTGCAGAAATTTTGAGAATTTTTTTCCACAGTGTTGCATGAAACACACATAAAACTTGTGTCGTATACTGTACCATATGATAACTCGTGTTCATATATATGAAAATGAAATGTACATGTATTACAAGAATTCAATTCTCATGGTTACATGACAAATTTGATGTTTACCTGAAAATGATATACAAAGGCAAAAATGACTGCATTTTCATCTTCACATCTTCCCCTAGGATTAAATACTGAATTGTAGATTCTGTGCCTATTTCGGTTAAAAGGGCAAGTGGTTTTTAATAGACTTTGATATGACAAAACTTTGAAAAGGTTATCCCACACTGACTGATAGTGGACAAAACTTTCATCAAAAAAGCTCACTTGACAACAACAAAATAACAATAAAAAAACTATAGATTAGTTGAAGAATTTATTCAAATTAGAGTTCAATGAGCATATCTCTTAAATTTGTTGGTGTGTTTTCTAATTCAGCACAATGTCCAACTGTAGCAACAAGTTTCTTGAATGGTTCTGAATCTAGATTTTCTAGCCTTGTCATTTCAAAAGTTTCACCTTTCCATGGCTGAGACAAACATTTCTCATATAATACATTACCGGTGTCAAACCATACAAAATTTTTAACACCATTGTCAGAACCATCAAAATCTACAGTATTAAGCTGGAAGTATGTGAAGTTCACAGTCATTTCACTCATATTGACCACTTGAATAGACATAGGCTTTGGGAGACGAGCTTTAATACCCTGTAATAAAAAAGCATACACAAATTATATAAACCTTTCTTTCAAAAGTAAAATTAAAATTGTTGCATCCATTATAAAGTGTACTGCAATAGCAAGTGATAGATCCGTTAAACAGGAATAACTCTCATTGAGCTAATCCAAAATAGGACACATAAAAATATTACAGCATATCTGAACTAATACAATATGGCTGATGAATACGATATTCACTCATCTACATGGTTATATACAAACCTTTGATTGGTTAAATCCAATAGAAATCTATCACTTCTAGATATAAGGACCAATCAAATAAACAGGTTTATGAATCTTTGTGTGTTGTGTTCTTAAATTACATGCATTAAAAATAGACATAGACGAAAGATTTTGTGTGCATGGTTGCTTGCATTGATTGATTACTACAGATACATTGCAAAAAAAGTTTACCTGATGATAGTATTGGAGAAAGGGTTTGGTTTTGGAAACACAAAAAAAGTGAGAAATAATATTATGTTATTAGAACAAAGATCAAACTTAGAATCAGGCTTCACCCCAGGGGTTATGGACTTCATACTTTTGGTATAGAGGTCATTCCTCATTATACAAGAAATGTTTCAGAAACATGTATGTTCCCCATGGTGCAAAACTGAAAAGGGTTATATACATGCATCATTTAATTGATAGTAGTGCCAAAACAATTCAATCAATAAGGGTAATCTACTCCTTAGGATGTACCAGTGTAACAAGTTTGGTGTCAATCAAGCAAATGATTCTTAAAATATAGGAGACAATATATTACTATGTCCAGTTTGACCCTTGGCCATGTGAACCCAAAATTAATAGGAGTCATCTACTCCTTATTGACCCTTGACCTTTTGACCTGAAAATCAATAGAGGCCCTCTTCTGTTCATTACAAACCCACATATTAAATATTACAATCAAGTGAATGGTTCTCAAGATACTAAGCGGACAACATGTGGTCTACCAACATACCGACCAACAGGTGCAAAGCAATATGGCCCTCTTTGAAGGGGGAGGGGACATAATCATGTCAACAGTTTGACTGCTTGATGTCCAGAGTAAAGAAGATTTTCTAAGATATACATGGCCAACTTAGCCCCACCCTATGGCATGAACCCTAAACCCAGGGGTTATGAATTTCACAATTTTGGTAAAGGGCTCATTTCTTATGATAATCACACTAATAGTCTGACAGCTTGATGTTCAAGTGTAAAGAAGATTTTTAAAGATTACATTAATCATGATGGTTTTGGTCATACCCCTCAGGGACCTGTGAGGCAAGGTCCATGAAATTCATAACTTTGGTTCCCCTTCATCCACAGATATTGTATACCAAAATTAGTTGAATATGGTTCAGCTGTGCCAGAGAAGATGACAATTTCAAAAGTTTTTGATGCACAATGAAGGACAAAAATAGATAGCAGTAGGTTACCCGAGTGATTCAGGTGATTTAAAAGTACACAAGGGTATGAACTGTGATGTTTCATGCTGGCATATTTCATGAAGTGTGACAGCTCACACATTTCATGAAATATGCCAGCTTAAAGCATCACAGTTTATACCCTCATACATTTTCAAAAATTAAATTTATTTCTTAATAATACTCTTAGATTTCAACATGTCTACCATACTCTGATTTTCAATTAGTGAAATTCAAATGAATAATTTTACTTGACCTGTTGTCTACTCCAAACCTGGAATAAATGCTTAAACCTGTTCACTGAATTTTTTATTAGTGACAAAATTGTTGATAACTAGTGGGACGCTGATTATGATGGTAATTGGCCAGATTGTACCTGTAATGAGTAGGCAGTACACAGGGGATGACATTACAACAGGCTTATACATACTAGTCGTAAAGGAAAACCAGACATTTTTGGAGTGGCATTACAATGGGAGGCAATAGAGAGAGGAATTATTGTATATACATGTATATTTAAATGCATAAATATTTATTTGGTACATAACTTGCTTCAGATTATTATCTAGAGAGAGAAGAGTTCTTAAGTATCAAAATATTAACTATCTATCACTAATTTTATTCAGCTTTTAAAGAGAAGAGATCATATTAACTTAGCAAACTTTTATGCTAGTACATAAAACACACTATTTATTCCGATTTACCATCCTTTTCAGTTTAATTGTATTGCTTTTTTATTACAGAGTTTTTGTAATTTTTCAATGCACTTGAATTTTTAATGTTTGTAATGTTTGTAAATTTACTTATATGAACATTAACACCTTCAATATGTTTGTTTAACATTGTTTTCTTCTCCACTTTGGGTAGCTTCTATTTGTTTTTCCTTTGAAATTGATATACATGTAATAATGTTTATTTCAAATCTATTTTCTAAAACATCACATTAGATTTTTTTTTCTGTGAAGGCAGTAGTTCATCAGACCTTAGAAATGAGTACGTCATTGAAGTCACAGTGTTTTTGGCAGAATACAAGATGATACTGTACAAGGTGCTGTCCACACACATTGAGAGTGCTCTTAATAAATACCTACAGGGTATAATTTTTTCACATGTGCCACAGTCAGCCCCATAGCCGTCACCAGAGCCCGTGCTTGTCGTTCATCCTCACTCCAGTCATCATTATTCAACAAAACCAGTGTATGAGGGAAGCGACTGTTTTTTCCATAATATCCTGAAATCAAGTGTTACAAGCACTGTTCAATCACTTATTTTTATGGGGTCAAATTCTCCTAGATTGAAAAGAATGGAACATTTAATGAGGTCTTCAGTTTACTTTCTCCACTTCAAACAATTTGAATTTGTAAATATGTTCATTCCACTCTGACACAAAAAGTTCAAAAAAGAAACAAGACAACACAACATATGTTAGTACAAACATGAATGTCACTTGCTTATGGGAGCAAGGTACTACCACATGTATCACTAGATTTAGTACTAAGCAATATTTAAGTTTTTGAAAAGTAGGTCAACTGTATACATCAAAGCCACAAGATCTACATTCTTCAAAGAAGTATTTCTATTCAATGCTAATCACAGATCAATGTTTGATCAATGACTCATTATTTTGTTCTATATCATGAATTCTATACAATGAAATTATCTTACCTGTACTATTCTTTAAATTGTAGTTATGAGACTTGAAAAAATCAATAGTAGGCTGGATTGGGTGGATGGAGGGAATGACAGCTGCCTCAGATGCCTCCACTTGCTCCTCAGACAGAAATGGTGGCAGTGGTGAAGGTGATGTTATTGCTGCATCAATACTCAGGTAGAAACTCAGAAGAGAATCTGAAAACAGATCAGGTATCCACACTGGTCGAGATAATAAATAGATAACCTGTAAAATCCTCTAGTAATAGTAAATAACTTAATTTTATTTGTAACACACAATTTGATTGGCTGAACACACTGAAAAAACTTAGTTTATATTGTATAATGTAACTTGATATGGGGAGATGCCCCCTTGACAAGAAGACAGAACTACTTTTTATAATTATAGCTCTGTTAAGTTGTAAGGTGTCTATGAATTGAAAATCAGTGGAATTACACATGCACAATAAAATACATTTTCTTTATAAACATTTTTTTCATGATGTCAAACAAGACGTATATATTTTCTTAAAGTAACATTACACAAAACAGTAATTAATTATAAAAATTCTGTACAAATTCTGACACAACAATATCATATGTGAAATGGTATATCACGTATTTACAAAGTTTGCAGTTTCATTATAAATATATATATATATAATTTTACTTGGGGTTGGGGGTTGGGGGGGTGTTACTGTTTGATCTGCCTATCAAAACACAACAATACGTCATGTCTTGCAAAATGTGTATTACATAACATCACATCCCATCGATTGACATAGAGCTGTGAATTGTTTACATATTTTGCTGTGTTGGACCTTGATTGCATGCTATGGTGAGTTATAATGTAGTTTAAAACCTATGAAATCAAAAATGTTTAAATCGCAAATAATTATACTGCATTTTGTGGTTTTTTACATGATTCACGGATTATAAAGCGTAAACTGTGCCAAACTACATTATATCGTATAACAAGGTTAAAATTAGCTTCACTCCTTAAATAGATAACCTATAAAATCCTGTATCAGAAGACCTTTTCAAACTTACTTTGATTTCTGTTCTGTTTTATATATGTAGAGGGAAAAGGAAAACTACATATGCCTGCACCAGGAATCAAGCCCAGGACCCATGCCTATCTAATCAGTTGCTGTAATCAATGAGCAATAACCACACTCCCAAATTCTACTACATATTATTCAAAATTCATTTTAAGATTTATTTCTAAATATTAATGTTTTACCATCTACCCCAAATGATGCTTTTTTTGACAGTGTTTAATTAAAACTCAGTGATGAGAGCTTCAGGGCACACTACTATGTACTTAGAATTTAATGCTACATATAATTATCCTGAACCGCAAAATGTCGAGCACTGATAAACATGTATCATAATATATTTATATTCTGTTCTATGCAACACTACCTGGTAGGTAATGAATTTATGATCTCGGGGATCACCTTACTCTCCTGTGCCTATTGTGATGTCACTTGCCTACTGTGACGTGAATTTCAGATGCAAACTTTGTGTGTTTTAGTTATCAAACATTTAAAAGGATGTCAAATGACATATACATAATAACTGTTATGACTGTGGGGTACAGGAAGGGGCAATCTAAGGAATATTACATAAGTAAGAAAAAATGTAAATATAAAGAATAACTGTCACGTTTATGAGGAGGTTATGAATTGATAAAGCAATTGAAGCACATGGTAATTGCCAATCACCATGTGCTCCAATCACTTTATCAACTCATAACACTCCCCCCCTTGACATCATGATTTCTGATATTAGAGATTTATTAACTAGAGTTCCAAGGAATATATGTATTATCTTTGAGGGCATAACTATGTGTATCAGTGATAACAGTGTATATAATAATTTCAAAGTTCTAGACAAATGATGGATAAAGCGATTCCAGAGTGTTCAGAGTTGTTTTTATGCCTACCCAAGCTATATTTTCTGATAACAAAAATGTCTATTGTCATTTCTTTTTCATATTTTTAACTTCTCCACAACTGATTTTTCAGTCAACCTTGGCATAAGGCATCATTTGTTAAAAGGGATCCAATATTCTACAAAACCAGTCTAAATGAATGACTGAATAGAGAATTGGATGAACTAGTCATCAAAGAGCACTCCATTTTAAATGGAATTTACAGCACAAACATGTTTCGCTCTGTAAAGATTTATACCATTGAAATTAAAGTAAGTTGCTATTCCATTTGGATGAAATATCATTCTTCTGTTCCTTCCATTCTGTGGGTACTTAGCAGTGACTGCCATGTCAGCAAAACGAAGCAGGTCAAATGACAGCATATCTCTACAACAGAGTTCCGTAACTTTACAAATTATTTATACAGTACACATGATTTTTCTTAATTCAGTTGAGATATTTATTGACACGCAACTAAGACTTTCTTAACATTAAAATGATCAAAAGGTCCTTCTGATTGGTTCTTGCTGTTATGAATACAATAATCAAATTTCAGTGAGCTTCATGTTGGACAAATGTAAGTATAGTCAGACGGCTTTGAAACCATTAAAAATGGGAGCAAACTGGTGTTTGATCCGTACATCAGTAAACCAGTTCCTTGCTGTCCAAAAGTTATGGAGATTTCAAAAGAAATACATGCATTACATTTTCACAATACAAATCATAGTGCATTGCCCTTGTACCAGAGTCCCTGACATAGGAATCACAGAATTATCATTGTGCAACTTACAACCAACAATATAAATGAACATTAGATCATCAACTTTAAAACTTACAATCTCTTTTCTACAGGGATTCCGTATTCTCTAGAAAAGTTATATTCTGGTTTTTCAGGATCACGCCTCTTTGGGAGTTTTTCTTTTGTTGAGTCCCACATCTGAGTTTTCATGATAGCTTTTTGTAATAACCTGGACTGAAAATATTAAAGTCGCATGTCTGACACTAAATAAAACAAACAAATAAGTGAAAGGCCAAGACAACAATAAGAATTTTTTTTTTTTTTTTTTTTTTTTTTTTTTTACATTTTCTGGTCTAGAAGATACCATCAGGGTTGTAGATAATATAGAGAACTCTTTCTTTTTTCTCTACTTCTCTTGATCATCCAAACACAGATTCCTTGTCACGATGTCATTCTCAATTTCACTGCCAGTCAGAGTATATTCTTCTGTCAGCATTTCAATATAAAACTGCCACATTTTTTTTTCATATGGGTTTTGGTTACTATGGTGTTTAAGTGAAAAGCGAAAGTAGGATTATAAAATCCAAGCAAACATAGAAATGTGTCAGGGAAAAATTTGTTTGCCATGTGAGTGACTGGTTTTTCAGCATTTGATTGTCCACATAGAATTTTAGTTGCACTGGCATATGGACTAAAGATTAACTATAACCATGTACCATATTTTAAGTATTTTTTAATTATTTTCCCTGGGGATGTAGTGTGGTCACTTTACTTCTTAAACCCAGCAACACACCAAACCCAAGAAGTTTAACATAGGTAGTGACTATTCCTTCACCATGTACAATTTCCTGAATTAGAAGTAAAAGTCATGAGTCTTTTGGATATGATTTTATAAACATTAAAGTAAGAAGTGGCACAGTAAAGAACCCTCAATGCTACAGCCTTGAACATCACACATAAGTCAAGATTTGTGGCACTTCACATAAAGCTGGTCACATCTCTGTATGAGTGAAAAATTCTCCATTGGGACATAAAACAACATACAGCTTACTCCACTTATATTCTTTGCATCAAAATGTCTGTTATTTTAATGACTTTTCATTTAATTGAAGTGAATTAACAATATGCTGAGCTGATAATGCATTGTTTTTATAAAAGTTATACTGAAGTCCTTTACATCATTATTGTCATTTGAATGACTTTGTAATCATGCAGGCAGACAGGTGTCTGGAGACCATTCTACACCTGAGATGTGTTCACTGCATATAGTTATACAACGACTAAACCATGGAGAAGTCTTGCTGTTCATTGATTACTGTCTGATCTTGGTTTCAATATAACAGCATGAATACACACCAAAATACATAAGTACCACAGCATACATGAATTCCAAAACCAATCAATGCATTGTCACAATGTACATGTGTAAACATGAAAATTAAACTTAATTCATTTTCACTTCATTTTATGTACATTGTGTATATAAATCTACAAATAATTTCATTCAAGTTTGCATGAGGTTATTTTGAACATCAGATATAATGAAACCAATTAAATGATCCCCTTAATTTCAATATATCCCGAGTACAGACCCTACAAACAAAAACAAACAAAAAGTCATTCATGAACTTATTTCTATCTGATATTTCAGATAAAAACATAAGGGAAGATAAAAAAAACAAAAACTTTTGTGTTGTGATATTACTTCCCAATAGATGAAATATCTGGAGTCATTTAGGACTTGCTATGTGATTCTCTTTAGTAGTATTGCAATGAATGTATGTATTGTTTTATTGCTCATATCTGAAAGATACACAAATACAATTTCATAATTTACCTCATCTAAAACTTCAAACTTGTCAATCGCTTGCTGTACACTTTCTGGCATTCCTTCAAACTTCACAGATTTTGTCAGAAAACAAGCTTGTTTAGTACCTGTGAAGGATTATAAATAGGCCATAAGCAGTAAATCTTCACGAAGTTGGAAACCAGTGGTTTACCCATCAATGCACACTTCAGTGTATGAACATTAATACTTCCTACTTACCATCAATAAATTTGCAGTTTTTATTGTAAAGAAAAGCTGGGATTTCCCGATAGTTTCTTCTGTCTTCCGGTTTGAGTGGGCTATAAAACCTTGGATCATCTGCTAGCTCTGCTGGCAATTGTCTGGGCTGGTTGCTTCGTGTCGCCTTCTTTTCAACAAGCTTTTCAACATTAACATCTGTAACCCCAAAGCAAATAATTTACTGGGCTAACAGTATGGAACTCAGTCAACTACTGCTTAAAATATTCCTAATGAGATATTTCTGTTTCATTCTGATATAGTTATCATGTCAAATATAAACCATTTTCTTTTACAAGGAGCCTAATCAGCCTTGACAGTTGCCCGAGTATCATACAACTTTATAAGTGTTGTATGTTGATAGTGCAAGAGTTCATCTATTAAACTCCTAGTATGTTTTTGTGGTAAAAAAAAAAAAACAACATAAAATTGCATGATCATTTCATATCATATTGACAGTTTGCTCTTTTTCAGATTTGTACAGATTTTTTTTTTTTTATCATACTTTGAATCCTGATTTTAAGCCCTATTATCTTGACTATTTGGATTGAACTAATTAAATCTATATACTACAAGAGGATACTTGCATGACTTTGATGACCTATTCAACAATATTGTCTAATATTGATATTAGATATTACTTATCATTTTCCCAAAAGTGAGTGAAAAAAAAAAACAGATGAAATTTTCATATTCTCTAATGTAAAATTTTGCATCCAATATTGGTCTGGATGCATACATTTCATTTTAGGAAATTGTCAAGTTGCTGATATTGACTTTGAAGATCAGATTTTGAATTCAAATTCAAAATGCCAGATGGGGGGAGGGGGGTAAGGCAATTGCAATCAGTCCTGACCATCCACTGGGCTGATGAGATAGTAATTTTTTTTTTAAATGCACCATCAAGTAAGTTTGCACTAAGTTTTATGAATGTCAATCAAGAATGGTCAATGAAATATACATGAAAAAGGTAAAAGTTTTTCACTTTGGGGAAATAAAATTTTAATAACCTCACCACTGAGAATTGGGGCATTCAGAGGAAAATCCTTGTAAGTTAATTTGTCCAATAAAAATTTGAACCTCCTCTTTCGAGAAACAAATAATTGTCTTGTAATCCGCATGTTGATGCTCAATCTTCCTGTGCCTAAAATTAAAAGCAAAGGGGCAATGAAATCTTTAGAAGATCATATGCATAGTTGTAATATTATATAAGTTTGATAACTTCTTTCTGATCTTTGATACCTTCATACAACAAGAGTACAGGAACTTGTTTCTGTAAATAAGTCAT
Source organism: Ostrea denselamellosa (assembly GCA_024699665.1). Taxonomy (NCBI): domain Eukaryota; kingdom Metazoa; phylum Mollusca; class Bivalvia; order Ostreida; family Ostreidae; genus Ostrea; species Ostrea denselamellosa. The sequence goes on along the minus strand of JAMZEH010000048.1, from coordinate 443,629 downwards.
GACATCTGATAACAATAGTGTTACAGAAACAAGTGCCTGTGAACAAGAGACCCACAGGCTTTAGCAGTCACTTGAGTAATACTGTTAAGTATTAAATCATTCACCATACACCTAATGATTCACAACAATGCATGAGAATAAAGTCTGCTCAACATCTTGATTTTCAACATGGAAAAATAGCCATAATAACTCCAAAATTGAAAGATGCCATACATTAAATGACTGTTTCGACCTTGAATTTTTCAAATTTTGAGTTATGGTTGTATTGTATACATTTATTGCAGAATAGTGGGAGATATGAAGATTTATTCACTCAAGAAAAATCACAATAATTACGGTTAACTTTGATGTAGGGTTAATGAAAAGCAGATGAGGTACCCCGAGGGATGCTGTGCACAATGTCCCAAGACACATCAAGGGAAATGATACATGATATTTGTAGACTCAAGCACGTGATTTGCTCAACCAGTAGTATTTAAATGATAGTAGTGTCATTCCTTTGAGGTGTAATATTTAAACCATTATTTAAAAAAGCTTTCAACAATGTATGCCTTCTGAAATTATGCAAAACATAAACAAGAAAACTCATTTGTCACACAAAGTTACGTGTGAATTGGAAATCTGTTAATTTCTGCTAAGATTTGGTTTGGCTGGATATGTGGACTGAGTGAAGGCATCAGTCAAAATATATCGCAGAGTCCACAGGTGCTTGGGTTTTAACATATGAATACACATTTACATATATGTAAGGTTAGATGTGTATTCATATGTTAAAACCCAAGTACCTGTGGCAGAGCTGAGCCAAACCTCAACTGGGATTAGCCTACTAACTACTTTGTATCTTGGTATGCTTTCTCGCTGATTTCTTCAACAAACAATTAATATTATGTTATGAACATGCTATGAGATTTCAAATCTATTGATCATAGGTGCGCATCGTCGCTTGGGTTTTTACGTATGAATACACATCTAATCTTGCACACATATATGTAAATAATCATATTATAACTGATTATTTACATATATATGTATAAAGTTAGATGTGTACTGATATGTTAAAACCCAAGCACTTGACCTATTGATAAAAGTATTTACATGTAAAATACGGTTTACGATCGGCATGGCATTTCGCAACCCATTTTACCAACACTCCATGTGACTTCTTCAATAGAGGAAATTCGAAATTTTCTTTCCACGCACTTTCATACACCCTGCGCTACAAACTTGCCTCTAAAATAAAATCAAGAAATGTTTAATGTTTTACCGTAATCATTAAAGAAGCCAGTTTGGCGTATTGCTAAAAATTTGTCCTCTAAGTGCACACTTGCATACTTGAACTCAAGTTGAAGTTGACATCTTCATTGGGTAAGTGTAAAAGTAGTTCGAAGCTCACACACACACAGGTGTATATATATATATATATATACACACACACACACACACACACACACACACACATATATATATATATATATTATAATTGATTATTTATATATATATATATATATATAATCAATATATATATATATATATATATATATATATATATATATAATGACTTCCGATGCACCAAGAGAAAATTATCAAAATTGTTTGTTATTACATTACAAAAACTAACAAAAGGCCCATATAATTGATAATTTGAGTCATCTTGGCCCTGCTGTTCCTCAGATCTTCCTTCGCTTTAATCCCAAGATAAATTTGACCCCATATCATGACCCCAAACCTTGGGGTTATGACTTGAAAATGATTGATTGTACATTGTTTAACGTCCCTCTCGAGATTTTTTTTTTACTAATATGGAGACGTCACCATTGCCGGTAAAGGGTTGCAAAATTTAGGCCTATGCTTAGCGCTTACGGCCTTTGTGCTGGGAGGGATCTTTAACGCGACACACCTGCTGTGACACGGGGCCTCGGTTTTTGCGGTCTCATCCGAAGGACCACCCCATTTAGTCTCCTTTTACAACAAGCAAGGGGTACTGGGGACCTGTTCTAACCCGGATCCCCATAGCAGACTTAAATATGAACTTGGATCCACATAACATGGGAATGCATCAATTTCAATATGACTGGCATGTCTATGGAGAAGTTACTTTTTTTAAATGTAAAATTTGATCCTCGATGTTAGCCTCAACTTAACACCGGGGACCATGTAAAAACATTCGAATATTGATATAATACGCCAAACTGGCCCTGCTACTTTAGCTTGAAAATATATCTATCAAGTAATCAGTGGTTCTTTATCAGAAATTTTTCAGATATATTATATATATCCCTATGTAAAACTTGACACCCCATGATGGCTCCACCCTGCCTTTTTATAGCAACTTCGGGGGCACTCATTATGAAAGCTTTCATATATTTTTTTCCTGGTCAAGTGGTTCTCGAGAAGATTTAAAAAAAGAAAAAAGATGCCAAAATATTTTCGCTATTTCTTAATTATCTCCCGTCTGAAAAGGATGTGGCCATTAATTTGATCAAGTTTGAACCCCCTTTTCCCAAGGAAAAGTTTGGCTGAAATAGGCCCTGTGGTTCTGGAAGAAAAGTCGAGAATGTGTGAAGTTTACAGACAGACAGACAAACGGATGTCAGACAGCAAGTGATCAGAAAAGTTCACTTACGCTTATAGCTCAGGTGAGCTAAAACATGAAAACCTGTATTTTGATACGAATGCTGCTTTTGCATTAGACAGACACAGATGTAAGGATTTTTAAAATACAAATAGTTCTCTCTCTCTCTCTCTCTCTCTCTCTCTCTCTCTCTCTTTTAAAACACACATAAATGCACAGGCACCTTATTAGTTTTCATCTTTTCCAAGAACCACAGTACTCCAGTCAGTATAACACACACACACACACACTTGATTTGATATTTCCATTGGATAGATGAATACAGCTGATCGACACTGATAATGAGTACGTGATGACGTGTTTACTGTCGGAATGTAAACAAAGTTTATCATTGTGCACTGTAACAGTTTTCAATAAAGTGAATAAAAGTAATAATTTCGACATAATTATAGTGCATATCACTTGTCTGTTGCAGTTATACCTGGCAAAGAGTTACCCGTTTTCGATGCCTTTTCCGAGCTTGGAAATTTTTGCGGTCCAATCCCTAAAAGGAAAAAAAAAATATGCTGCGTTTCCAATTTCTGCGGGTGGTTTATATTTATTTTTATATACGTACACGTATCGATATATTTTTTGCGATTGTAATTTTTGCGGATTTTTCCTATCCGCAAAAGATGGACAATCGCAGAAAATAACCGTTATATGGTAAATGGATAGAGTCAGACAGAATATCAGAAAAAATATGTCAGACTTCCTCGTAAGTTTCTTACTGCGTTTTCTGTGTGAGGTGCTCACGTCGGCATACTTTTAAGATGGGTGTTCGCGCATCATGACAAGTATGCAGACACAGAATGTGGCAGTTCATACTCTCATGCATTTGCAAAAATGAAATTTCTTTCTTTCATTTCTGTCGAAACTTCCTGCCGTTGAAATAGGCACTCTATGTATATCAAGATTAATACGCATATATTTTTTTTTCTTGTTTACAACCGTAACACATTCATAATGAAATGACTTTAATTATACAATTTGTAAAGATATCAAAGGCAAAAAACATTGCAAATGCAAATATCATGGAATGACAACGTATTTACTGAAGAGATACAAATGGACTTAGTGGATTTATCGAGAATAAAGAGAAGAACATCTCCGGGAAGTGCGCATCTCCGGTCTGTTAGAGTTATCACAGATGTTCGCATTTGAAGAGTTTTCTTGGCGATCATGCCATGCGCATTCGTATGCAACTGTATTTTGCAAGAAGTGTTTGAAAACATATTATGTGGCGAAAGTATTTCAATGATTGGACCGTGGCGGATCCATGATTTGTTAAAAGGGTGTGTGCAATAGGTCATGCTCCATGGTTTTAAGACTTTTTACCTTGCTTTTGTGAGTTATTCTAGCTATATTTTATACATAATTAAATCAATAATTAATAACAAATAATTAAATTGGTTATCTCCCTGCACTTGTTTGGATGTATACTGTGAACTACATGTATTGTTCTTCTTTCTTTGATTTTTAGTTACGAGAGAGAGAGGGAGAGGGGGGGGGGGGGCGGACCCTAAAACACTGCGTTTTGAGCTCTCTATTTGATCATTTACTTTTTATAGCAACTCAACCTACAATTTCAGGAACATTTATGATGAAATGCAGAGGCAATCAAGTTTGCCTCTGTGAAAAGGCTCCATGTTACGATTAACGCAAAATAGCGCTTTTATACTTAATGTGCCAAAAATGATGTCATCATGGTCGTGGGAGCAGCAGGTGGCGACTTGCATCCTGGCGATTATTCTGATAAGATGCTGATAATATTAACATGCAGAGTACTACATATTTATATATGTAGGTAGAATAGAAAGCGAGCATTTGAAGTAAGATGCAAACTATAAAGAACAAAAACGAGATTAAAGTAAAATTGCCTACCATTCAGTGGCCTTTGCCTTTAATTTATAATTTCTTTTTGACAACTGATAGGGACCCAGATCTTTATGCAACGTTTCTTTCCAAGAAGTTTGGCAGTGGCGGATCCAGACAGAATTTTTTTTAAAAAGGGGGGGGGGGCACGTGTGAAAGTCAAGTGTATTAAACAAAATACTCAATCACTTTGGGTGCCAAGTCTGGAGTTTTCATCTACGTAAGCCAGTAATGCCTTGTTAATTTGTGCCCCCCCCCCCAATTCCTTTTAAATCCGTCACTGTTTGTCAACAAGAGGCCCATGGGCCCTAATGTCATTGTGTTACCTGTGTACTTTTCATACGTCTCTATATTTATACTTTGTACTAGATGATATAAATATTAATATAACTACCAGGCACCATACACAATATATCTAATTTACAATTCCTTTATATGAGAGCAAGTTTTATTACATCACAGCAAAATGCAATTTTCTATTTGAGTTCTGAAAGATTATTTGTTAAATGCAACTCACCAAAAAATTCTTTTTTGAAAGAAAACAATTCAAAGTTTTTTGCTTTAAATATTTTACCTTATTAAAGAAATGCAGAAAAGTTTGTGGCAGTAGTGTTTAATAAGGCCCTGAATTTTACAATTTGGCAGAGGCCTCAATCAATGCCCATTATAACCATGCAAACATTCTGCCTCTTTGATGTCCATTAATAAAGACCTTTTAAGATATAATGTATATGCAATACATCTATAATATAATTAAAATGATAAAGCTCCACCCTGGAGCAAGAACCCTGAACCCTTGGGTCATTTTCTAAGATATAATGTATTTTAAGAAGATTTTCTAAGATATAATGTATTTTAAGAAGATTTTCTAAGATATAATGTATTTTAAGTTTGTCAGTCCTATGAAATCAATAGGATTTTCAATACATGTATATGACCAACTTAGCCCTACCCTGGGACATGAATTCTGAACCCAGGATACAATAGCTTCACAATTTTGGTAAAGGGCTCATTGCATATTATATAATCATGCAATAGTTGATTACTTGATGTTCAGGAGAAAAGAAGATTGTTTAAGATCAGGTCTCAGAGAGGCAGAGACTATGAAATTCTGATTTTTGTTCCCCATCACCCTTAGAAGTCATATACCCAATTTGGTTGGAATGAGTTCAGCTTTTCTAGAAAAGCTGAAAATGTTCAAAATTTATGACCAACACACAAATAACAATACTGACCACGCCATTGACTTGGAACCTCTGTCTCTGGGGTTGCGAAATTCACAATTTTGGTACACCCTTTTCAGCTTTTCATAAGTATACATTTAGTTTTTATATAGTATCAGCAAAATTAATGAAATTTTTCAAATAATAAAGATATTTAATAACATGACCACTTTGGCCACACTCTGGTCCCCAAACCCCTAATCCTGGGATTATAAAATGGAATAGGACTACCTGCTCCTTCTAAATGTCCATTTAGTTTCAATTTAGTATTAATAGCACATATAAACACCATATGCTAAATTTGGTCCTGTCCTCAAGTCACAACCTCTATCCTGAGGATCATAAAATTTACAATTTTGGTCGGTCTTCCTGCTCTACATAATTATGTAGTTTCAAAAGTTATGGCCAAGATTATGGTTTTTGTAGATAAACAGACAGACCATAAACTATATGATCTTGGATCTCAGAATATAGGGGCATAAAAATAGTCAGCTGCCTTTCTATGCTGTGGAACAGTTGTAGATGATGTCACAAAATCACAATATTTACAGAAAGTTATGATATTGCCGACTATTGCATCAAAATAATATTTTTGAGTTGATATGAGCAATATAATTTAAACTACATCAGATGTTTTTAAAAAATTATATCATAAGGAATGATTAGGCTAATGGTAACCATATCATATGATGTAACAAATGATTTTGAGTAGATAATGTTTTTAAAACTTGTTTTCACAGTTCACTCTTGGATAAAATTTCAGGAATGAAACCTTGCATAAAGATCTGGTTCCGTATTGGTTTTCAAGAAGGAAATGTAAAAGATTAAGGTGACTGGATGGGTAATTTCCTTAGATTTTCTTGTGGGGTTTGTACGAGTTTCAAATACACTAGCTATCCTACACCAAGATTTTGTTTCCTACTGATTTTCAATTCTTCCAAGTTTTTGGCACATACAACAATAATATCTTATGATGCAAGATATCCTGCTTCCTATGCAGAGTCCTTGTTTTATTTCACTTTTCAAAATCTCAAAAAGCTGTCCTTCACCTTCAGTAAGCTCACTTTCTCAAACAGTAAACACACACCGAGGCTTTGGTTTGTAAGAATGGTAGGCTTGGGACAGAATGTTTTACCACTGAATTCATGATTTTATAGTTTCATTATGAACAATACAAATCATTAGCAGTCGTGGATAGTCTTACAAGTACATGTGTTAACCCTTCTCTGCAATCTGGTAAGTTATGTGAAAAAGAATGGACTACATCCAAATACAGATCATTTGTTTTGCAGCATGCAAATATGTATTCTCTTTCAAAATAAAATTTAATCTGATACATTCAGGTCAGAAATGTTATGATTTCATCTCTTGCAATATGTTTAGATCATTGAATAAAGTATGTTGTTCCTATTGCAAGATTGGCACTTTGCATTCAAATTTTAGTTCCTGTTGGCTTTCAATTTGACTAATCCAGAAAAAATTGTCTTACACAAAATATTTTACTAGTTTTCTCTAGAATGTATTGTATGAAGCATATTCTAGAGTCTTTTTCTCTGCTAGTTGACTGGCAAAGCGTACCAGTACATTCTATAGAAAAACTGAGCTTCAAGTTTTTAACTTGGTGTATTACAAATTTCCTCAAATCAAAATATTTTTCCTACACACCATCCCCTGGCAGCAAAGTAATTATGGCATCCAAAGAAATGTCTTGCCACAAGGAATACACATGTGGAATATGAAAACCACATCACCAACCATTCAAAAGTTATAACCAAGGTTAAAGTTTTTCAAAAGTAGGTCAAACTCCTGGGTGAAGGTCACAAATTTTGGTATCAAAAGAAAGGGCTACAAATGTGAAAATGAAAGCTTTATCACCATCCATTCAAAAGTCATGGTTAAGGTTAAAGTTTTTGCAGACACACAGACCAAAACCTATTTGTCCCCGAATCTCTTATTACAGGGTATAAAGACTTGAGAAAAAATACAGCAAATCAATGACTACTCAGGGTGGCCTTCTAGGAGCCTAGACAGTACTGGCAACTCTTCCTTTCTAGGTGCAATCTCCCAAACTTCAAATCCTGGATCCACACCTGCAGATTTTACCCAGAAACCAAATTAAAATGTTTTGGCAAGCATTTTTTTCGGTCCTTTCCTGATTAGCCAGCGTCCCAAAAGAGAATACCTAGCTTCCACAGCCATGCTTCTAACTTCCACAGCCATGCTTCTGATGTGAAAGATTTGGTGTATGGTCTGAATCATGACTGACATCCCATAAATAAGTTGACAAACAATGTAACGATATTTTGGCAAATTTATGTAGTCATATCACTTAATAAACTTTTGACATCCAGTACAATGTAATTAATTTCTAACAAGTTTTCAACATGAAACATCTTCAAAATGTTCAAATAACAGAAAATATTTACATTTCCAATGTTTTTGTCTTTGATATCTGTAACAATCATAATGATATCCATTTCCTCATGCCATGAATGTGATGCATGTGTGAACAATGCATATATGAATCTTAACAAATACAGTACATTTATTGCAATGGCTGGGAATTCCAACAGAAATGAAAGTAGAATGTAAATATAAGAAAATAAAATAAATTTCATTTTTGAAAATACATGAGGGTATGGACTGTGATGATTCACGTTGGCTAACATGCTTCATGAAGTGTGTCAACATGAAGCACTGTGGTTCATGCCCTTGTACATTTTCAAAACTGAAGTTTATTTCTTCTATTTACATTCTACTTTCATTTGTGTCGGAATTCACAGTTGTTACGATAGACATATTACATTTATCAAGATTTGTTTGTGCATATATGTTCACAACTGCATCAAATTCATGAGTAAATGACCATCAACAACTGGTAAAGATATCAAAAGCTAACATATTGGAAATTAATGTAAATATTAAGAAATGACAGCACCACTTTAGAAATTAAAATTCTCTAAAACACAGGACCATTTATAAGGGAGCATTCATGTCAAGTTTGGTAGCATGGCATGGAGCCATTCTACAGAGGTATAAAATAGGTGATTAATTCACAACAAGAAACCAATGGATCTTAAAGGTCGTCTGAGCATCACATAAAAACTTACTCATTTTTGACACTGCATGTTGAAGGTATAGAAGTTCATTTTATATTTTTATCCTCAGTTTTTCATTGTTTGAAAGGATTCAAAATAATAGCCAACACAACTATTCAGAAATTTTGGAGGAGTAAGGGGGGAACTAGATATTGGCCATGGGACTATTGTTCAGGACTATGACACATCTGATCACACACAACTTTTGCAATATTTTTTGGTTTTAATGTTATTATGGCTGCAACAAGCATCTCTAAAAAGTTTACCTATGTTCTAAAATGACCTTGGTTCAGGATCATAACACTTTCTGATCATAAGCAACCTCCGTGTCATGCCTGAACTTCTAATATGGTCAGTTACAAAGTTATTACCTTCACAAATATTTCTAACATCTTTACTAGTGACCAATATTTAACTCTGGTTTCAGGGTCATAACACAGCGTACGGATATAAACAAACTTTGAGCTTTTAATATCTCTTAGTTCCTACGATGTGACCATGACAAATATGTTGAACATATTTTTTAAAGTTTGATTGATTGATTGATTGTTTGCTGCTTTCCACCACACTCAACAATTTTTCAGTTATCTGGTGGCGTCCAGTTTTTGTTGATGGAGGAGAGAGCCCAGATACAATGTACCTGGGAAGAGACCACCGAGCTTCCGAAAGTAAACTGACAAACTTTCTCACATATATCGGCATGAGCGATTTTTATAAAGTGACAGTGACCTTGTTTAAATGACCTTGCTCAGGATCATGACATGTTGCTTCTTCAAAACAACCTTTATTACAAGTATGAATCAAATATTCAGAAGACCATAATTTTGTCCCCACCCTGAGGCCAGACTCCTGACCCAGAGACTGAGTGTCACAATTTTGGCAGAGACCTCAAAGTTTAGTATAACTTTGCATCCAGTTTATGTGTTAGATGTTCAGAATTAAAAAAAAAGATCTTTCAAATTACATTATGAAATTTTCACAATGTGATCTTCCATCCTTTGATTTGAACCTCTTTTCATAGGGCCACATGTTACACAATTTAGAAGAGGTCTCTATGATCAATATAACTATGCATAGTTTGATTATAATTTTTTTATTTTTACATTGCATTTTCAGAATATGATCCATGTAGTCTCGTCCTTGAGTCTGAATCCCTGTCTCAGGGTCCAGGAATTTCATAATTTTGGTAGAGGACTTCATGCTTAATTGATGTCCAAGAGTAAAGAAAAAGATCTTTACAGAGAGCTATTATATGAAATTTTAGCTCCAAATCAAAAGCCCTAAAAGAACAGGGACCATAAAATTCCAAAATCTTGTTCCCCTACCCCCAAAAGTGCAACAGTAATTTGGTGAATTCAGAGAATTCGCTATGAAGTTTTTGAAAAGAAGTAAAAAAATGTTCAAAATTTATGACAATCGTAGAACAATCACAGATGGACACAGAAAACAATAGGTCACCTGAGTGACTCAGATGACCTTGAAAAAAGACAAATTAAAAATGGACTGAAAAGAAAAGAACTCAGCAAACTAAACACACAGTACAAAGCTCAATTCCAATCAGAAAAGTCCATCACTGAAGTTATCTTGGTGTGTGTCGAAAAAAGTTCTTTTATCAAACGTTTGCACTCTTGTTTGGCTGAAAGTAAAGAAAACATCAATCAATATCACATCTCAAAGCAATCCCAACTATCTAAGAAGTAAAGATTAATAAAAAGAGGCCTATGGGCCACATCACTCACCTGAGTCACCTTGGCCCTGCCATTGTATAGCAAATTTATTTTTTTATGAACTTTATTCCCATGAAAAATTTTACCCCATATTGTGGCCCCAACCTAACATAACTGATAATGAATTCACATAACACTCAACACCAATACGGCTAACATGGTCTTGCTGTTCTGGATAAGTCCAAGATCACAAGGTCATAGATCACGGTATATGAAATACCTGCCTTAAGAAATCTTTACACAAAATATAAAATCTGTATCTTCAAATACTTTAGGAGATATTAAATTGGTTTTTATTTAAAGTAGGTAAAACTTCCAAATCAAAGTCACAAGATCAAACACCGAAGTATATCAAGGTCTTGCCATAAAGAATCTATATACAAAATATAAAAACTTTACCTTTAATAGTTCAAGAGATACTGATTAGGTCAGGGTTTTTTTTTTAAGAAAGTAGGGCAAGGTCATAAGATCAAATATGATTGTATCACAAGGTCTTGTCAAGAGGAATCTATATATACAAAAAAGAAAAAAGAAAAGAAAAGATCTATCTTGGATAGCTCTGAAGATATTTAGCAGGTTATGTTTTCTTGACAGTAGGTCAAATTTCAAGATCAATAGGTAAAAGGTCATAGTATGAAATAAAAGGTCTTGCCATGAAAAATCAATATACAAAATATGAAGAAATTTTAAAAGCAAGTCCAACTCCAGTCAAGATCACAATGTCAAACTGAGATTTTGAATAGGTCAGGGTTGGGTTTTTTTTCAAATAGGTCAAAAGACCAGACACCATTGTGTACAAGGTCTTGCCATAAAGAATCTATATACAAATTAAATATGAAAGCCCCACCTGAAGTAGTTCTGAATATATTTAATAGGTTATGTTTTCTTAACAGTATGTCAAACTCCTGAGTTCAAGGTCAAAGGTCATGATATGAAATGAAAGGTCTAACCTAAAAAAATATATGTACAAGAGATAAAAGATCTACCTTAAATAGTTCAGTATAAGTCAGATTTTTGTTAAAGTAGGTCAAACTTCCAGATCAAAATCACAAGATCACACACTATTGTACCACATGAAATGTTTGTTTGTTTGTTTGTTTTTTATTTATAGTCGCCTGAGCAATTTTTCAGCTATCCAGCGACTGTCACTATTACCGGTGACGGGGCTGCAAATTTAGACCTATGCTTAGCACTAATGGCTTTTAGCAGTGAGGGTTCTTTTATGTGCCACACCTGCTGCGACACGGGACCTCCGTTTATAAGGTCCCATCCGAAAGACCCGTGACTCTCACTTCGTAATGCCGAGCTCTTGGCGAAGGAGCAATCACTACCTATTTTAACGTCTTAGGTTTGACGCGGCCGGCCCGAGCGGGGCTCGAACTCACGACTTTCCGTTCACGAGGCGAGAGCTCTACCACTGAGCCACCGTGATCGGTCCACATGAAATGTCTTTCCATGAAGAATGTATACATAAAATATGAAAGTCCTAGTTTAAATAGTTCAAAAGAATATTTTTAAAGATTTTTTTCCTATATTTATTTCAGCATATGATACTTTGATTCCCTATTGTGGCCCCATCCCATCCCTGGAGACCATGAATTGCACAAATTTGGATGTACTCTGTCAGGAAATTTTCATGTAAATGCCAACTTTTCTAGCCAAATAGCTCTTGAGAAGAAGACTTTTAAAGATTTTCCCAATATACTTGCATGTAAAACTTTGATCCCCAATTGTGACCCTACCCCCCTTGAAGCCATGAATTTTAACAAACTTGAATCTTCACTATGTCAGAAAGCTTTCATGTAAATTTGAACTTTTCTGGCAAAGTGGTTCTTGAGAAGATTTTTAAAATTTCCCAATAAATTTGGAAGTAAAACTTTGATTCCCTATGTGACCCCACCCTACCCCCAGGGGCCATACTTTTAAGAAACTTGAATCAGCACTATGTCAAGAAGCTGTCATGTAATTTGAATTTTTCTGGTCCAGTGGTTCTTAAGAAGATTTTTAGATGACCCCACACTATTTTTGCTTTTTCATGATTATCTCCTCCTTTGAAAGGGGCAAGGCCCTTCATTTGATTGAAATTGGCACTGTGGTTCTCGAGAAGATGAAAATGTGAAAAGTTTATGTACAGACAGATGGACAGATAAAATGTAATCAGAATAACTCGAGCTTTCAGCTCAGGTGAGCTAAGAGGAGGCCTATGGGCCTATATCACATCATATTTTAACTTAAAAACCCCAAAGTAGTCATTCTTTTCATTGTTTTTATCAAAGGTCTGTTTTCATCTTTCACTGCAGGCTCCACATCATTGTTATTGTTCAATGTTAAATGTATACTTGGTCAGTGTTAAAAGTAAACTAGGAGTCTTCTATAAGATCATCAGTGAATTTAAGCATTTAAAGGACCTCATAAGTCTGGGTTGAAAACTCAATGAAATTATGAGCCAGCTGCAGGGCTAGCTACACTGAAAAGTTGCCATTTCCTTGTTCAAAATCTGCCAGTCCTGATTTTCAGTTTTGTGATGTTTTACTATTTTACACAAATGAATTTACTTACAAAGCTTACTTGTGAAATTTGTTGTGTACATTGGCTGTTAAAATTAGCCTGACCACTGAGCCTTTGTCCTGCCCATCTGAGAGACAGACTCTCTCAGGTGGTTGAGCAGACTGTAACTTCCAACCCTGCTTAAGTTTTTAACTGAATTAGAGTCAGTCTATTTGAAAAAGTTTCAGCTCTTGCCTTTTATAATTCTGAACAGCCTATCAGACTGACATAGAGAGTACAATCACCTAGTCCAATGGTAACTTCACTAGCCTCAGATTACAAGACCAATGTTAATGTTGAATCATTTAACAACTATCTAATTTAGAAGTTTTGCACTGTTTGATCCAACCCTATCCAAAATCCCTAGGTGACCATTTTTGAATTCTTATGAAGAATATGTCATAATATTACCTTACAAAACCTAAATCATTTTGCATTCCATGAATCATCCAGCCCCATCTCTACCTCTAGGAGAACCATTTCTAAAGACCTTTCAAGTGGCAAATCTCACTACAACTTTTTAAAATTATGATTTACACTAGTGAAGACAATTTTCAATTTGAGCACCTGAGATAATCAGGTAAATAAAGTTTTACTTTTAAAAATTAATTGAGTGCTTGACTATGTGTGTTTCTTACCCTGTTCTTCACTCTGAGATGAGGACTGCAGTCTGTGAGTGAGGGTCCTTGCCATTGTCTTGAAGACATCCTATCCACATAACAGCAAATTAGAAAAACATAACAGCAAATTAGAAATACCAATATCCTCTCTGTGAGATCACCATAATGGTTTTCAGATAAATAGTAAAATCAGAGTTTATACTGGTAACATTTTCTAGAATCTAGTAGTCATGGTGAAAAATACTTTACATTTGTTTTTATTCACACAAATTTCATTTTTAAATATGCATAATCAAGTAAGATTGTGAACTGGAGAAATGAATATCCCTGCCTACATTTCACCTTACTACAAAGAAATCAATATATTTTTGAATGGTTGCTTGTTATAAAATGTATTACTTTATATCTAAAAATTGTCAATCTAGTGGTTGAGTTCCTCTTAATAATTAATCTGATAATTTGGCAAAGTGTTTTTTCAAAGATTATCAGATACTGAACTTGGGTAAATGAATCAATCTAAAACTCCTTTGCTGTAGAAATGAAAATGTTAAGTTTTAGAAACATATATGTCCCCAATGTGGCAATATTGAGAAAGATCAACTTTTCAAGTGATAGTAGAAAATGCAGATTACCTACAGGTCAGGGACAATTATAGTAAGCTTGATTTTTCAAGATACTGCACAAACATTTCCAAACAACCTGTTATTCAAATCGTGACCTTTGACCCCGTGATCTGAAAACCAGTGGGGGCTATTTACTCTTTTTGGGACACCATTGTACCTAGTTTGATGTCTGTCAAGGAAATGGTTTTCATATTTCATTATGTCTGGTTTGACCTTTGACCTTGTGATCTCAAAATTGATCTACTCCTTAGGTAGAACCAGTGTACCAAGTTTCATGTCTGTGAAGCAAAGCATTCTTAAGATATTGAGCAGAAAATGTATTAATGTGTCCAGTTTGACCTTGATTTACCTTTGGACCTTAAAAACAATAGGGGTTATCAATTTCTTAGGACCTTGTCATCTGAAAATAGGTCATCTCCTTCCTAGGGGCTTCCACTGTACCAAGTATGATAACTGTCAAGCAAAGGGTCCTTTAGATATTGAAAGGACGTGGACAAGACTTGGTCTACAGACCAACAGACTGACCCTTGATCTTTGACCTTAAAATCAATAGGGGACGCCCTCTATACCAAGTTTGTTAACTGTCAAGCAAAGGATTCTTTAGATATTAAGCAGACAAGACTTGATCTACAGACTGACCAACAGGTGCAAAACAATATGCCCCTCTTTTTCAAAAGGAGGGGGGCATATTAAGAAGAGCAGTTTATTGGACTTCATTGTAACATGCTGTAAATAAGATGTGCTTGTAAAATTCTATGAATCCAATCTTGATTGTGAGACCTAAATATTACGACACCCTAAATCTTGAACGTGAGAGCTAAACACTCTTAAGACATCCTAAATCTTGATTGTGGGAGCTTAATATTAAGACATCCTAAATCTTGATTGTGGGAGCTTAATATTAAGACATCCTAAATCTTGATTGTGGGAGCTTAATATTAAGACATCCTAAATCTTGATTGTGGGAGCTTAATATTAAGACATCCTAAATATTGAATGTGAGAGCTAAACACTCTTAAGACATCCCAATTCTTGATTGTGGGAGCTATAGTTAATAACATACTAATGACTAATACATTCCCATTACCTTGGAAACAATGTGTCCATCTTTGTAATATGGAGATAAGTATCGTACAACCATATCTGCGATTTTCTTGTGCTTGCTACTTGATGAAGAATATTTGTCAAGCTTTTGCTTTTTAACTCCTTGTGATGCCTATAATAATTAAACAGTTATTTTAGATAGACAACAACTTTCTCACATTCTATTGCTCTGATATTTTACACACTTGGTGAAAATTACAAGTTTTAAGGGGAGAGGAATCGATAAGTTAAAAATTGACTGAGATAAATAAATAACTTATTGTGGTATAATTATTATGCAGATGTCTGATTTCAGTGATGTTGTACTGTACAGGAACAACTGGAAACTCATTCTGAATGTCAATGTTAACCAAATATGTGAATCTGAATCCTATTAATATTGCAAATTTTTTTTTACATACTGTAAATTCCTAATTATACCTGTGGAATTCATTATCACATAATTTCGCGAGAAGTGTCACTCACAAAATAAATTTATTTGCCTTTATTTTTATGTTGCTAAAATACATTAAAAACTCTTGATCAACAGAGCACTCATGAATTTATGTTCTCGCGATTTGACATGTATGAATCATTTTGCGATATTAAGTACTCACGCAGAGTAAGGAATCTACAGTATTGCAAAATTTCAAATTCCAACTTCACAACATTAACAATACATGTAATACACATCTTACAGATTTCAGTCATGACAGTCTTATTTAGTATATTTCCTTAAAATCTTTACAGTTTAGTACCGATTTATAAATACATGTACTGGAATATTGACAGTATTTGGGCACTTGTTTTTCCATATCTTTGAGTGATTTGCAAGTGTAGCTTGTTTTTTAAGAAACTCTACTCTAGTTCCCAGTTTGGGATAGAGTGAAGACAGACTGTATTGGTTACGCTGTAAGTAATTCACAAAGATGATTCATAAAATTTATACATTAGTTTTTCCAAGACATTTAAAATAAGTGATGTTAAAGTTGGTTCTTTTTCAAATTCAAAGGTATATTGATAAGAATGAAAAAAATATGAATTGATACATTTTGTAATAGATCAGTCAACAACACACCCACACAAAATATGAATAACAGAATTGACACCTTTTGAAGATCAGTTAGCTTACTACCAGTACACCAAATTTTTTATTCATGACCTTGCAGTTGATTAATGACCTCTTGGAACACTTGATACAAACAAACAAATGGATGCATGGGTTGAGATATATATTTTTTGGCTTAGTTTGATTGTAATAAGTAGAAATATAAAATTCTTTAAAAATAGTGGACTTGTAAATTTTCTGATTTTCAAAAGTTGAAATACAGTACTTCTCCCTACATAAATCTATATAACTTCCCCCCACTGTTTTGGACTTGAATAAATTATATTTCATTGGTAAACTGTAATTCTTTTTACTCATAGAAATAATTTTTGAAACAATTTGTTTGTAGCAAATGTTGTTAAATTTGTTTACTTCTATTTCTTTTAATGCATAAACGGCTAACTGGCAAAAAAAAATTTGTACTGACTATTGTCTTGGGAGTGACGACTTCAAAGTCTCTTCCATAAGTGTTTGTATCATCAGTTCACAAAACATGGTGTAAAGTACTTGCTTATCTTCCTCAGTTTATATGAGAAAAAATACTTCCCTACATAGTTATTTAAGTTATCAAGCTTGTATATAAACATACTACTAATATGTTTTCAGTCTAGACTGATCTTACTTTCATTTAAAGTATATATAATAAGCACCTCTCTATTTCAATTTTCTAGACACACTTATTGGGAGGAATGTGGTACTATGATATACCTCTCCTGACACACTGGCATGTCTCTTTGACACTTTATAACTACACTTTTTCTCCACTGACAGTTCACCATGGCCAGATGTGATATCCTTTGTACTATTATCTTCAGGGAAGTATTTCTTACAGTCTGCATTGGTTTCTACAGTTGTTTCCTCTGGATTCTTGGCACGCTCAAAGAAATAAGTAATTTTAGGAACTGGTGGTTTTTTAAATACCTTGGTAATGGGAGTCATTTGATTTGTGTTTCTATCACTTGACGTATTACTTTCTAATACACTTGCTTTCTGAAATTGTGTTCCAAAGTATCTTGAATCCTGTAACTCTGGTAAATCATTTGAAGAACTAGAAGTCTTGCTATTCATATGCAGAGCATCACTGGACGTTCCTTCTGTTTCAGAATCTGTGGCAGAGCTTGGGTGAGAAAGACTTGACAATTGAGATGATTGTGAACTTTTCATTAGAAAACTTGCTTTTACAAATGAACTGCCCACTGTATCTGATGAGACTGGCGATTTTGGAATCGAATGAAAATCCATGTCATTGTTCCCTGTTGTCTTATGTATCACATCATCAACATTACTTTGGTTCTCACTGCCGGGAACCAGAGATTTGTGGAGCTCTTTTGAACCAGTACACTTCTTAATATCATTAATATTTTTCATTATTGAGGCTTTGTACATATTGGCCAGTTTGTTGGTTTTAAAGATGTCATATTCTACATCAATTGAGCAGCTTTTTGGGATGTAGTCTGCTGCAGCCAGTTTTGTAGGAATGTCTACATAGTATCCAATGTAATTATTCTTCAAAGCTACTTCAATCATTCCTAGGCAATGTTCTCTGATCTACATAGGAAAGATTTTTCATATATTATATGTTGTTGGTTCAAAACCTTCTGGTATACAAGCTACAAGTAAATATTTATGTATTAATTACAAGAGGCCCATTGACCTTAATGGTCACCTGAGTGTCACTAAAAAAAACTTGTATTAGAAGTGTTGCATTTTGATGTTGCAAGAGTGCAAATGTCATGAAAAATGATATATTATTGAGAAACATTGCATATGTCCTCAACATGCCTTTAGTTTTCATACACTAGTATCAACAAAATTAAAGTCTTTCAAATGATCGACATTTAATCACTATGACCAATTTGTCTCCACCCTAGAACCAAAACCCCTACCCCTTGGATCATGAAATTTTTCAATTTTGGTAAAGGCTACCTACTCCTTCTAAATATCCATGTAGATTCAGTTTAGTATCAATAGCATTAAAGAAGGCATTCATTAGTTTGGCCCTGGCCTCAAATCAGAACGTTTACCCAAGAGATCATGAAAATAATTTTAGTAGAAGTCTTCCTGCTCTACATGACTATGCATTTAGTTTTTCTTACATATGTGCAATTGTAGAGAAAATGATTTATGAAAATTGGTTAATTTCTAACAGTTTTTGTCCTGCCCCTGAGGCCTGGGGTGCAGGGGTCCTGAAATTTACAATTCATATCCCTCTTGTCCCAAAGATGCTGTATACCAAATTTAAAATGAATTGGAAGAGTAGTTATCATGAAGTTAAAAATGTTCACTTGTTAATGCATGATGGACAATGCACGACATCAGACACAGACCTATAATAACAGGTCACTTGAGTAATTCAGGTGACCTGAAAAACAATAAGATTCCTTATATATTAAAGATTCAAGTCTGTTCAAAGCATGATCTCTAGAGTCAGGGAGGGGACCACAAGAAAGATTCAGAGATTTTTATTGGAATATGAAGAAAAATCCCTCTAAAAATCTTTTCCAAGAATTATAAAGGTACAACATGGAAATGAATTAGCATGCATCCTCTTTCAGTGTAGATGTTTATTCACATAGCTAATTCTGGGAACAGGATTGGGCCACAATAGAGGTTAAAATATATATATAGGAAAATATAGGAAATGTCTTTAAAAATTTCCTTAAGATGTCAAATTAATATGTAAGCATTCTCTTGTAGTGTAGATTCAAGTTTATTCACATTATGACCACTGGGCTAGGACAAGGCTATGTGAGGGGTTTAAATTTTTACCAAAACAAATCTTCTCAAAAACCACAAGGACTCAAATTGTCAAATTAATATGCAAGCATCTTCATGTGATGTAGATTCAAATTGTTCACATGCTCCCCCTGGCCAGTTTGGGGCCATAATCGGAATTTAACAGTCTACATGGGAAACTATAACAGCTTAGGTGAGAAGGTAGCCCATGGACTTTCAATAAAGTTTCTATTCAGCTCTCAGTCTCCAGGGGGTCTGGTATCTCAAATTCACAATTCCTCTGGATCATACATATCAAAATATTCTCTGTGTACATAATACAAAGTTGACACTGTTCAATTCAGACAACACATAAAAAACACTGATTACAGCAGGTCATCTGAGATGATCTAATTTTATTTAATTATGAGTACATACCAGTATCATAGCCTTGGAGTTAATCGCAAAAATTACTGTATTACCAAAGCTAAATTAGCACATAATACCTTTACTGTCAGTCTAGGAATCTTTTGGCTTGCAGCATCCCTAAGAGGACAATCGTCACTTGGCATTACAAAATCACTGTTCTCTTCACTTGCTGTGTTTCCCTGTTAAATGGAAATTTAAACTCCTGAATAGTTTCTCCTCTGAAGTTTTTAATTTAAATTTTATAAAATGCACCAGTGAACATGCATATTTAATGCTATATTTTGAAAATTGGGTATATTAAAATATGCTTATAGTGAAGTACTGAGGACAAACAATTTTAATTCATTATACAGATAATTCTTTATATTGAGTTCATATGTTTTAAAACTACAAGGAATGAAAATCACTGCAAGTTTGAATACAGTATAAGCATGTTCACTGTAACTGTCTTTTACTAAATATTGGTAAAATTTAAAAACAAGTTCTATCTTTGGTCTGAACCTGTATTGTCTCACAACAATGCCACACAACACCATTATTAACTGCATATCAATCATCGTTCACTACCCCAAATATAAATTTGGCCTGCATATTTTCAAGACCATATCTATTTCCTAAATTTCAATTTAAAAATGTCCTTGTATTACTGAGATAATGAGCTGAAACTTTTTTTTAAGCCCAAATTTTTTTTTTTATCTGAACCAAATACAAACATTTTGATCTATGTATCATTCGGATTTTCAAATCAAAATATTGGAGTTTGACTGAGATAATGAGTAGAAGCTATGAATTGTTTGAAATTTTCTAATTTCAGGGGGGACAATTAAACAACAACAAAATAATAATTCAAACAGAACCAAATAAGAATTTGACCTGGATATTCTCATAACTTATCTTTATTATGAATTTCAATTCAAATTGTTGATGTATGACTGAGATAATGAGCAGAAATTATGAATTGTTTGAAATTTTTTAAGTCCAAGGGGCACAACTCTGTAAAATATTAATCAACCAGAGAAAATGAATATTATCATGATATATCTATACACCAAATTTAAGTTGAATTTGTGTATCTGTAGCAAAGATAATGAATGGAAACTGGATAACAAATTTTAAATGGTTCATAAAGAAACAGATAAAAATAAAGTAAGGGGAAAATAAAATAACTCTGATATACAGTAAAACATGGTTAAAGCGAATCTCCGGAATCTCTTAAAATAAATGATTGTTATAACCAAAATTCTTTACATCCAACAACATTTTCATTATTTTCCCCTCATAGGAGAATAAATATCACTTTGTAAAAAGCGTGAATTTGTTATAAGCATATTTTACTATTTAACATACATTTTTTGAAACAAGAAGGCTCTAGATCTCAGATTGGTACACTTTATTATTTTAGATATTTGACATGAATAAATGAGATCATTAATATATTACATACAAATTATTTAAAACAAATAAAACACAGCAAGCCATGTCATAACTTTCACTTAATTTTACTGGGCTTGTTGAAAATAGCCAATATGTAAAAACCAACAAGGTGGATGATAAACAATAAACAAAATCTGAATGCATAATGTTTAGAGTTGTACTGGCAAAGTGGTTATTTCATTTACTGTAGCTACATAATGAATGACTTGTATCAATGCTTTCTGTTACATCTGTTAGATTTATACCAGCATAGTTCTAGAAATAGCAGAGAAAGTCTTCACTCTATCTGCCAAATTCACCAATCTAAGAGTTTTTCTTAGAAAATGGCTAAAAAAAATTTTCTATATTCCTCATTGACCCTATTTTTGAAAATTACAATAGGTGCCATAAGTGTTTTGGATAGATTGATTGATGGTCAGAAGTTGAAAAGAAATGAGTTGCTCCTAGACTTAAGCTTGCTGCTGGTAATAAAAAAAAATTTAAAAGCTGTTTTACCATTTTTTTGTTGGCCTGCTTACTTTGCGCTTTTTGAACTCCTTTGCAATGAGTACATTCCGCTGTCTTCTCTCCTCTTCTTGCTCCCATTGGTCCTGATAATACTCAGAAAATTCCTCTTCATCTCTATAGTCATCAGAATCCCTGCATCAATAATAAAGAGTAATTAAAAAAAACAACTTTGTAATACATGCACAGTACTACAAATAAAACTAGTGATTATTGTATAAGATGTTCCAATAACAGCAAACCTTCCTAAACGATGTCTTTCTGAACTGGAAGTATAATAACATTAGCATTACTGACCATGAACCAATTGACGCACAAATCCTTTGACAATATAGACTCACACAACAGACAGATTTTAATCAGAAACATTTCAAAGTCAGGTGAGCTAAAAAGATTGCCAGGATATGCATTGGTCAGATCAGATGACATGGATTAAGAAGGAATTAAAATATAAAGTATGGGTTGTAAATAAATCAGATGCTGCCATAAGACAGTAATACATGGACACATGACTTTGCCTTTAAATATACTCTCTGCTGTACTTGTGTAACTAGCAAAGAAGCCACAAAAGTTACCATATAACATGTAATATACCATATATATTCCTGCTGTACATATTAAGATGCACTGAGTATTTGAGCAAGTGTCCTGGGGTCATTCAAACCCCCATCATTTTTTTTTTGTTCAAATATCTCTAAAATGGTTGAGATTCCAACCCTTAGAGCAAATGTATTCTTGTTGCACATGACACAATGCACTGACCACCAGGTTTTTGTTCATCATTTTTCCACCCCATTTGTCCCTCAAGGTGAAACAGAAAATTCCAAAAACATACTGCACATCTATAGGACACCATCAATCATCTTGTGTGTACGAGTCCTGAAATTTACAATTTATGTCCCTCTTGTCCTAAAGGTGCTTCATACCAAATTTGAAAAGAATTGAAAGGGTAGTATCAAGAGGTAAAAAATGTTCAATTGTTAACACATTTAATTACTGACCATCTAGGCTCCACCCTGATTCCAAAACCCCTACTCTTGGGATCATCAAATTTACAATTTTGGTAAAGGACTACCTGCTCTTTCTAAATATCTATATAGTTTTACTTTATTAACAACAGCACTAAAGAAGATGTTATTAAATGTTTTACACTATATACACCAAGTTTGGCCCTGCCCTAGAGTCAGAACCTCTACCCTGGGGATCATGGAATTTACAAATTTGGTTGAGGCCTTCCTGCTCTACATCATTATGCATTTAGATTTTCCTAGAGATATACATTTATAGGGAAGAGTTTTGAAAATTGGCCAACTTTTCATAGTGTTTACACCCACCCCTATGGTCCGAGGGGTGAAGGAGTCCTGAAATATTCAATTTATGTTCTCCTTGTCCCAGAGATGCTTCATACTAAATTTGACAAGAATTGAAATGGCAGATATCAGACGAAGTTAAATGTGTTCAATTGTTAACACATGACAAATGATGATGGTTGCTGACCAATTGCAATAGGTCACCCAAGTTTACATGGGTGAAATTTGAAGATGAAATTTAACAACAACCACCCAGAATGGTCACAGGTGTTTCGCATCATAAAAAGAACTGTGCTGAAGTGATGAAACAAAGTTGATAATGGGAGAATAATGTCTTCTTTTAAACATTTTATTTATCTTCTTTATAATTTTGTTTCAGTACGAATATCTTACTCACTTCTTCACACTTCTTCTTCCTCCACCATACATCTCTACATCATTCTCAGAAACCGTGTACATTGCTCCACCAGGCACCCCTTTCTTCATACTTCCATATGCACATCTCTGCATATCTTCCACCCCTTTCTCCACCTTTTTGGGTTCTGCACAGTGATCACAAGATTTATTACATTCTGGCTGTTCATCACCAAAATATTTGGCTATAGACCAATGTCTGCAGCTGTAAATGAATGAAGATAGCTGTTAATGAAGTGAATGAGAATAGTTGTAAATGAATGGAAATTATAGCTTTTACAAAATTATGATAGCTGTAAGGATTAAGAATAGGTTTTAATAAATAAGGATAGCTGTAATAATGAAAATAGCTGTGAATGAATAAGGATAGCTTTAAATGTATATGAATAAGATTAGCTTTAAATATAAACAAGGAAGCTTTTAATGAATAAGAATAGCAAGGATATTAATATGGTATCTCTCTCTCTCTCTCTCTCTATCTATCTATATAGATATATATTAAGCCATATTATCACATTATGAATCATATGCAATGCCACATATTGAACAATTAATATTGGTTTTTGCTGATACATGTCCTTTAAAATTTCTATGCATGTGAGTTAGGATTAGGAAAAGTTAATTGATTACCATACAATTCTAGTAAATTACCATACAGTGGGTATTTTCTGCAAATGACATGACATATTGCCTGCTAGCAACCTTAGTACCTATTATCACTGTTTTAAGACTCTCTATTACAAAAAAAAATGACCAGTAGCAAATATTTCTAACATTTTCAGATGACCTTGAACTTGTCAAAATGAACTTGGTTATGTACTATGTAGTCATATGCATACTTCTAACTTTGTGCCATGTACGTATGACCTAGTACCTTTCTATCACAAAGTCATGGCCTAGACAAATATTTCAAACTTTCTTTTACTATTGACCTTGGCCAGATGATCAGGGTCATGACACTTGCTCCAATACATTGAGTGAAACAACCTTTGAGCCAAGCATGAGTTTCAAATGTCTCCACACTACAAAGTTTTGGCTCAGAAAACAATTCCAATATTTCAAGATTTAAAAAAAAAAAGAAAAAAAAAAAGAAATAATACAAGAATTTTGGTAAAAGTTTCTTTGATTATACAATTATTCTTCTACACATTCACATTGTATGTGATACAAAAATAATGACCGTTATGCTGAAGTACCAGTAGAAAAGTGAATATACCCTAAGGATTGTACATGAAAAAAGCTTTAAACATTTCACTTTCATCCACTATAAATTGCAGGAAAATATTAAATCCCTGGGTCAAAACAATGTGAACATTAATAAATGATGATGAAATATTGTACAAAATTTCAAGGCTATCTAATAAGCCATATAGGAGGAGAAGTGTTCACAAACTATTTTACATCCTCCATCCCTCTTAGTCCCACTATAACTTTTAATAAAATAATTGGATCCTCACATCCCAACCATATACACATCCACAAATAGCATAGAAGCATTGTACAAAGTCTCAAGTCTATTCGATATGCATACAGGAGAAGCATTCACAAGATTTTGTGACAAATGTATGGATTGACAGAAAGTACAAAAATATGTCTTCCCCCAGAAGAGACATAATTTGCCAAAAATTGAAATTCTAAAATAAATATTAATCATACCTGCATTTTCTAAAGAAAGTTTAGCTATATTAATGTTATCCATGTCCATCTGTCACATTCTCTTGTGTACATAGTATTCTGACCCAAATTCACAAAAATAACTTGACCCATGCAAGAAAAGTTATAAAATTACTGTAAGATTTGATTACCAGTAAAAAACAAATATATTTGTTGAAAATTGCATACCTTAAACTTTCACAATAGTTAACAATGGCGTTGAAACCATTTTCTGCAGCCTTCTTTCTAATTTTGTTACCTTCCACATCTTTCTACAATATCATCGAAGTGTTATCATTAATTTCTATCATTCATCTGCAATATAAAATATATTGCAGAAAAACAGTCAAGCATTCTCTCATGACATAACTCTAAATTGCAATTTCTAATTCATCTTTACACTGTGCATAATATATTCCTAGCTTAATCAATTAATTACTGTAAATTTCACTTCAAAACAAATAAGTTTCTTTCTTTACCCATTTACTAATGCCCTTACCACAGTGACCATCACAATTCTTTTCACTACAAACAGTAACCATGATCTTTGGACATCAAAGAAGATTTTTTCCTCTGTCTATTGCTGACAAATGTTTCAAGTATATCTGAACTGTTAAGTAATAGATCTTCAACAAATGGCTTTTCACAATATAGTCAACCTCCAGGGTCAGCAAAGCACAGTTCATTATAACCAATCTTCTTTATATCCAATACAATTTTTGTTATTTTTCTCTCATAAGGAGTAATTATCATTTCCCAAAAAGTGTGAATTCATTATAAAGCATGTTTGTTATAAGTGTGGTTAACAATATTTTGAATGAACCAGTACCAGCCAATGTGATTTGATCCTTTGACCTCTTTAACCCTGAGGTATTGAACCTCTGTTAACTACTCCAGTTTTAAGTATTCTAGATGGATAAATCCACTAATGTGTGTGTGTGTTTGTTTATTGTTTCCCGTCACACTCAACAATTTTTCAGTTATCTGGTGGCGTCCAGTTTTTGTAGGTGGAGGAGAGAACCCAGATACAATGTATCCGGGAAGAGACCAACGACCTTCCCAAAGTAAACTGGCAAACTTTCTCACATATATCGGCACGAGCGGGATTTGAACTCGTGCCAACTAGAGGTGAGAGGCCTTGTGGTTTTGAGCGCAATGCTCTAACCTCTCAGCCACGGAGGCCCCTGTGTGTGTGTGTGTGTGTAATCTTCAGCTTTTTATTTTTCATCTCAACATTAAGAATCCCCCCCCCCATTCACCATCTTCACTCTGCAAAGTTCCTACCCCAGTAGCTTATAAGGTGGTTACGATATCTTAACCATACATGTACTTCCATTTATGGCCTTGAATTTGGATTAGACTTTTTCCTCTGACCCATTTCTATCCTTTTAGCCAGTATGAGACTGAAATGCCCACTTCCATTTTTTTTAATAATGTTGTCCATATCAATGTTAAGAACACAAGTACAGGACATGGCCAGTTGTATTGCCCTGCCACAATAAAGCATCAAATTTTCTTGACTTCTGCTGTATAAGAATTACTTCTTGAATATAAGTCTATTACAATGAAAATTTTGTTGAATTTTTGAATATAAAGTATATTACCATGAAACTTCTTTAATTTTTTAATACAGTATAGCAGGAAATGAAGTCACTGAGGAAACTTTTGTGATATTTGTAGAAAAAGAAATTCTGCAAATTCAAAATTTAAAAAAACTGATGATGATAAATTGGCACCCATGGCTCTTGAGAAGATTTTTAAGGATTTTCCCTATATATTATCATGCAAAACTTTGATTCCCTATTGTGGACCCACCCAACCCCCAGGGGCCATGGTTTTAGCAAACTTGAATTTGTACTGTGTCAGGAAGATGCAATGTAAATTGGAACTTTTCTCACCAAGTGGTTTTTGAGAAGAGGACTTTTGAAGATTTTCCCTATATATTCATATGTAAAATTTTAATCCCTATTTTGGCCCCATCCTACCCTTTGGGAAGGGGAGGGGGTGGGCATGATTTTAACAAATTTGAATCTGCACTGTCTCAGGAAGCCAGCATCTTTTCTGGCTCAATGGTTCTTGAGAAGAAGATTTTTAAAGATTTTCCCTATAAATTCACATGTAAAACTTTTATCTTCTATTGTGACCCTATCCCTTGATTTCCTATTGTAGCCCCACCCTACCCCTGGGGGCCATGACTTTAACAAACTTGAAAATGCACTATGTCAGGAAGCTTCCATTTAAATTTGAATTTTCTGGCCTTATTTTTGCATTTTTTTAAAGAGTATCTCCCCTTTGAAGAGTACATGGCCCTTTATTTCAACAAACTTGAATCCCCTTTACCCAAGGATAATTTGTACCAAGTTTGATTGAAACTGGCCTGCTGGTTCAGGAGAAGATTTTAAAAATTTGTCAGTGTATTTTTGCTATTTCGCTATTATTTCCCCTTGAAGAAGGGTCTTGCTCTTCATTTGAACAAACTTGAATTCCCTTCATCTAAGGATAATTTGCATAAAGTTTGTTTGAAATTGGCCCAATGGTTCTGAAGAAGAAGTTGAAAATGTGAAAAGTTTACAGACAGACGGATGGACGACAGACAAAGGGTGATTAGAAAATCCACTTTGGCTTTCTGTTCAGGTAAACTAAATATCAATGCTTATATCATATTCAAATATAATTAAAATATTGGAGATATAAATTGTCTGACAGATATCAAATATTCAAGTAAGGGTATGTGCTTATTTTATTCTTAATTGAGATGAGTAACATGGAATAAAAGAATTCCCTACAAATCAGAATGATCATACAAAATGATCATCGAGTTTGTTAACATGATATACATGTATTTACATTATGCATTCAATCTCTAATCTAGTCTAGCTGTGACAAAAGATCGTTTTATCACATCCGTTTGAGTCATAAGTTTTAACAATTGTATGAACAATCCACTGTGAATATTTTTCTTATAAAATAGAGCCTCAGATCCACACCCACATTATTTTATTAAAAATGACTCAACTAACATTAAAATAGAACATGGAAAACTTAAATATAAGGTTTGTATAATTCTTTCTTTTCTGCAAATTCATACTACTGTGAATTACTTCAACATGAGAAAATCGTAATCTTTCCTACTGCGATTTTAACCTGCTATACAGTATTAAGTATACATGTATTAATGGTGAAACTTGTCTACAACTTGTCAAATTCTGGCATGCTTGGTAGCAGAAAAAAATCATCACAATATTCCACATACAGAGTACACTTTACAAATAAATTCAAAATTTGGTTCTGAAATGTTTACAGTTTATGCAAAATATTGGATTACACAAGATCCAGATGTGACAAGTTTGACTGTAAAACACTAACAGTAAATCTGGAGTTTTCTTTGTTGAGGAGGAATGCCACAGTGTCCCTCTCATGCCTGGAATAATACAGTCGACAGAAAGATTGTGCACCATCCCTTCCAGCACGACCAGATTCCTGATAATAACCCGACATTGATTTGGGTATCGTCCAGTGGGCAACAAATCTACAAGAAACTATGATCAATACTACAAATGCATTATGAAGTAAGATATGACTATTCATTCCTGAGAGATATTCAGCCTTTTTGAACTAGCATTTGTAATCTGAATAAGCTACCTACCCCAAATTTTATTTGAATATAACAAGAGTCAGTCAAGGGGTGTTTAAATTACAGCATAAATTGTTTTAAATAGAAAGTAAGATAACTTTATCAGCATGCGAGACCCAAGATTTGAAAGTGCTGAGTATTCATAGACATTGAAATTTCTTTATGTTTCCTGTTTATCACACAACACAACATAAAAGATGGGCAGTCACTAAGCACGCAGTGAAGAAAAAATGATTGTGACACAAAATGAATCCAAAAGTAGTGATGGGTATTGTGTCTGAAAAATCAAACTACGATATACCTGTAATATATCTATTGCTATATTACTCAGGTACCGTGTTAAAATTTAATCCATGTGGGTTTTTTTTCTCAATATAAAGAAAACTACACCTGTTTATATGGGACTAATTTCCCTGTGGGGCTCATCCAAAGTGGGGCATATACAAAATTCAGAATATTTGAATGCCACATTCATACAAATTTCTACAAATCCTGTATACAAACCAGTCCATGATTCAGATATTTGTGATCACTCACCTGAGTGACCTTGGCCCATGTTAAAGATTTTCCCTATATATTTGCATGTAAAACTTTGACCTCCCACTGTGGCTCCACTCAACTCCCGGCGGCCCATGATTTTAACAACCTTGAATCTGCACTATGTCAGAAAGCTGTCACGTAAATTTGAACTTTTCTGTCCTGTGGTTCTTGAGAACAAGATTTTTAAATGACCCCACCCTATATTTTACATTTTTATGATTATCTCCCCTTTGAAGGGGGTATGGCCCTTCATTTGCACAATCTTGAATCCCCTTCACCCAAGGATGATTTGTACCAAGTTTGATTGACTGGCTTGCTGGTTCTGGAGAAGACAATTTTCAAAATTTGTCAGTATTTTTTCACTATTTTGCTATTATCTCCCCTGAGAGAAGGGCATTGCCCTTCATTTCACCAACTTGAATTCCCTTCACCCATGGATGATTTCTGCCAAGTTTGATTGAAATTAGCCCAGTGGTTCTGGAGAAGAAGATGAAAATGTGAAAAGTTTACTCCGACAACAATTACAACAACACCGACTACGGACAACAGAAAGTTTTTATTTTAAAAACTCACTTAAGCCTTCAGCTAAGGTGAGCTAAAATTGACACTGGTTCATGACTAAGACATGCCATTTATTTTAAGCAATACTGTGCTAAATATGTAATTCCAATGTCTCTTTGTTTCAAAGTTATTGCCTAAAAAATTTTTTAAACATTTTATTTACCAGTGACCTTAACTTTAGCCAGATGGCCTTGATTCAGTCATGACACTAACTATCATATACAACTTTTGTATACTGTGTAAAATTATCACAATCTCTTCAAAGAACAAGAAATATTGAAGAAACATCTTTGTTAGTAGCAGAGGCCACATTCTTTGACCCAGTAATCCAATCCAGCAAATACGCTTATAACAAATTCATGATTACAGTGAAGTTATTTTTATTCTCTAGTTTTAAAACATATTTTGCACTTATAGGATATAACAAATTATGTTTAATATGAATCGAACTTGTTTGTCTCCAACACTTCATTATAAGCATGTTTTACTGTATTCCCAAACTTGCAATATGTGAGTTAAAATTTGTGTGGGCCAGTAAAATTAACAACTTGATTGCCAAAATGGTGAATATATTCTGTTTGCAATTTGTTACTTCATGTCTGTTAGTTTGGTTATTATTCATTTACCTCCATTAGGCAGTAATAATTTAAGCAAATCCAAAGAAATGAACAACCTGGCAAACTCTGAATTCATAAGGTGTGGGCAATAAAGTTTATTAGTGGGCACCTGAATTAGAGACAACTGGAACCTATAAGGCTGATCAAATTTTGAGTTTAAACTCTGAGATATGATCATTCACTACCTAACATTAGGTTTGTCAACCCCCATTCCAAAGCTGATTGTTGCTGCAATCACAGGAAACCTGCCCTCCATCCATTCAGTTTGTACGGTCTCTCTGACATCAGTCTTCAGTCCTGCATGGTATGGCCTGGTCATTACACCTTTTCTAGTCAAATGAGATGCCACCTCTGCACAGGCATCTCTTGTTCGGCAGTAGACAATTCCACACCCATATTCTGTCTACAATACATGAAAACACATGTACAATGCTTATTATTTTCTATGTAAAGTTCACATGGTTACAATGTTGGGATTTACATAGCAAGCTGTATACCAGTAATATATTCAGCTATCTATTCTTAGTGAAACATGCAACATTGTGATATGATCATTAACAAAATCTTAATAAGTTTTTTTTAGTATGGTCAATGCATGTTCCATCATCAGATACTGACAACTGATTTCGCTTCATTCCTCTCTCCATCACCTATGACTTCACGCATACCAATTTGCTCATTCTCATGAATAATGATTTAGATTTTATTGTTCAATCAAATTAATCATTATAGGAACGAAACACTCTTCCTGTTTTTTAAGGTATCATTACTTTAACCTCCTTATCACTACAATATTGTAACAAGAGTGTCAAAAGGACTGATTGGCAAAATCACTTTTGGTCTTCCCTGAGCAACGAATAAAATTGCCTCATTAATTATTCATAGGAATGATCAAATTGGTGTGAATGGATGCATAGGTGATGGAGATAGAAATGAAGCATCATCAACTGTGCATATCAGACAGGGTGTATGTTCATGATCTCAGCTTAGAATAATGATGAATCTCGAACATCTGAAAGAAAATGGCAGGGAATGCATATATTGGTAACACTGTGCAAAGTGAATTCATGATTCCTTACTAACACCATAGCAACCACAAAGGACCCTTCGTGTAACAGTTGCAATTATGACAGAGAAAATTTGAGTCTACATATACATCCAATGAATTTTTTATGTTGGGTAGAAACTACCATAATCCTATCCACTACCTTTATTGATCTCAAAAAGTGAAATCTTGTTGACCTGAGATTCTGAATTTACATGGATTTAGTCAATTTCATCCTAGTCTTATGATCCCTAACAATGCGGTATGCAATGAGAAAACCTAATGTATAATAAAATGTAATATTAAATATGGCCAGGGAAAGATTATACATGTACAATAATTTATGAAGGAATGACGTTTATGGTGGATGTGTGCAAGCTAGCACTCAAGAAAAATATTATTAGAAACATCATGGGAGATGAGGATTTTGTTTCAGTATGTAGTCATAATGAATGGTGATTTTATGCTAAGCATGAAATTTAACCCCCCCTCCATTGCTCAAAGTGGCTCTCTCTACCCTGTTTCTGCCTGACTATCTAGTGTCAGTGAATGTGTTTCACCAACAGCCTGCAGGCCACCCACGCTTTCATGTTGCTATGTAATTGTTTACTTCGAAATTCCATGTGTAACATCAGGTGATCATGAATATTCAGAAATACAGCATTCACTATCTGACATGGAGAATACATTATTAAATAGGAAATTAGCTTGACTACTTTTTAATTCAATTGAGTTAAATTGCATAATTTGCATAAAGTGTATAAATTATATATGTTGATACAAAACATATGATTTTTTTCCTTCGATAAAAAACGCCCCATGGGGATCCGGGTTGTTAGACAGATCCTCGGTACCCCTTGCTTGTCGTAAGAGGTGGCTAAATGGGGCAGTCCTTAGGATGAGACCGCAAAAACCGAAGTCCTGTGTCACAGCAAGTGTGTAAAAGATCCCTCCTTGCTCAAAGGCATAAGCGCCAAGCATACGCCTAAATTTGCAGCCCTTTACCGACAATGGTGACGTTTCCATATGAGTGAAAGATTCTTGAGCAGGACATTAAACAATATTTAATCAATCAATCAATCCTTCGATAAAATCCAAAGATTATAGCATATATAGCTTTAACAATTACACACACACACACAAGGTGAAAATCACTATGCTATTTTACTTATGATGACAGAGAAACGACTTATGTCCAAGAAATTATGCAATTGTAAGTTTGGCATCTAATGATCATGATTAGCTTGATTAATTCTAGACTTTTAACTGGATTTCAAGGTATTGTTACCAAAAAAGGAGAGGTCTAACATGCAACAAAACTGAACTTACATTTCTTTACTACATGTATTTGTGAATGCTGAAATAATTAATCCACGAGATACAGATTAAGCTTGTGTATATGTATCTGTGCTCACCCTAACAATAATACCATCAACAATTAATTTGTATACACCCATTCCCACCTTCTTAACAAGAAATTTATACAAACACATCTGTTATTTACGTAGCTTAAAATTATGACCAGAATTAGTGTCAAAATACAGAGAACTCTCTTCTTTTGTAAAACAATTCTTCTTCAACATTTGAGTGGCAAAATAGTCAATCATTCCATTGCATGTTTACCTTAAATCCACTTGAAATCCACCTTCTTGTCTTACATGTACCATCACCATTGTACATATCTTACTTTCAAACATCTGGTATAATCAGAAATCTGACACAAATTTATTCATCTCCAAAAAAAAAAAAATAAATCCTATGTTGCTAAAAAAAAAAATGCAGCCATTTTCACAAAAAGCCCTGCCTTATTACTAATATTGTAATAGTGCTAAGTTTGATTAATAGAGTTTTGTTTTTTTTTAAATTCAATTGCTGA
Organism: Ostrea denselamellosa; assembly: GCA_024699665.1. Taxonomy (NCBI): domain Eukaryota; kingdom Metazoa; phylum Mollusca; class Bivalvia; order Ostreida; family Ostreidae; genus Ostrea; species Ostrea denselamellosa. Next base: position 410,382 of record JAMZEH010000048.1, on the reverse strand, counting down.
CATATATGTCTTTATATGTTTTATATACATACACATAATGTGGTAGGGGCCTCCGTGGCCTAGTGGTTAGAGCATCGGGCTCAAAATCACAAAGCCTCTCACCTCTGTCGGAGCGTGTTCGAATCTCGGCCGCGGCGTTATGTGAGCAAGTTTGCCAGTTTACTTGAGGAAGGTCGGTGGTCTCCTCCCAGGTACATTGTATCAGTTCTCTCCTCCACCAACAAAAACTGGACGCCACCAGATAACTAAAATTGTTGAGTGTGGCGGAAAGCAAGAAATAATCAATCATCATAATGTGGTAGTGTTAGATACATGGCCTTCCTACTAGCTCAGGCTAGTGGATTAACCCTTTAGCTCGATCGGTAGAGCACTGGACTGTCGTGCGAGAGGTCTCGGGTTTGATTCTCATCAGAGGCACAAACCAGTCTCTGTTACAATATCAAACTTAAGAAAAACTGTATTAAATCTACTTATATCCCATTTCTTGCAGAATTTATGAATTAGAAAAAAAAATATCCATGATTGATAAACTTGCATACAAACTTATGATCTAGTGATGTATCATTGATTGAGAAACAAAAATAAATTTCTGTCTTAGTTGCAAGATATTCTGTGAAAAGGCCACCTAAATCTGATAGAGAAATTCTGACTTTGCTTTGCCTCCTTGTAGTACCTTGAGGCAACTGTTTAAGATTTCCAGCTTGAAAACTGTCTCCCTGTATTTGCCTCTAAAATGTAATAAAGCTTTATCTTAGATCTATGATATATGTTAATACACAACTGATCTTACCCAATTTTCTAGAGTCGAATTTTCTTCCTTGGTGACATCCAATCTTCCTAGTGCTGTGAGTGCAAATTTCATCAAGTCTTCATATGCATCATGAACAACATCTTTCATTATAACATCATAATAAATGTTAGATCTAAAACAGCTTGTTTTAAATTTAGCAACAGGTTCTTTCAGTTTTAACTGCAGGATTATGTCCGCCACTGTCTGAGCTGTTGCAGTGGCAGTTAAAGCAACACATGGCACATCAGGCATAATTTTTCTAAAATAGCCTAACTTTAAATAATCCGGTCGAAAGTCATGCCCCCATTGTGACACACAGTGGGCTTCATCTACGATAAAGTATTTTAAAATCTGTCTATTTACAAGTCCTTTCACAATTGTTTTGCATTCATCTGATGCAGCTTGTTCAGGAGTTATATACAGGAGCTTGGTTTTGGGTTTAGCTTGGTTTAGATCTCCTACAACCCTGGCTCTTTCTTTAGCTGTCATCTTACTATTGATGGTTTCTGCAGGAATATTCAGCAGGTCCAGATGGCTTAGTTGATCATGCATAAGTGCAATAAGAGGAGACACAACTAACGTAATCCCAGCTGATGCAACTGCTGGAAGCTGGAAGCAGAGGGACTTTCCAGCTCCCGTTGGCATAGAAATGAATACATCACATTCACCTGAAAGCACATGCATATATCTTATGTATGTGTTCTACATAGTGCATTCTTGTCATCTACTTATCATGATACATATGTATGTGGGGAGCCATTATGACTATTCAATAGAGCAGCAATATATGGAATACAGTGAAGACATCTTGGAATTTTTAAGTAAGATGATTAACTCTGGTGACCTATTGTGGTCTGTTCCCTTTCATTATCATCTATTAAACTTTTCAATTTCTTTTGAAAGTGCTTGTCCTGAATTTCAGTATTTTTGATACAGAGCATCTCCGAAAATAAAGAAACAAAACTGTCAATTTTGGGGTCATGATATCATCAGAGGGGTCTTACCAGATATGTGCATCAAATGTCTTTCCATTACAAAGTCATGGCAAACACAAATATATTTCTTAGCTTTTCACTGGTGACCTTGACCAAATAACTTTGGTTCACCATATCATAGTCATAGCATACTGCCTGGTGATGAGTAATCTTAGTACCAGGCATGAGCTTCTTGCAATATAAAGTTATTCCTGAAGCTGGATGTACACACATGGAAATTCCCACATATATTTCACCCAAACTTTGTTTGCAAAGGGTATGCCTAATACACCAAGTTTGTTCGCTTGATGTTCACGAGTAAAGAACATTTTCTAATGATGCAGCTCATTATCAGCATTTGATCTCTACAAACTGTACATCCAGCAGTTGTACTGGATAGAGGATATATACCATCACAGCAAAGTTCCTGCCATCTGATCAAACCTTACAGAGGTAGTCAAGAAATATATTACACCATCAGATAGCAAATTCTGAGGAAAGTATTAAGTATATGGACAACTTCCCTCATGTGAACAGCTGCACTCTCCCAAGTAAACTTAATAAACCTGGGTTTTTTGTCTTTGCGTTTGGGGTAAAGGTGTGAGGAACCTTGGACCTAAACTATATAAGCTTATTAAATATTGATTTAAAATATATTATCCTAAGGTTGGTACCTTATGTTTAGAATATTTCTAGGCCTACAGTTGGTAGCTAGAGGTTTAAGTCCTATTCAACTTTGTAAGCCCTATTCAAATATGGCTTGCTGAGTTTCATCATTTTTTATTTTCAAATTCAAACAATTTTGTGAATTTAGCCAATGAGATACATTTTGCACAATTCAGTGCGAGTTATCCCCCCCCCCCCTCCTGAATACAGGGACACACAAGTTGCAGTCTTCATTTCATAACATCAATTTAACAAATAGATAGAAAATTTACTATATCTGATTGCAATTAAGAGTTTCTAAGAATTAATGTAATTGCTTAAAAATAATACGAATGGTATAATAATTTTAGTCATTGATTATATATATATATGTGTGTGTGTGTGTGTGGGGGGGGGGGGGGGGGTGTATGTGTCCCTAGAGCAATTTTTTCGCAGGCAATGTTGGATCATGTATGTATTAAATATCAGTCCTTGACTTCTTTAGACCAGGATGTGTTTAGCATATCAGCATTAATTTAATCAATACTTTTGATGACCAAAACACAATTATAGATATACCTGGAATTACATGTGTTGTATAAATGATAAATGTTTTTCCAACCAAGAAAGTGTGTGTGTGTGTGTGTGTGTGTGTGTGTGTGTGTGTGTGTGGGTGGGGGGGGGGGGGAAGAGTGCAATTGAAGATCTAAAAATGGCAAAAAATGACCTTTTAAAAAAGTTTCAACCTAAGGGGGTGGGTTGCAATTTTTGTAATCCCCCTCTGGATCTGACACTGATGTACACTGGTGTTTCTGGATCCACCACTGTACATTATCAACATACTGTAGACAAAAATACGTACATCAGGCGTCAATGAGAAGAACACATTAATCATATCATATTGGTATTTCTAATGTAATCTTCCTGTTGAAATCTGCTTTTTACTTGCGATTCTAACTTTTGAAAATTAATTTTTTTGTAAATCAACTTACATTGTACAGTTCCTCCTGCATTTCATAACTCAAATGTACACAAAATTATTTATCAGGCACATAGCACCACATCAATAAGCACACCCCCAACTTCTGATGTAAGGGAAGTAACTTCAAAAATGTAGGTCATCAATAATGGTTATTTTGTGTCAAATTATTTGCCTATTTTTCCATAACTATAATTATTGTGAATTTACTTGACAGTCATAATGCAGTTTATTATTATTAATAGCATCATTTTACATATATCAGTTGTGGCGGTCGGATGGATTTAATTGCCAGTGCCAGGTAACTCAGTTGGTAAAGCACCTAATTAAAGATTCAGGGAGTTGGTTAAATTCACAGTCTAGTCCATTGCATTTCTTGCTATAGACCAGCCCCTAGAACTGACAGGTGAAAATGCCTGCAATAGGATGAAGACCCCCTGGGTTGATGTCTTAAGAGTCTGAATACATTTAAGGAGGGAGAAATGTGGCAGCCAGATGGTTTTGATTGCCTGTGCCAGATAGCTGATGGAAGAGTACCTAATTAAAATATTCAGGGGGCATGGGTTCAAATCCAGGTCTGGTCAACAGCTGCATCTTCTCCCTTCCAGTTACACAGTAAATGATGTTTGATCATGCAGGCCTGCACTTTAGATTTTCATTCAACCAAATAAAAAATTGAAATAACATATTTTTGCTGGACACTGTAAATTCATAAAAATGTTAAATTACACCATTTGTGAAGTATCATTACAACAACAACAACAACAAAAAACAAACAAACAAAAACAAAGAAAAAAAAGCACATACAAAACAAACTGTCAATTCAACTACAAAGTAAAAGCTTTTTAAGTTATGATTAAAATGCTGGAATGCTTTAAAAATATAAGAAAAATAAAACTGAGAGTGAGTAAAATGCAACCTCCAATGGCAATTTATGAAATTACATAAAATTTCTCTGCAGTGATTTTTTTCTTCCATAAGTACAATAATTCTGCCTTTGTTTCTACATAAACAACAGATATTCTGATGTAAAAATTACAACTAAAGATTGCAAGATTTATAATTTTAATATGTCAATGGTGATTTTTATATACTGAATACTGTTATGATCTTTTAGTCATTTTGAAATATAATCATTTTGTAATAATCTGCAAATTTGACTTTGGCATCTAACACGCTTATGCCCTTTAAGGTGAGAAAATAGTTGCTACTGCACATAATCTGTATATAACGTTGAAATTTAAATCTATGTTTCAAACCGTGAAATTGTGTAAGAATCTTTTAACTGAAGGCCAGTTATGTTAAGGGCAGAAACCTCTGTGGACCGAACTTGAATCGGGCCTAAACCTATGACAACCGTTTAACATCGTTTCTAGCGATCTCCGCCCTCCCTATAGGAGTTGTGTTGTAAAACATATCAACATCAAATAAGTACCTTCAAAAACACATTTAACTGCGTTTTTCTGCAAATCAGATTTAAATTCTTTGTGCTTAAACACTCTCTTTAAAACTTCATACACATTTTCCTCCATCTGTCACAATCTCGTCGATGTCATGTGTACGCTTGAAACAGAAGCAAAAGTGTTTGTTTCGAACTATATAAACGCATCCTATAGAAGCATGATTTTAATTGTACAGTGATATGTCAGTTATTGAAAATATTGTGAAGGCGAAGTATTTTCTATACTGGATGAAATTGCACCCAAATATGATTAATTGCGGATGCAGGCAGTTTCCGAAACTTTAAACGATACGGAATCTGCCGAGGAGTGCCGGGTGGTTCCGACGTGTCGCCCTAAACCTTATCTCGTTACGTCGAGTTACCCTAAAGGATCCAAAAAAAGCCTCAAATGACCCATGAGACGACACAAAGGAAAAATATGGGGGGGGGGGGGGGGGGTGTGTGGTTAATGATACATTATTTGTTCAAAAAGTGCTAGGCATTATGCACCTTATTGCTTGTTGTATGTAACTTGTGTGTTGATAAGACGGGTTCGATCGTCGGTGGCCCGATCGCTGTTGGTCAAGTTAAGCACCTGACTAGAGATTCAGGGGTACCGGGTTCGAATCCCAATCTGGTTCGTTGCATTTTCTCCTTTCTTGTTTCATGTGGTGCCGTTGACCCCTTGATTTCAGGCAAAGTCCTGTCGAGGGCAAAAAAATCTGCATGGTTGTGTGTCTTCGAGGGCGAAGACAATAGTTAAGTACGGACCAACGTAGTGGTTTTGGCTATGGCACGGTGGTTAGAGCACCTGACTAGTAATGCAGGGGTTTGGGGTTTGATTCCCCGTTTAGCCATAAATTTTCTCCTTTCCTATATTGCATTTGGTACTGTTGACCATCCCTGGACTTCAGGTGAAAGTCCTGTCGGGACTAATAGAATCTGGGTAGTGTGTCTTCAAGAGGAAGACAATTAGGGAGGGAAGGAAGTGTGATAATTACGGCTATATGGACCACAGGTATCGATCTGGATAACTTAATTGGTAGAACACCTGAGTGGAGATTCAAGGGGGGGGGGGGCGAAATCCCGGTCTGGTTCTTTGCATTTCTCCTTTCCTAGCTGTTATATTTGGTGCCGTAGACCAGCCATTGCAACTGACGGGCGAAAATGTCTGCCATAGGATAAGGATCCTCAGTTGATGTTTTAAAGGTGTGAAGACATTTAAGGAGGGAGTAATGTGATGGTGAAGCGGATTCGATCGCTAGTGACCAGATAGCTCAGTTAGAGAGCACCTGACTGGAAATTCAGGGGGCCCCGAGTTCAAATTCCGATCTGATGCGCTGCAATTTCTCCCTTCCTGTTAAACGTGCATTGATAAATAGCAAATTTGATATAATACTATTTTCTTTATACGAAATGATGATTGTTATTTTGAAATTAACATATTGCCCATTTTAGGTGGTCATCACAAATGAGACGAAAATGAAGCTATTATTTCATATTTAAATTCAACTTTAAAACAATAACAACCAAATCTTAAAAAAGACAGGCTGAGAGTACTGTCTATGGTTTGGGGGTTAACCTGATAAAACAAACTGGGAGTACTGACTTAGGTTAGGGATTAACCTGATAACCAGACTGGGAGTACTGACTTAGGTTAGGGATTAACCTGATAATCAGACTTGGAGTACTAACTTAGGTTAGGGATTAACCTGATAAAACAGACTGGAAGTTCTGACTTAGTTTAGGAGTTAACCTGATAAAACAGACCGGAAATACTAATTTTGGGATCAACCTGATATAAAAGATTAGGAGTACTGGGTTTAGCTGGTGGGTGGGTGGGGTTTAATCTGAGGAGACATATTGGGAGTAATGGATTTTGCTGGGATGGGGGTGGGGGTAGGGGTAATCTGATGAGAGAAATTAGGAGTACTGGTTTGCGTGGAAGGTTAACCTGACGAATCAGACTGGGAATAAGCATTCTCATTATTAGGATCCTTCATTCACTCATACATTATTTCTCTTATAGGAGATTATAGTCACGATACATTTACATTGGTATAATTGCAAGTGCATACATACAGAAATGTGTAATAAAGTTTACTATTACTGCAGTTAGTGAAAAATGGGAAAAGGCATATAAACAAGAGATAACCCAAAAAGAAAAAGAGACTCCTGGTTGTACACACCATGCAGTAGCAGCTGACCCTCTTATTGCAAAGAAAAATATCATCGTAGTGCATGAGCGTCTTTAACTGGTGTATAAGTGCTGTGCATCAGTTTGATATTTAGCAGACCAAATGATGTAGCATCCATCTGGTTAAAGGTGTAGATGTTTCGTCACCAAGAAGTACCAGGTACCACAGAGGTGAGAGACGGTAAACATGCGTGAATGAGTTTCCAAACAGACGACACAAATTGACACGGCCATTTAGATGCACACCTGTGTTTATTTTGCAGATAAATTTGCAGAACTCGGTGTTAGCTGCATTTCATACTGTTGTAGGTTCTGCTGCTGATAATATTGCCTGGATAAATAGATGTCGGGAGTGTTCACCCTGAGTTATAGATGGTCTCTGTGATATGATGTAAAAGTCTTTGTGACTATAGTTTTCCTGGATAGGTTATCAGGAAAGAATCCATTACCAAGCCATCTAATTACATAATTGATAAGACTGTGCTTATAAGGTTTTAATAACGTCAGATAAAACCATATTGTACCTCATTCAGGTTTTGAAGGTAAGGCAACAACCCGGTCAATTTTCTTTGGTAGAGAGTTTGTGTCCACCATGACCTTCACAAAAACAATTATTGTTGTTTTATCCAAGTCTGCGCTGATGGATAATGCATCAAAAAGTGACTTATACATACTGTATATGGAATCTGCATAATTTCGGTGAGTTCAGAAACTTTACACACAGAATGTTGAAAAGTACAAAGTTTTGGGCCATCTTACTGGAAATATTATTTCAGACTTCATATCTATGATATACAATAGATATAATGATAGTTTTATATAAATGTGATATAGTAGATGGATCAAGGAGCTGGAGATCAGATAATAGTTATGTCAGATAATGCAATTTAAACAAATCGACCTTTATTACAAACTCTGTCTATTCTATCAGAAAGTAACCAAAATTCCTTGTTGATTGTAGAACGTTTCATATGCAATATGTAGCAAGGTTTGAAGGGCACTTGTGAATAATCCAATACCAAAAAAAAAAAAAAATAAAAAAAAAAAAAATAAAAATATGTCATCAGCTAGCGAGGGACGATTGTTTATAGCATTTAGGACGTCCGAGGGATATTTATCTATGTTGATTGATTGTTGTTTTTCGCCACACTCAACAATTTTTCGATTATTTGGTGGCGTCCAGTTTTTTTTATAGGTAGATTTTTTTATAGGTAGAGGAAAGAACCCAGATACAATGTACCTGGGAAGAGACCACCGACCTTCCGAAAGTAAACTGGCAAACTTTCTCACATATATTGGCTCGAGAGAGAATCGAACACAAGCCGACTAGAGGTGAGAGGCCTTGTGATTTTGAGCACAATGCTCAAACCACGGAGGCCCCCGTCTTATCTCTGTAATTCATCATCAATAAGATTATTAATGAAAACAAGATACAGGTATGTTGACAAACAACCACCCTGTCGTACACCTTGGTCGTCAGAGAACTATCTGGATTGAGTTTGGTTCACAATAACGAAACTAGATGTTTCTTGATATCGGTTGTTGGTCCATAACCATAATTTACCTTTTATTACAAGACTGTATAGCCTTAACACGAGACCATTCCTCCTCCAGACAGCGTCAAAAGCCTTACTGCTAACCAGAAAACTGACATCAACATTGTTGCACTGTTCTATACTATGAAAAACTTGTCTTTTAAAGGTTGAATTATGCCGTTAAACATCCTAGATCTTTTTTTTTTTTTTTGAAAACCTTTTATGGGCATTGTTTAGATTCAAAGTTGGGTCTGAAATACGAGAGAGAATTAGTTTTTTCAAAGATTTGGAAAAGCATGCCAAAAAGGCTATCGGTAGTATCGACCTATAATTGGAATAAAAGTATTTTGATTCGTCACCGCCTTTGTATAGCATAACTATTAAACCCCGTTTCTATTCCAAAGGAATAGTACTGCATTTTATGGTTGCAGTGAAAATATTCAGTAGCCAGAGAGTAAGAATTTTATCACGGTGAATAATATGCTGATTTGTTGATGGATAATTACCAGGTGTTTTCCGTAACTTTAGACTAACTATAACTGATGTGAGTTCTTCCAATTCCATTTTACCACTCGGTATGTCACCAACGTCAAGTTAACATTTTAATAATGTTAGCAACCAATATAAGTCTAAAGTTAAAGTAAAAAAGGACCTTCCTCTAAAGGGCTATAAATTCTTAAATTTCAAAACAGGAGGCAAAGTTTTCCTCGATACTGTTTAGATCGTCGTCTTTTATCTTATGATAAAAACTCGAAAAAGACGTAAATTTACGCTAATCAATTTTGATGTTGTTGTATTATCTGCGTTTATTACTCTAACCAATATTTTAAATCGAATTTTCATATCTGCATGGTATACTGATTTGGTTTTTATTATATACCCATCCATAACCCGTATTTTGATACTGCGGGTTTCATAGTTTTCGGGTCAGTAATCTTCTGCTGTTATTTCTGATTTCTGACATGATTTGTTACACGACACGGGGGACATGATAAGTGGGAGAATCCATTAATTTAAGTTGTATTTCAAAGCTTTGTTTTTTAATGGAATGGATAGATTTCAGTATGTAATATATGTTTGATGGAAGTTGAAAGATAATTGTACTATGTACAAGAGAGAGATTATAAAAGAGGAGGTGCTGGTTTGGATCTGAAAGAAAGCATGTATGTTCTATGCAACTTTCATTAAAGCCCACCGTTTCCTCAAGGATTTCGCAAGCAAGCCACATCTCCGTAGATAAGCGGACCTGGGCAATACTGCGGCAGCTGAGTAACAGTGGCGAAAACCGAGACCTCGACGCCTTTAATTAAGTTGACAGAAACTCGCTGGTCCCCAGGGTCAAACGAGTTTGAGGCTAACATCCACACCTTGTAAAAACTATTCGTTACTTCTATAAAGTTCTGTGAACGAGAACTTTCAAATCACCAGAGAACAACATATTTTGTGATCTATATCCTGGTTTAATAATCATCTGTTAGTTTCAGTTGCCCTTTGTAGTGGAGTTCCAGAAAACATTTGTTATGTGAGAACAATCGCATATCATATTATGAATGACATTGTAAATGATCTGAATGAATCTGGTGAGAATACTAGTGCTGTTGATCCAGAAACATTGACAAAATTACAAGTTCTACTTCGTGAATTGTCCTCAGATTGTGCAAACAAAACTTTGGATTCTAGAAAACACATCGAAAAGAAAACAAAAAGATGTAGTCAGCTCCAAATGCATCACCGCTTGGAAAATTGTTCACATGGCAAAATGAATTTATAAAACATGACAGAAATAAATCCATTCAAAATGAAAACAATATCAAATCACTAAGCAAACATAAAAAAGCGATGGATCAGTGCATCAAAAGTTGTAGAAAGGAAATCTTACCCCAAAAAAAACCCCCATAAAACAAAACAAACAAACATAAAAACCAAAAATACAAAAAGAAAAAAAAAATGCAAAAAAACAAAACAAAAACCAAAAACAAAAAAACAACAACAAAAAAACAAAAAAAAACCCAAAAAACAACAACAGCAAAAAAAAAACAAAAACAAGAAAAGAAAAAAAAAAAAACATAAATAAAATTTTAAAAACAAAATCCATAAACCTCAGACTGCCGAGGAATTGCTGGAAAATCCCGAATGCTTCAAAAAGAATGAACAAATGTGCTGTACATAAGATAGCGTTTATTAAAGTTGCTCTATTCCAAATTGCGGCAAACTCCGCAGTTGTACGTACAGTTACCACAGAAACCTAAACACGTCAAGGTTGCTGGATCTCCTCAACTGTTTCCGCACGGCAGGTTACCTATATGTAATAATGAATAGCTGATAGGACTTGTCAAACCAAGATGTCAAACCCGAAACTTACCAATTTATCACGTTATCATGCTGTCCAGGAATTCAGTAAACGACCAGAAACATGCTGAAGAATTTTATATTATCAATGTGTCAAACACGCTTTTTTAGGGGTAAAAAGCTCCCCTACCCTTAATGATGCTAGTACATGTATACCAATTCCGCAATTTTGTTGCAAACAGTGATTAATGAGCAAAAAAACAAAAAACAACCAAAAAACAACCCAACCCCCCCAAAATAAAACAAAAACAAAACAAAAACAAAAAACAGATCATTTAAACAAGCCTATTGCGCTGTTTAGAGAGAGGGTCCTTGATTAGTGGTGTTAACAGAAATTGCTTGGTGTTTATCAAAAACATGTTTATAGGCATTTGTTTAAAAAATGAAAATAAAGGGTGAAATTTCCTTGCATATGTGCACTGTCCCTGTATTTTAATGACTTGTGAATGACTTCACAATTTAAAATTGGTATTGAAAAATGGATGTTCACTGTTGGCATGATTTCCCTTAACACAGATTTTATCTGTATGATTGGTGCCTTTGTCATTTTGTGCGAGCCAATATTACCCGATAATTTCTATTTCAAAACAAGCAAATTTAATTTCAATATTTCATATTCTGAATACATTGACCAAGAATCAAACGATTTAGCCAGGCGCTCAATCAACTATTGCACAACCGAGATAGTCAGTCATTTGAGCATTCACATGGAAAGATCGTCATTCAGTTGTTGATACTTTATACTCCAAATACTACTGACTTTCTATTATTTGATCAACGAAAACCGAACGAAATATTTTAAATTTCTGGACTAAAGTGTATTCACAGGTTTCATGGGAATATTCATATACATGTACATAGTTTCACCTGTAGGATATCACATGCTGTTATTTTGCCCTCTCATCACGCATTCACATATAGGTGGAAAATCAAGCGACATAAGTACAGATGAAGAATAGTCTTTTGGAAAATTTCGTACAAAGGTATTTTTCAAATGGTTAGATATGAAAATTGATATTGATATATAATATGAATAATATAAAATTAACAATGGTTACCAGTGGCGGATCTATAGGTGATATATGGGGTTGCAACCCCCCTCCATTTGTTCGGAAGGGGGGGGGGGTAGAACATCTACGTTTAAAAAATATATCATTATTTGCTATTCTGGGCTCTTCGACTCCACTCCCCCCCCCCTTTCTTTGGACAGACAAGGTACCAAACTTGGGTTGCACCAGCCCCTCCCTTGAAATTATTTTGGATCCGCCTCTGGTTACAATTTCCAAGGTTAGCGTGGGCCATGTGGAGATTTTGCATGACAACACGTTAAATTGTTACCATAATTGCTTGAACTGGTGATAAATGACTCTTTGGACAATACATACAAAGACAAATACCTAGACATCAAACATATGTGACATATATGCAACGGGACAAATATTGGTCATCATTATATCTTCAAAGGAAATAATTCATTGAACTAAGAATTACATGTAGGTAATTTATATTATGAAAAATAAATATCACTGTAGTCAATTACATCACTCGTCATGGTACATACCAGTTTATGGAACTGGGCTACAGCTTCCCAAAATAAAGGTGAAATTGCCTGATAACTCACTTATGATGACCTATTTAAATAATTTACTAAAATACTAAATTCTGTACACACACATCACTCTGCGCATTTAAATTACTAAAAACTCAATACACTTTTTCTTAAATGATAGAAATTATCTTTTCTATATTTTAGTAAATCTTTCTCTCATGACTTGCACACACATTTATATAAATAAGATTTAATTACGTATTTAAATGCATTATTTGAATTTAACCATATAAGATCAACTACTTACAGTTATGGGTGTAATTAGCAGTTCCTCTGTCTAATCAAATAGTACATTTTTTTTTATGGCGGAAAAGCTTAGTTGATTTCAACACCCTTTGGAATATTTACCAACGTGGGCGCCAAATTTAACAGAGACTGGTTTGTGCCTCTGATGAGAATTGAACCTGGGACGCCAAATTTAACAGAGACTGGTTTGTGCCTGTGATGAGAATTGAACCTGGGACCTCTGGCACGACAGTCCAGTGCTCTACCGATCGAGCTAAAGGGTTAACCCACCAGCCCGAGCTTGTAGGAAGGTCATATATCCACACACACACACACACACACACACACACACACACAGATATATATATATATATATATATATATATATATATATATATATATATATCGGCATGTAGTTGAAACCAAAATGCTTCAAAAGTCAACCCCTTCAAGTTGTGACAGACTCGTGTTATATATATATTATGCACATATGCATATTGATATATATATATATATATATATATATATATATATATATATATATATATATATATATATATATATATATATATTCATTTGCATCACACTTCTACAGATGAATTACATATTGATTAATTTACCTGTAGTTTAGTGTATTGATTTTTAAACAGTCATTTCTAGAAAGTTCAGAGTTAGCCTAAAGTCTCTAATTATATTCTGGTCATAGTTATTTTGTATCTTTTGATTTCATTGGTATTTTTTTTTTTATTTGTCTTATGTTTTCTGGTTGGTTTTTGTTTCCCTCCAAGACTTCTTAGTGATTTGGTTCATACCTGACCTAGCTTTTGAAAGTGATAGTCAGATTTTTTAGTATTGGTGACTTTTTCAGACCTTTGACTTTGTGACAATTATTCTCACTTGCATGCTAAGTAATTATTTGACACTTATGTTTAATATATTATCTAAAATCATTATTAAATGTTAAACCTGTAAATATGCACTTGATTTCTGAAATCACTTTTCCTGGAGTAAATGATTAGTGAGAGTGAGACTTTCAATATAAAGTTGTGTGCAAATAGTAAATTCATGATATCTCATTGTTTCATATTTCTAAAGTAAACATTTTTTTATGCCTAGTAGATATCTACAAAGTGGTTAATTATTGATTTGTAAATATCAGCCTGTTAGTACACTAGCTCAAACTATCTTGTATAGCGTTTCATGACCCATTCCCACTGAATGCTATGCTTATTGTGATTTTGTATATGGCAATAATTAATGATTAAAGAAGTGGGAGATTTGAATTTCATGTACTTGAATTATCTCCCTTTGATGTCATAGGTTAATAGTATTTAATGTTTGTTACAGGGTCTTCTTATTTGTGTTGATTCGTAATCGTAATAAAGATGTCCTTGTTCAAAATCGAATCAACAGCGTTGTAGTATATGCCAACACAAGTTTGTTACAAAAAATATATATTTATTTATTTTTATGGTTTTTTTTTGTGCACCATATATTTAGTTTACAAATACAACAAATATGTTTAGTGATTACTGTATTTGTTAATTTTTTTTTTTTTCTGCATTATGTTTTACGAAAATCGAAGTGGGGAATTCCAAGTTTTGAAGTTGTCTCTGTACACTGATTTTTTCTAACGATGTAAACAACAAACAAACAACAAAAGTTGCACACCAGTCATTCACATGACCATTATCTGTGGGTAATGGTTTAGATTTCACCGTGGGAAACTAGTTGTTTACATTTGGGTTCTCCTTTACGGTCCTTTTGGGTAATTCGACGTACTCCATTTTCCTCGTTGACATGCCTGAGGAGTTCCGGATGCCGAAACTAAAAGTCTAACGAACTCTTATCGTTATCAACTTTAGACTATTATTATTATTTTTTTTTTTTGCTGCTGTTCCTTTACCATGTTTACATTATTATGAGGTAAGTGTTATCATAGTATTTAAGCCAAAAATTCTATATTTAATCTAATTTGAAAATAAAACTTAACGAGAACAGTTACATAGAAATGGATTGTCTGACTCTGTTATAGAATTATATGGTGGGGAATGCCGTAATGGTTATACACGTGTATTATACAAGTATTCTCCAAGTTTGAAATACCCCGTAATTACAAATAATTTCGTAAATGACGAAAGATAAGTCTCTATGGGTCTACCCTTTTATTATCAGAGGGTGAGTAGACTTATCCGTCATCACTTTTGATATTAAATGGGAAATGCCTATGGGTGACCAGAGACACATAATTATTTTTGACTGCATTTTTAAACACTTTTGCATCTCAATGTATTTCCCATAATGAATCCCAGTAACAAATATTTACATGTTTGTAAGAGAAGTATTTTTTCCTTTTAATTGAGTTATTAGCATGCCTTCAGCTAATATTGATGTATATGTTGATTTCAGGTCTTCTGTAACATTTGTGTCATCAATAAGTGCCATGTTCCACAACAGCCAAATAACACAGTATTAAGTGGATGAGAATTCCAATGAGAGCAAAGCCCAAAAATGTTCTAATTCTGATTCTTTGTGTCTGCTTAATTCCTTTATTTTGGATCTCACTTGTAACAAAGCAAAGTAAGACTATCTCTCTGTTATTTTGTCTGTATGTCTGTCTTTCTTTTTATAGATGATTTTAGTATCAAAGTGAATGATAAGGTCCATTGGCCTCTTGTTTTGAACTACAAATGTACACCAACCATATTTCTAGCTAATGATAACAGATATTTTGTCAGATGTATCACAGCCTGAGACAAATTTTAGTGGACTGGAGGATATACAGGATAGGCTACAGATAGCAGAGCATGTTAACAAAAGGCGAGAGGAGGATTTAAAGACACTTCGCAGTAATTTCCTTCAAATCCTAAAGAGTGTGCTTCAAGTGGCAAATCAAACTAACAGGTAATTATACGTTATAACCATATTCTCAAATTAGCCACCTTCACATCTTTGCTAGCTAAAGTTTTTTAGGTCCACTTTGCTTCCCATAAACCCTTGGCTGACTGAACTATTAAAAAGTTGGCAATTTTTGGAGAAATGCGACCAATCAGCGACCACATTACAAAAATGACATGAGTTCCTGTACATTCGGAATATTTTAGACTCTTTATCTATTTTAACAAAAGTAACATGTAAAATAACACTCTGAATGATACTGAAATGATTTTGACAGAAGCACATGTTGTATTTTGGTGAAATAACTCCAAAACATAGATGTGTTATTAATTCTCCAGCCTTCCATGTTTTAGCACAATTACAGGAGGTATTGACAATCTTGAGTTATTTTGCATGATGAGAAGTATGCACATTAAATTTGCACATTCTGTTTTGCAAAATTAAATCACATGTCAAAAATTGACTATGATCTTGTAAAAATAAATATGCTTCAAAAGGAAAAGGACGAACTTCTTAAAACACTGCGTGAAAATTGAATACTTTAAATGTGTCTGTAATTTTTCTTCAAATCATTCTTCACATATATGTTCTTCACTTTTATGTTTATTGTTGTTACTGTGTTACTCTATATGAAATGTCTTCATTGGCTGAATTTTAGTTTTAGATATCGCATGATATAAACATTGCCAACTTTTAAATAACTTGAACAAGGGTTTATGGGGAGTGAATTGGACTAAAAACCTTGGCTAGCGAAGATGTCACCCACTTTCACTGAAAAACGAAAGTGGGAGATTTTATGACAAAGATTATCTATTTCAAGTCATACATTGATTTTTAAAAATTTCTCAAAAATAACATGTTAAACTGGCATTTATCGGTGCTGTGATACTGAAAATTCATGGTGTGGGCATGAGATATTAATTCTGCTGACAAGACTGCAGATTGAATCTAATATAGAACATGTTATCCATTCCTTAGCATTACTCTTGCTGTCAGAAAGGGCAACTTTCTTTTATTGTATGTGTGTATATGAGTTTTACATTCCTTTTGTAATTACTGCATCAGAAGAATGCAGCATGCATTATCCTACTGTATTCAGAGACAATGAACATTATGTTTGGACACTGAGGGAAGTAATGTTGTCTCAGGTCTTGCTGGGTCTCTCTCTCTCTCTCTCTCTCTCTCTCTCTCTCTCTCTCTCTCTCTCTCTCTCTCTCTCTCTCTCTCTTCAAATCCAGAGGATTTAGTTCATTTTTACATTTTGCATAATGATTAGTTTTACTTGGGATATGAGGATTTGTCACTCAACAAAGGTATTGATGAACCTGTGTTTCTTTAATATTCTCAAAACTCTCTCATTTGAAAATGTGCACATGTACATTAAAGATATTATCTAAAAATATCTTTAAATGATTATCAAATTACATTGTGAAGATTTTTCTTTCTTCCTGATTTTTTATTGGTAGTGAGTTACTATTGTCTCTTATATACATATAAAGATTTGAACTTATTATTCTATATTAATTGTAATTTTGATGCTTGAACATGTTTTAGTATTTACAGTGGAAAGTTGATGTAAAATTAATAAAATTTTATACTCAATAGTCTGTGACAGGCCATGTAATATGGAGAGACACTTATCCATTGTGTCTGTATCACACTTATAACTTGGATACTCTAAGACCTTGTCAATTTGATGATTCTGAAAGAGAAGATGTGTTGTGTCTTAAAACTAAGTTGAAGTGACTTTTTAATTGAAATTGTTCTCACGAAATATAGTAAAACATTGTCCATCTCATGGAATTTTACTATAGACTCTATGTCAGCTGATGAATCCCTGAAAAAAGGTGTGTTGTACAGTAATATCCTGAAACAAGGTGACTGTGATTTAATAAATAGGGTTGGCCTGTGATACCTTGTAACAAGTAAAATAAACCAGGAAAATACCATTTCAATTTATACTATGCCAATTATAAGTGTTGAACCTCTTGAACACAAATGAAATAATTGTGAAAAAGTTTTAAATTTTCTCTGAAGTAGGATCTGAATCAAAGCTACAATACAGGTGCATTACATCCTAAAGCACTAATATGAACAAAGTATATGTATTAGCCTAGAATATATCAGATACAGATGCAGTGAGCATAGAATATCTGGATAATAATTTTGATAAAAGTTAAACATATTATCAAATATGAAATGCTTAAAACAGAGCAATTAACATACTGAATATTCAACAATTCGAAAGTGAGGGAGACAGTTTCCAAGAAACTGAAAGTTATTGATGGTAAATATTTCAGAATCTTGTCAGATAAACTGTTCTAAGAAATACTTGAACTTTTCTATCAGTGAATTTGTGATTTACAATATTGACATAAAGAAATTGCTCATCAAGATTCATTTCACAGCTAGAAATTTGACATCCATGTCAATTGATTGAATTTGATATAAATTTTTATTTGGAATAATGCATTTAAAATTCTTAATAGAAATCTTGTACAAAAGCTAAACTTAATATAGGTATACAAACTCTTTCAGATGTTTATTAAAGATTTTGAAAGAAATGAATGGTTATAAATCAGTGTGAAAGTTCTTCCTCCTTTTTACTGTAGTAATGATATTATATCATATTAAATAGTGTAATTTTAAATTTCATATAGTTTCAAAACAACAGATGGTGTTGTATTATTTTGTCCTAAATAATGTCCAGCCTTACCAGTGATAAGTAATAATGATAGGACTGGTGTCAAGGGTGGAAGCCAGCTGTTATCTGCTCTATTTGGTTCTAGGAACATTGCCTAATAGGCATATATCATATTCAATGGCAGTGCACTTTATTTTCTATCGACAATTTTAACCATGGTCATAATTTTTGAACTATACATGGTAAAATCTTCATAATTTGTTAAGTGAAAGGTCAGAATCATTTCTATGTGACTGCTAATGGTCAAATTCAAATTTGTCACAATTGAACATAGCCATTCTCAGGGGATTTTTTTTTATTTTAGCTTACCTGAGCTGAAAGCTTTTCACATTTTTATCCTCTTCTCCAGAACCATTAGACAAATTTCAATTAAACTTGTTAAAAATTATCCAGAAATTTGCTTGAAAGTTTCATGACAAAGTGTAGATTCAAGTTTGTTCAAATTATGGCCGTCGGGTATAGGGTTGGGCCACACTAGGGGATAGAATTTATATGAAATATTTTGAGTCTTCTTTTTAAGAACAACAGGACCATGATTAATCATGTTAATATGCAAGCATCCTTAGGTAGTGCAGATTCAAGTTTGTTCAAATTGTGACCTCCTGAAGTAGGGTGGGGCAACAGTAAGGGAGCAATATTTTACATGGGAATTTATAGAGAAATATCTTCAAAAATCTTAATAGGTCCAAGATTAATCATTGTGATAAGCAAGTATCTTCAGGTAGTTCAAATTCAAATTTGTTGAAATTGTGGCCCCCTGAAGTAGGGTATGGCCATGATAGGAGGTGAAAATATACAGAAAATTAATTTAAACAAAATCTTTTCAAGAGTAGCAGGGCAACACTAAATCATATCCAAATGCAAATTTTCCCAGGTTGTGTGGATTCACGTTTTTATGCTCCTACAAAAATAGTAAGGGGCATATTGTTTAGTCCTTGTCTGCCTGTCTGTCTAAACTTCAACCTTACTCATAATTTTGAATGGTGAGTGATAGGATTCTCATATTTCACATGCACATTCCTTGCGACAAAACCCTACCTTTGGTACCAAAGACTTTAACCTGTGACCTTGAAGTTTGACCTTCTTTAAAGAAAACAAAACCTATTCAATATCCTGAACTATGTAAGATAGGGATTTCATTATTTGCATATGGAGTATTTATTGGTGTTGAGGCATTCCCATGTTGTGTAAATTCTTGTGCAGTTATGTTATGACCCTTTTTTGCTAGGGTGGGGGCCACAATATGGGGGCAAAATATTTTATGAGATGGAAAAGATGGAAAAGAAATCTTTTAAAAATAACATTGTCTAACAACAACAGGGCCAACGTGACTCAGGTGAGCTATGTGGCCCATCAACCTCTTGTTTCTTTTTCATTTTTTTTTTTTTGGTTTTGTTTTATTGTATAATTATTGATTTTGTTGAAGGCATTAATATGATAAAATGAAATGGAGAGAGTCCTATTTGATAGATTTACTAATAAGTACTATAGTGGTAAAGTTTGACAGAGATGGAAATAGAAAATTTGATTCATTTACAAAGAGAAAATGATGATGAAAGACTAGACTAAAAAAAAAAATGAAATGTGGAAAGTAAATTCTGAGGTTAAAACAATATTTGCAGTGGGTGGAAATACATGAAAGATTACAGAGGTCAAGTAATCAATACATGTAATTCAACCTAGTGCAGGCAGAATTATGAATAATTAATGTTTTCTGAAATTGGAGTTGATTATTTGGTCAAAATATAATCATGATAGATTACTGAGATGGTACTTGATTGACATGTTATATAAGCACACACAACGTAGTCAATAGTGAATAGTAGAGGAGGAAGATGGAAGAGATATCCTTTCCTGTTTTCTACATTACTCTCCAATATTATTGCACAAATTTTCTGTGAAAATTTTATTCATCCACCCATGCACCAGTACTATATATTGGTGCAATAAAGGGCATCTTTACTAGCCAAGGGTTTTTGGTCCACACTGCTCCCTATAAATGGATTGTATATGGGGAGCAGAGTAGACCGGAAACCCTTGGCTATTGAAGATGCATAAAGGGAAAAGCTGTAAGTTATTTTCATGATTAAGCAGGTATTTGGAATGGGGTTTCATTTTCACACAAATCAAGAATTCCAGACCATCTAGTAAACTGCTTGATTAGAGAGCAGTATGATTGAAATTTCTCCTTTCTTGATGTATAGTGATGGATATTGCAATGTTGACAAATTATTAATGAATGAAATCTCCACAACCTGGCCAAATAAAATACCAGTCAAATGGTTCTTTTGTGATGCTTGTGGAGCAGGGCTGATGCATAGTGATCATCTTGTCCATTGTGTTTTTATATTTCCATCTGTCTGTTCATCTGACATAAGCTAGATCTTTTTAACTGTAAAAATAAGACTTTAATATTGAGCATATGTATTCTTTATGTAAGGGCCATTTGTAATAATATATATGTACTAATGGTTCTGTGTGTCTGTCCTTATCCATCTGTGGAATGCTCCAATACTATCATAAAGTATTGTGAATAGTGTGTAGCCCACATTATTTTATGCCTGAAAACATTGCATTTAGAAGAAATTTGTAGAATTTTAAACAAACAAAAAAAAATAGGGAGGAACATTCTAAATGCTTTTGTTGATGTTTGTGGAATTCCTACACATATATGCTATTTTGGTGTAAGTTTAATATAGTGGCAAGAAAGAGAAAATGTGATTGTTAAGTTTTGTTGATGGATTAAGCACCAAATAAATTATGTGCACTGCCCACTTTCTGGAGTAGAATTTCTGAGAAAACAAATGCACAAAACATAATCACTGTGGGAGTGAATGTGCTCAATAGTTCTCATATGCAGTTTTGTCACTTGAATTCAACTGATATACAAACTAAGTAAGTTGGTAAGTATTCATGGAGTAGTTAGATACATGGAATTCTTATTATAACACATTATTTCATTAGTGGTACGTATCATATCCAGGATTATTTGCAACTATGACAGCAATTTAATGTTTCCACTTTGGTAAAATATTTCTTTCGATAGTGTTTTGTATTTCCTGCACTTATATATTTAAAGAGAAGCCACTTTTAATGTATTTTATTGTCTTCCTCACTGACTCTAGTTCCACTCTGTCCCACTTAGTCATTCAAAGTTCTACTAAATGTACTTCCTACAGATTATATATTTATATGTATTATATATTGAAAGCTTAAATCATTGATAATTTTTCAAACATTGAAGTGTGGTTTTTTGTCATCATAGGGGATATTATGGTAACCAATATATTACTAAATAAGTAAATTGTAATTCAGTAATGAGCATGCAGACAACAGACGCCACTGAAAATCTCCCATTTAAATCTCAATGTATTTGATAAATATGTTATCATGTAATTGAATAATTCTGAGCTTTCTGATTGGGTGAGATCCAACAAACTAGAACTCTAGCTGTAAACAAAGATGGCCAACAAGGTATCATTTTGTAAGAAATAGTAGCCAGTATCAATGTTTTGAATTATTCAATCACATAATAAACAAAACATCATGTTTTTAATCACTTTTGACTAGTTGTAAACAAAGATGGGTCACCAGATATTGTTTTGAAAGCTCTAATGGTCAGTTTCGATGTTATAAATTGTTCTATCACATGATTAAACATTTATTGACACTTTCATGATCAAATCAATGATTTAACTACCCATGAAGTTAAATATTCACTTTGGCCTCCAGGCTTGGTGAATATCATACTTCATGGATGGCTAAATCATCGTATTGATCTGAAGAATGTTAATAATTGTATAATATTTTTACTTTAACACTCTGGTAAAGTGTATTGAAATGAAATTTTAAAAATGATCCCACATGGTAGAAACTATCACAGGTGAATGAAGGACTGGTTTTGCATAAAATAGAGTACAGATTTCAGACTTCATGTATTGAGTACCAAACATTCTGTACCTATAAATGGCAAGATTCAGTGGGCAGTTTTTATGAAAATCAAAACTGAAATGTATAGAAGCCCTATCAAAATTGGGGGCCTCCGTGGCCGAGTGGTTAGAGCATCGGGCTCAAAATCACAAAGCCTCTCACTTCTGTCGGCGCGTGTTCGAATCTCGGCCGCGGCGTTATGTGAGCAAGTTTGCCAGTTTACTTGCGGAAGGTCGGTGGTCTCTTCCCAGGTACATTGTATCAGGGTTCTCTCCTCCACCAACAAAAACTGGATGCCACCAGATAACTGAAAAATTGTTGAGTGTGGCGAAAAGCAATAAATAATCAATCAATCAATCCCTATCAAAATTAAGCAGACCTTGGGAACAAAAAGGAGAGGAAGAGAAACACAGGTTTTTTCAAGATTTTGATTTGCGAATTACAAATAAAGATCATTCTTGCTTTGTAAGTAGTACAGCATATTATATATACACACACTGGCACACTGGTTGTCTTGTTCTCTTTCTTTCCATATATTTGCACACTGGCACAGTTGAGTATCCCCCTCCCCCACTCCTAGCCTGTAGCCTAACTCTTGTTGATCTCTTTAGTATGGTAATGAATTAAAGTAACATTCAAATATGCTAAATAAATAGTTATTCATGTATCTGGTGTGAAAAAAAGACATGAATTGTGATATGGTCATTCCATGCACTGATCTGGTCGTCCCCAACATCCAAACTGCAACATTCAATCATAACTAATGTGATGTTTAATTTGATAGTCTGTTTGTTGTTTATTAACATTAATCTCATTCATTAAATCATAATGGCAATGAATCTATTGACAGAAAGTGAGAATATCCAGGAAGTTATTATCCCCTCAATTCATTGAAAGAGGGGATATAATAATGAGACTGTTTGTGTGAGGGTAATTATGTGTAACACTGAGGTTGTGGACACTGCAAGCCATATTTTTTGCATGATTGATTTGATACTTCACATGCAGCTTTGTTATCAAGAGAGAAATAACCCTATTGATTTTGGGGTCAAAGTTCAAGGTCACTATGGGCTAAATAGAAAAAGCTAGTGGCCACTCTGCAGGCCATATTTTTTTCTTGATTGATTTTATACCTCACAGGAAGCTTTGTTATCAAGAGAGAAAGATCCCTATTGAGTTTGAGGTCCAAGGTCACTATAGGACTTCATGTAAAAAGCTTGTAGGCACTCATTGAGAGGGGTTCTGTCATGCTTTGCAGAGATCTTGGTTTTTTTTGTGAGAAGTGGATACTATTGGACTGACACTCTGACTTCTCCATCGTAGTAAAATGACTACTGACCTGTAGTTTTTTGCATTTCCCAGAGAAAGATCATTTACAAAGTACTAGATATAAAGACAGAAAAATGGGGATAAACACCATTTTTTAAAAATAAGATAAAAGCTAAAAGCTGGATTATATATATATATATATATATATATATATATATATATATATATATATATATATATACATAGTTGCCTGTTTTGTACATTGTGCATGGTTGAGTGTTGTTTATTATTGGTTTATTGTGAATTTTCGGTAAACTAATAAATGATTAGAATTAGAATATGTGTTTAAAGAAAATCATACATAAATGCCATACTAATGACTATTCATATGTCATCCCCTGATTGCTCCTGCAGGAAGAATTATAAGATGAATTGTATGGATAAGGTCATAATTTCTAATTCAATCAATTCTTGCAGATTTTGATTCCTGTTAATTTAAAGGTTTGTTTTTCTAGGTCTGTTACAGATATATTTCAAACAGACCTGGCTCTACAGCTAAGTAACATGAGTAATATTTCCTCCGAGAATTCACTACAGCTCCCAAGTCTGTTTACCTATCTCCCCCACATTATTGGAAAACCTCAGAGTCTTAAACCAAGCTTTCAACTGTCACAAAACCGATATGGAGGTAAGTTTCAACAAAATAACGACATAGGCTTTAATAGTGTGTGTATCTTATGCATATAATTGTAGTACAGAGTAGTAATTAATGTTACTCATAGCCAGATAATGTGTAACTTGTCAGATTCAAAGCCAAGGTCATAGGTGAAAGAAATATTAGAAGCTCATAATTGGCACAAAGGTTGCTTGTGGCTAGTGTGTCATGAACCTAATTCAAGGCCATTTCCCAAGATCAAGGTCACTGACAAAAATAATTGAAATATTTGTCCACGCTATAATTTTGTAATGGAGTAATTAAAAGCTCCTCCTTGCCAGCACAAATAGTTTTTTTTATGGCTAGTTTGTATGTCATGATCCTGATCCAAAGTCATTTGGCCTTGGACTATGTTAGTATGGAAATATAAAATTTTGAAACTCTTCAGAAAAAGAAGTTGTGAAAAATATGCATCACTTTGGCAACTTGTATACAAATTATTCATGGCTAAAGACAGTTTATTTTTGATAGAAAAATATCTGCTTGATTTGAAGATTATTTTTCAGAATATTGCAAGCAAATATCCTACTACCAAAAACATGAATTATTAATGTAAATCTGTGATATTTGTAAGTGGAAGGCTGCACAAAAAAAATCACAGTACCATATATTTCTCTACTATATGAAGTTATCGTTAGATTTTCTCGAGTTGTTACAACAGCCGACTGTTATGCACTTGCTGTTTTGATTTAGATTTTTTAACATTCAAGGAAGTTATGCATATTTTTTTCCAATTTGAAGAGGTGTTGTCATGTTCCAGAGTATATCATGAAAACCAATACAGATTTGATTTAAACTGTATGTATATATATGTATATAATGAAGTTGTACACCTGTCATTTTGATTGAGATTCTTTTAACATTCAAGGAAGTTATGAATATTTTCATTTTACAAGTGGTTTTTTTATTTAAACTTTACAGATTTACTAATTTTCTTTTAGATTATGTAATGATGTGTTATCTCACATAGACTACTGCATAAATTTTGGAGAATGTATAATGAAATCAGTCAATTTGTCTATCCATCTATCTGTCTGTCTGTGGCAAAAAACTTTATTCTTTTACACCATATGAGGTAAAGCTTTCACATTTGGTATGTATATTCCTTTGGCAACACCTTTCCATTGACACCAAAATCTTTGACCTGATGACCTTTACATTGACCTTTGACCTACTTTTAGAAAATTTAGATACAAGCCAAATCATAAAAGTTACTGCTTTTACATTTTGCATGTACATTTCTTGTGAGGAAACCTACTTAGTGATACCAGATTTGTTGATAATGTGACCATGACATTGACCTTTGACCTAGTTTATGGAAACTGTCAAAAGCTTTGACCATCTTTAACACTATAAGAAACTTTACTGTTTGGTGTGTGCATTCTTTGTGACAATACCTTTCTTTTGACACCAAAATCTTTGACTTGGTGACCTTTACATTGACCTTTGACCTACTTTTAGAAAATTTGAATATAAGCCATATCTTTCAAATCATAAGAGGTACTGCTTTTATATTTAGCATGTGCATTTCTTGTGAGAAGACCTTTCCAACAATACCAGATTTGTTGACCTTGTGACCTGACCATTGACCTAGTTTTGGAAATTTTCAAAAAACTTTAACCTTGGTCATATCTTTTACAACATAAAGAGCTGGGCCTTTTATATTTGGCATGTTTTTCCCTGTGGCAAGACATTTCCATTGACACCAAAATCTTTGACTTAGCAACTTTTACAAATCTTACAGTTCCACTTTATTGTAATCTGAGGGCATCAGTGTTTGACAAACACATCTTCTTTAGTGATAAATATTGAGGTCAAAGGAATTTAGTATATCCTGATTGTTTTTCTGGTCTTCAGCTATGTAATATTTCTAATATGCCCCAATATCAATGAGCCCTGTGGAGGTTATTAGTCTCATTAGGACAGATCTAGTTTTAGATAAGTATTTAGATTTGGAGAGATTAAGATATTTGTTTTGTAAGCAGTAAGCAACTCTTTTGAACTGTACTATTTTACAGTGTCTATTGTGATTGGAATTCCAACAATCCGTCGTGATAAGACGAGCTACCTACAGCAGACAATCACATCACTGATACAGGGCATGTCAAGCGAAGAGCAGAAGGAGTGTGTCATTATTGTATTTGTTGCTGAGGTTGGTCTTTACAACTTCCTGAACTTTGCTGCTGGTGTTCATATTAAGTTGGTTGATGACAAATGTAAATCTGGTTACCATATTGCATTCATGCCACTGACTGCTAACAGGTAATCCTGAAAGCCTCAATCTATTCCCCTCATTTTGTCATTTGGATTAAAAAGTATTATGTAAGATAAAAACACTTGCAGATATTTGAATTTAAAGTGTTCACCAAAATAAATATACTATGAGTATAAAAGTTCTGTCTTGTTATAAGAAGAATTTAACAAGAATGTTTTAAATCATTGTGTAATTTATTTTAAGAGCATGCAGGCACTGTGTTTGATCACAATCTATGACTTTTATTCTATGTTTAACTTTACATGTTGGCCAATGATTTGATAGTCACTGAAAATGAAAGGGAAGTAGATTTGACAGATGATCAGTGGTAACAATCACAAACTTACAGTATCAGTTCTCTTGATACATACAGACGTTTAAAGTGAGGTTTTCCTTTCAAAATTTGTTGTTGTTTGTAACTTGTCACATTTTTTTACTTCTCCAGGCTTGGATATCTTGAAAAAATCTCAAACTTATGTTTGAGCTTTCTTTTATTTTTATGTAGTAAAAATTTTTAGCAAAATCTCAGATTTAAGTCCAAGTTTCAACTTAAATTTATTTTGAGAAGTCTAGGTCAGAACTACAGGACCAGACCAATTTGAACTAATCTTGGCACAAAGGATACATAAGTGAAGGGAATTCAAGCTTACTCAAATCTAGGGTCATACCCCATTCCAGTGGAAGTTAGTTAGGAAATACATGTAGTGAAATTTGCATTTGATACACAAGGAATCTTCTCAAGAATTAAGTGATCAAAAAAACCTAAACTTAAAAGAAAGGTTTCCTTATATTGTATGTATTTAAATTGTTTTAAAACCTTAACCAATTTGACCACCATAAAAAATTTTAATAGAAATATATGTACATGTATAACTCTGATAATCTTCTCAAGAGCCACAGCCATGTGTGGTGCAAGTAGTCAAATTGATATGGAATCAACCACATATAGAGATTTAAAGTAAATAGAAGAAAAAAAATTAACTGTGTGTAAAATTAACATGCAAGCTTTAGTTTACATTAGCATTTGTTTAAACCTGAGGTGCACAATAGGGGTATGCATTCATTACGAACTTTTCTGTGTATTATCATGATGACCCATAGGCTGCTTGTGTTTCTTATGAATTTATCCAAGTCAGCATGTTTTCAGGTAGAGAAATGTAATTCTTAGATGTACTTAGAAAGAAATTTTGTATTCCTTCGAAATATTAAACTATCCATTTATTCCACATAATTAATTATTGTTTTCCAGCCCATGCCCAAAACAAGGGTAAACCATTTACTCCGAAAGACATAGACTGAATATATTTACCTCCATTAAAAAGGTTATGTTTTCAATCCTGTTTGTGTGACTGTTTGTTTGTTTGTGAACAATATTACAGAGAACGGCAGCATGAATTTATTTAAATTGTCACAGAAATAGGGTTGGTGACAAGCAAGAGATGATTAAAGTTGGAGCTATTGTGGGTGATGGAATTAACACTGTTTTGGCGGAGATTTGCAGTTTGAGAACTTTTTTCTTTCATTCTTTTTTCAGCCTGGAGATCCTGAATATATTCAAAAAGTAGCTAAAGATCTAAATAAGCAGTAAGTTAAATAACTATTTCATTACCATTTATGCATCATCAGAGTGACACTTTAAGCTGACAATTATAAAGAAACTCTGATTGAAGTCTGTCATCTGTCACAACAACCTACATATGTACGTAATCAATTTATAACAATCACATTTCCTATCCAATAAATGGATAATTTGATTTTTTAATCATTCATTTGAAGGATTTATTAAATAAAAATAATCTACTATTATAGGAATATACTTTTTATTACTGCTTATTTTTTTTTTTTTCATCTTGAATTATTTTAATTGAAGTCAACAGGATGAGTATGTTTATTAGAAATTGTCTTTTCATACAAATTGCTTGGTAGAAAAGTTACATAAACTTTCTCTTCAAAAAACATATGGAATCAAATTAATCATTTACCTCAGATATTTTTAAAGAATTGTTTATTTCTTGTTTTTATCAAGAGCCAATAACTTTCAAAAAAGTTTAAAGTACAAAAACATTGGCTTCTAATCATTTACGAATCATGTAAATTTGGTCTATTTCATTTTCATCATTATTTAACTCTAAATATTTATCTTGATTTAAATTATTCCAAATTGTATAGCTTCCTTTTATTATTGGATACCTTCAGAACTTCAGAGATCTTAAGATCAGGAATTATGGTTAGCTGTAGTCATATAATCTGGTAACATTAAAAAATATTGATGGACAATTAAGTGCTGCTTTGTAGTTGTCTAATCAGGAAAGTGAATCTGAGCTTACCAGGAGGAGTGTCCATTAAGAGCTATTGTAATATCCCAAGGGGTGGCTGTGGTGTTTGTGTCCCGGTACAATAAAACACCGTTACGAACATGCTAATAATGAATTCATACTTACAGTGAAGTAAATTTCATCCCCACTAGTTTTAATTAACTAATTAGATTTAACTAATCATGTTTTTAACAAATCAGAATTGTTCATCCCCAGCACTTTGCTCAAAGTGTGTTTTACTGCATTGTGCATGTAAAATAAGATGAGATGTAGTACTGTATGACATAATGGAATTGTCAAAAAATGATGCTGACAATGTATGTGAAATTTTGGTGATCACAAGATTTACACCTATATTTTTTCAATCCATACAATATCATCAAAATATTATGATTTGAATAAATTTGGAAAATTCTAGGAAATAATTCCAGTTTCAGACTCAGTTTTTGTTTACTGTCTGTTATATAATATTATATAGGAGAGTTTTAATGAAAATTCCCTCATGAACTACCAGGAAATATTCAAAGAAAGTACTTGTATATACTCACATATAAGTTGATTTGTGTGAAAGTTGGGAGGGGGGGGGGGCATTTTAGGAATTTCACATTGACCTTCATATAAGTCAGATTTGATCAAATTTTCCACATCAACTCAATACTTATTTTCTAGCAAGAGTTGTTTCTCTTTGATGTATATATTTTCAGAAATTTGATCTTGATCTTTACTACTGATAATGTCATTATGAATATGAAAATAATTTTACATAATTTTGGTTTGTTTTTTTTTTTTAATTTCGGTTGTTTTTTATTTTTGTTTTGTTTTTATTTTTTGGGGTTTTTTTGTATTGTTTTTTTTTTTTGTTTTTGTTTTTTTTTTGTATTTTTTTGTTTTGTTTTGTATTTTTTTTTGTTTTTTGTTTGTTTTTGTTTTGTTTTTTGTTTTTGGTCTCTTTGGTACGAAGATTGGACCTATAACTTTACCACATATATTATTGGATATCTGAAATAGAAATTTTATAGTTACCAGATAATCACTGTCCAATGTATTTATTATGATAGGATGTTTACTGCCCAAGCCATTCTTCTGGTACAGTGTGGTCAAGTAATTGGATAATCAATTAAAAACTGTAGTTTAATTATGATATATAATGGGAATCCATCTCTATGCAGTTGCCCTTTTAATCATTCTAAAATGATGATACTGTACTCTGTATTTGTTTAATGACATGAGCCCCTCTTCAAATTGATTATTACAGGTATATGAAAAAAAACCATATCCATGCTGCAAATTTGATATGTAGTGAATATCTAGTGCACTGGTTCCATGCAATGATTACTGATATATATAGAATATTAATGTAATTTACTAGAGGTAATTGGACTAGTTCTTAGTGAAATGTTTTCATAAAAATGCTATATGTTGACATTAATCAACATGTAAAAACAATGAATTAAAGAGACATTACAGCTCATTATCCACATTTTAATCAATATTTTTTAAAACATGTATCGATAAAATGATAAAAATCATATCGATATTGAAAATTTGTAACAAGTTTTATGCATCAATTTGCTCTCAACTGTGCTTTGAAGATTCAGAATTAAAAGGTTTCTTCATACTGACTCGGACATTTTACATCACATGATTTAGAATGACAGCAAATGTGTTGTATAGAAACATTTAAATACCATTTTAGGGGTCCACACTCACTTTTCAAGAATGGGATTATTACTGCTCCTTATAATGAAGTAATTGTAAATCATTATTCTAACAGTAACCGTCTTTGTCCCTATTGAACAAACATTGTTTTAACACATAATGTGTTCATATAAAAATAGCATTTACTTTTAAAGCCCTGCTTGTGTGTCTCCTAGCCCTTTGTCACTGATCTCCATGTAAATTTGATCCTTATCTATATTATTAGTATCTTGTTCTATTTTGACCCTTTTTCTAGCATAACCTGTCCTAATTTTGGGTCTACCCATTGTACACTTCCTCTCACTATACAACATGCTGTACTGTTTACTGTCTGTGCACATGTGTCTGCAGAAAGGCAGTGTATCAATGTATTCTTTAAAGGGCCTTCGAAAAGTATTAATTTTTGTGTTTAAATGAGAATTTTCAATTTATAAATGTGTTATTTTAGCAAAATTATACTTACAGTTATGCAACAAAATTTGAGAAAGCTCTGGAAAAATTGTCATTTTATGATTTTTGCACAAAATGGGATGTAGTGTCTCTTTAAACTAATAATATTGTTATATAAAACTAATAATATTTAACTAATAATATTGCAGTGGACTGTGGTAAGTAAGTGGGATTGTAATGTTTTGCTATTTAAACAATTTGTTACTGATTAAACTGACATTAACATATTGAAAACACCATCAAATGTCGTAATTTTTAAGTTGTACAGCAAGAAAAAATTCCAAATTGTATACGCATATAAGATGGACATGGACTTTAGAGTCAAAATTTTACTCCCCCGAAAAACTGACTCGTATGTGAATATATACAGTATTGTTAATTAAATTTCCACAAAATTAAGAAAAATTTGTCATCCATGAAAATTTGTCCATGGGAAAATACAGTAATGACTGATTCCACTGTAAATATATTGGTAGGGAACAGACTTGTTTTTATTGGGAAGCATATATATTTGTACTAATTACAGATTTCCAGAGTACTTGCAAAGTGGGCTGTTAGAACTTATAGCTCCTCCAGCTGAATTTTACCCAGACTTAAATGATATCAAACAAACATACGGTGACACCAAGGAACGTGTCAAGTAAGTCCTTAGCAATAGTATGAACAGGTCATTTGTAAATGTGTACTATATTTGTTTGATATACAGTGCAATATTCATTTATTGGATTTGATGACTGGGTTGAAGGACCATGTGTGTTTTGTTGGAACTTCAGAACTAATACATGTGACTGTTTGAGACTATTGGCCAAAGTCAAGAGTTCAATCCAAGGGTCCAGCAAAACAGATATTGTACCATTCAAATGTTTTGATAAAACAATTTCATGTCATGTTGCAATGCCCATAAAAGATGTCAAGTTTAACCTTTCCATATTGCATATTTCAACTGTGCCAATAGGGCATGAACTTAGAAAACTTGTTTTGAGTTTTACAGATTATGGTAAGTTTGCACGAATGTGAATTAATTTGATGTCATGAATCCAATATTTGTCCTCACTGTTTTGGACTAACTTCCCTATTTTATGGACTACAGTTGATGTTTTACTTGTGGCTCATAGGTCAATTCCAAAACATTTGGAAATATTATTAACCAATGAAAGCCTTGGATGACTGAATTGAAAAATTTTTATATTGTAATATTTACATGTCTGGGATGACATTACAAACAGGGTACTGTCTTGATTTTCCCAACAAGCTATTTGAAGGATTACCACCACACAATTCTTCCATGACAGGAAAACAACCCCACCCAAAAGTTTGTTTAACTACTTTATTTTCTCTTATTACATCACCTTAGTCACTCAGGTGACCCATGCATGGATCTAGGGGGGGGGGGGGGGGGGGGAGGACCCCCTGGAATTTGCAAAGATAAAAAAATTTTTACATTATAACGATTTATAAGAAAAATGAGTAGACTGTTATTATATTATGAATATTTCTGAATTAACTTTCTTAGTATTGTATTGTCATTATGAGGTTAGAATCAAATCACAAATGTTATTCAAGTTTCTAAATAAATCTAAACAGGAACGATTTGTTTAATATCCTACTACAAGTGATTGACATCTTAATCTTGTCATTATGCTACTGCATCTTCATAAAGTCATCAGCTTTAGCATACCTCTCTGTCTGCTTCAGACTCAATGTGACAGACTAGTATTCATTTATCATTCTAAGTAAATATTAATAGAATTCTCTCACAGTAATCCGATTATCATTTCCTTCCAATTTTAACACTTGCATAGTAATAAATGCAAAAGATATCATGAGTGAAAGGGATTTTGATCTTTCACATGCCTCTTTACTGAAAGCAGCAGCAAAAGGCTGGCAAGCCCTGCAGTTCGATATATCTTTAAGATACACAAGTTGCAAAAAAGACTACACCTATGATCTGAGTGTAATGAGGTCCGATATATTGCACAGAGATGGTACTCTGGACAAAATTGCAGAGGCGCTTTATCCAGAAGATGGCCCAGTAGATATTTGTCCTGTGAAAGTGTACGGGGCCCTCTCTAAAGCCATTTTTGGTCATGAAGAGAGACATATCGAACATCGTGTCATGACCTTATTAGAACTTGTAAAAAAATTTGAGAAAGTATGCATCACAGGCAACTTACAACAAGATGTGTTCTCATCCCACAAGTGTACAATATGTTTTGGAGACGTCAGTATCGGACAGATCACTTGTACCGGGGAATTTTCTCAAGTCGATTCAGAATGAAACTCTAAATTCAATCAAATCAGGGGAATATTGTTCTTTGATTCATTTTTTCGCAGCAGCAAATGCCCTGAATCATCCAATATATAGCATTTATCCAACAATACAAAATGTTGCTGTAAACAGACATTTTCTTCATCAGGAAATAAAGCCATTTTCAGATGAAAAGGTATGTCAGGGTTCGCCCATCTACATCATGTGGTCACACACTGAATATAGCAACCCAAACAATTGGTCCCCAAATTATTTTGTAGTTTGTTTCCCAGTTTTACCTACTGAATCCAATGAAATGAGGAGCCTGTCCAGAAAAAGTCAAAACTTTGTATTGATTCAGATGATACCCCGGAAATCACAATGGACTCACAAAATGAAAAAATTGATATTAAATATGATGACAATGAATTTACTAAGACAACAGAACATGATAAAGATAAAACATCTTTTGACGATTTGGATTTTTCTGATCTTGGTAAAATTGTAACAGGTGCAATAAAGTAGAACACAATGTCCTCACCTGAAAAGATAAGTTATATTCAGAATCAACCCTTGCCAAACGATGTCGCCAAGTTAAAAACAGGTCATGCTCAACAACCAATACAGGTGAACTCAAAAAGACTTTATCATTTTAATCTTCTTGGATGAATCAGTTTTCATGGTTGACATTCAGCAAACTGTTAAATGGCGGTCTGTGTAAGTTTTGTGTCATGTTTCCTCAGTCAGATGTCCAACATTAAAATACATTTGTTACGCAACCTTCTACTACGTATAAGAAAGCCCTTGGAAAAACATCTGCCCTTTTAAAGCATCAAAATTCAGAACACCACAAGCGTGCCAAATCTGTTTATCACACAACCAAGATGACATCCGAAGTGCCATATTCATCTCTTCCATATAAATTCAATCAGCAAAATCAGACAAGTATCAGCACAATATAAAGTTGCTTGAGAAAATAGTAGATGTGATCATTCTTTGTGGGAAACAAAATATTCTTCTCCGAGACACAGAGATGATACCACAAGTGATTCCTCAAATAAAGGTAATTTCCTGGCAATATTACAGCTGTTGGCAAAGCATGATGAGCAGCTCAGGTCTCATCTACAAAAAGCAAAAATGAATGCCTTATATACCAGCAAAACCATTCAGAATGAGGTTATCCAACGCATTGGAAATCTCACCACAGGTAAAGTTTTGAAGGGTTTACAAGGGAGGGGGTTTTATTCCATCATAGCCGATGACATAACTGACAAGTACGCTAACAAAGAAGTTTTAGTCATGTGTCTCAGATTTCTAGATACTAGAGAACACCCTGCCATCATTAAGGAGGAATTTCTTGACTTTGCAAATATAGGCAGAACTACTGGAGAAGCAATTGCTGATAAACTTTTGAAATCCTCAGCTTGCTTGCAATTCCAATTGAGAACATGCGAGGGCAAGCATACGATGGTGCAGCAGCAATGACATTGGAAAAACAGGGGTGTCAGGGATGAATCAAGTCTCAAAACCAATTAGCTTTGTACACACACTGTCAGTCATGTATTGAATCTGACCATCACTTCAGCCTGCAAATTACCCCTTGTGAGGAATATGATAGATGTCCTTAATTCAGTGTTTATTTTCTTTGACTGTTCCCCTAAACGACAAGGTTTCTTGAGATTGTTATAGAAAATGATGGGTCTGTAGATTTTTCCAGAAAGAAACTAGTTGAACTCTGTAAGTCTAGGTGGGTTGAGCGTCATATCTGCTTTGATGTGTTCTATACTATGTACAAGTTCGTCACCAGATGTCTGCAGCTCATTCTCATTCAAAACCTTGATGAAAGTACCAGTGAAGTCTGGTCTTGGGATAGACAAACTAAAGTAACCGCACAGGGGCTTTTGGCTTCTCTGACATCCTTCTCTGTGTTGATAACATTTGTGTTTGTAAGGTATGTCCTAGATACAATAAAGCCTTTGACTCTCAAACTTCAGAAAAGAGATATTCACAATTTCACTGCAAGTAAGTTAATTAAGGAACACGTGGATAGGATCAAAGAAATTTGTAGAGGGGTAGATGCCGAATTTGAGTCTTGCTTTGAAGATGCAAAACAAATTGCAGATGACCTTCATATAGTGATTAAAACCCCAAGGGTTTGCTCCAAGCAGCAACACAGAGAAACTGTGTATTTAAGTAATCCAAGAGATTATTGTAGATCTGTCATGGCCATTCCATTTCTGGACTTTTCCTCAGTGAATTTAATACAAGGTTTCAGAAGAAAGATCTGGCAGCATATTTGATATGCTCTTTGTTGCCTGTCAATGTGACAAATATTTCACACAAAGATTTGTCCATACTTGCCTCAGAACTAATATTTTGGGGGAACGACCTGCCTTGTCTTTCTCTAAAGGACTTGGAGAAAGAACTTGGAGATTGGAGACGTTATTGTGTTAACATAAGCAAAGAAACTTCAGACAAGCTCTGCAATCTGCTCAATCTTTTCAACTTTGTAGATGGGGACGTTTTCCCGAACATGAAAAGTCTTCTTCACATTGGATGTGTTTTACCTATCACAACATGTGAGACCGAAAGATCCTTTTCTGGATTAAGACGCATCAAGAGTTACATGTGCAGTACTCTGCAAGAGGACAATTTGACTGGGCTTGCACTAATGCATTTTCACCATTCATTAGAAATTGACCAAAAGGAAATTGTACAATCATTTATCAGGCAAGGAAAATGAAGATTATTTCAGTCAAGTCTCTTTAGCTAAATAACACTTCCTACCAGAAAACATCAGTACACGACAAAAAGGTCGCCCGTGTGGTGCAGTGGTTATATAGAGCGTTTCGTTCGAGAGTTGACATTATATCACAGGTTCGGTTTTGTGAAAAGTTTGCCACCGTTTCCCCCGGGGGGGGGGGAATGTCTAGATTTGTGCATGTGACCTATTGCTGTTGGTCTTCTTCCATTGTCTGTTAACATTTTTAAAAAGTACCAGGCCACTTGTTACCATTTTTGGTGTGAAGTATCTCTAGGATAAGAGAAATATCAATTTATTACCTTACCATGGAGTCTCATGGGCAGGGCCAAATATGCTGAAAAATGCTATATTTTCAAAATTTTCTTTGTGGGAGAAAAACTATTAAAATGCATGATTATGATTTCCATAAAGCCCTTTATCAAAATTTTGAAATTGTTCAAGGGTTCTGGTCCTTGGGTAGGGCCAACATGGCCATATAGTGATAATGTATTAAATCTTACTCCTCTACTACAACATATATTTGAGAAAAACTCAAGGCTTGATTATGATGTCCATGAAGCTCTCTACCTAAATTGTGAAATTCATGGCTCTGGGGTAAGGGGTTCAGGCCCTTGGGCAGGGCCAATATGGCCACATAATGAAAATAATTAGGGAATGTTAAAATGATTTTATA
Organism: Ostrea denselamellosa; assembly: GCA_024699665.1. Lineage (NCBI taxonomy): Eukaryota > Metazoa > Mollusca > Bivalvia > Ostreida > Ostreidae > Ostrea > Ostrea denselamellosa. Next base: position 373,720 of record JAMZEH010000048.1, on the reverse strand, counting down.
TGCTTCAAACTTCCATTTTTGGCTGGGTTGCACAATGTGCATCTGGCTTATAGTATGGTGAATGCCATGTGGGTATCCTCATATCGGGTACCTACTTTGTGTAATCAACTCGTCACACGCTTCTATCCTCACATTCCCAAAATTTGTGCAGTTGTTGAACTTTGTCATTTTTTCAGCATCATTTGAATAGATGGTACGTACTTTGTGTAACCAACTCCTCTCACACCTGTAGACTCACATTCTCCAAATTTGAACACATTGAAGATGTGCATGTGACTTTTGGAAGTACTCAGACATTTTTATGGAAATTTAGCTGTAGTTGAGCGTAACAATTTTACAGTTTCAACTTCTTTTTGAAACTATAAGGTCGGTTGTTACCATTTTTGATGTGAAGCATCTGTAGGATAAGAGGAATATAAATTGTGAAATTTATGACCTTACCACTCCTTGGGCCTCATGGGTGGAGCCAATATGCTAAAAAAAGGCAGTATTTTCAAAAGTATTCTTCTCTTCTCCCCCACAACAGTGGCCGAGTGGTTAGAGCATTGTGCTCAAAATCACAAGGCCTCTCACCTCTAATCGGCGCGGGTTTGATTCTAGCTCACGCCGATATATGTGAGAAAGTTTGCCAGTTTACTTGCGGAAGGTCGGTGGTCTCTTCCCAGGTACATTGTATCTGGGCTCTCTCCTCCACCTACAAAAACTGGACGCCACCAGATAACTGAAAAATTGTTGAGTGTGGCAAAAAAAAAACCCAATCAACCAATCTATCAATCAATTTCCCACACATGTGGGAGAAAAACTAAATACATGGTCATGATGTCCATGAAGCCCTCTATCAAAACTCATCAAAATCATGGTTCCTGGATCAGGGGTTCAGGCCCTTGGGAAGAGCCAATATAGTCAAATGATGAAAATGTATAAAAAAATATTAGGGAATGGTAAAAATGATTTATATGCTTCATATTATCATTTTGCCTTCTTCTGTAATTGAATAGGAATTGTATGTGTTTTGAAAGATCATAAACATGTGCACAAAAGACTCCATATTAAGGCTTAAATGCAAATATGAGAAACCCTGTATGGGCTATGATACTTTGGTGATTGTTGGGGAATGTGGGCCTCTTGTTGAAGTTGTATGGTGTTGTTAGTTGGTTACCTCCTATTGGTTTCCTTCAGCATTTATGCAAATTACCGAAGGAGGAAACCAACTGATAACACTATAATATGAAATGCCTAGACAGTTATTCCTTAAATTGATCTATATTAAGAGTACATTACAGGTGTGACTATTTCTTCATCCTTATCAACAGGTGGAGGACAAAACAGAACTTAGATTTCTCCTTTCTGATGATGTATGCCAGAAGTAAAGCAGTTTATTATGTACAGGTAAGCAGATAAATACAGGAATACTCAGTGCCATTAAACTTCTCTGATACATATACATAGACATTTTGTCATTAAATTTAGAATTTTCAACTATTTTTACTGGCATTCGTCCAAGTTCAAATGAAGAAGCAATGACAGTAACGTACAACATGTACAGCGTATATAACAGCATCTTGTCGAGAGTTCGAACAGTAAATCGTTTATAAGGGTTTTCACAAACATTGGAAATCTGTAGCATAGAGCAAAACAAATTGGAATGAGTAACATGCATTTGACTGCATTGGGCAATGTTTTCTGGAATGCTTGTTAATGTTTCAGATTAAAGAATTTTGGTAAATGTGCCACACAACTTTTTCTTCAGTTCTGTTTTCCTTTTTGCACCTGTTTACTAATAAGTTGTTATTCTCTTTGCTTATAATTATAACATGTTTACTTATTTATCTCTCATGATGCTTTTAATTTTAATATTTTTTTTAATTTAGCTATCTTTAGCAGTGGCTGATCTAGTGCTAAGGGCACACCCCACCCCCTTACAAATATCTAATTTTTATAGAAGTCTATCCAAAAAGACTTAAATATATGGGTCTTATTTTATTAGATCTCTTGGAGTGACTGGAGACTTCAATACAGCCCCCAGACTCCCAAAATTTTCTGCCCTCTCCCCTTCAAAAATTTCTGGATCCACCACTGCTTATTTTGATTAATCAACTTACACACCATTAGACAGTCAATTAAATTTCCAGCATAGAAAAGAATAGACATTTATTTATTTTAATATGTAAAACATATCCCTCATCTATCTATGCCTCATTCTCCATCTCTCCAACCCCCCCCCCCCCCCCCCCCCACCACCACCACCACCAGAAAAAAAAACTGAACGAAGAACTTGAACATAGTAAATAAAATCCACCAATAACTTCAGCTGCTGACCTGGTTAGTAAATTTCGTACAGGGCAAGGCAAAGCTGACCTAGGTATAACGTTTACTAACCAGGTATCTTCCAGTACCCAGTCAATGAATGTTACAAATTTACCCCACCAATGCTCACATGCAGATAAATTGTTAGCAAGTGAACATGTATATTTTAAACAAAAATAAGTCAAAACTCATACTCATGACATTATAATAGGTGCTGACTGTATATTGAATTTCTAGGTACAGGGTACAAGTATTACCCTCCTTTCAGGTGACTGACGTAAACTGATTATTAGGTAGCACTTCATCAGAAAAAGCCATCAGAGGTGGGATGACTTGACATATACAGTCAATACACTGATAGGCCTCGTTTACACATGAGCATGTATAATCTAGACTTGCAAAGATGAGATTGGTCCAGATCTAGCAGTTGATGTTCATAGCTATTTAAGCAAACTACATAATCATGGTACACATGTGATAAAATGAATCTGCTCTGTTTAACATGGACATGATTTATACCCCGACTGGTCAAAGAAGATCAGATTTCTGATCTGCAGACCCAAAACAAATCAGTTTTCTGTATCAATGAAAACTCCGTTATAGAGTCTGCAGTTCCCAAGAATAGAAATTTTGTATTTTTGTAGCTAATTATGCCCCCTCCCTATATGAGAGACAGTTTTGTCCTCTCCATCTGTCTCTTGTACTCTCTGTCCATCCATCACAAAAAGTTTCTCCTACAGGACCAAGTGTAGCTAGACACGAAGACACCAAACATTTTTGTTTCTTTTTTTTCCAGCAAAATTAATGATTGTGTGTATCACAATTTATAAAAGTGTAATCTGCACAGAATTACATTTTAACCCAATAGCATACTTTGCTGCTAATTTATTCCTAAACTTACTAAGAAATGCTTGACAAACGTGTAATATGTTGTTTCTTGGTGTTGCAGTTAGTTTTTTTATGTGTAACCATTAACAACTCTTTAGTTGAATGGGCAATGGATTAACCTTTACATATTCATAGAGACTTACGCAATGTGTTCAAGTTAATAAGAAAGAAGAGAACAGAATTTGTCTGTGACTTCTGTCAAACCAGAATTAATTATGATAAAATCTGTTAAATCTAAATGAATTACTTGTCTACTTTGTAACTGAAGTCTAACTATCTGTTCCTGTGTGTCACAACTTTTTAATTTTTTGTTTTAGTTTTTCAGAAACTACTGGGCCAATTTTTGGGGTTAGGGAGTTGTGAATTTCATGATCTCTGCCCTTAAAAAATGAGTGCAAAAATAAAAATGTTTTAAATAGTTAACTGTGATCTTCATATATGTGATATATCTCACAGATCATCTTAGAGGCTCCTGTAATTGAGTATCCTAAAAATGTGTCCTGCTGGGAGTGAAAAATCTGGATCCACACTAATATTCAAAACTGGGAATTACTTTCAGGGATAATCATGTTTATTTTGTTTCACAGGCCAATTTTCAATGTGAAAATTAATCAGATAAATCAAAGAATATCTAAAATTGAGGGCTGTATATGACTGCTGTTCCACCATGTCCATTGGGATTTTAGATATATTTGACTAAAATTCTATTTTGTCAAAGTACAAAATGTCTTTGAAATATAAACATTATGGATTTTTTTCATAAAATAATCAATTTTTAAAACACAATACAGTTTCACTTTTTTGAAATTGAATAATTAAACAAAATATATAATTATTTTCTTCAAACTTGTGGTATTATAGTCTGGAGATTACAATTATTTCCATAGTTAATTAAAGGCTTGAAAACTATATCTTTATTTGCATATACAAGAGAAAAACAAAACCCTGTATGTAGGTATGAAACAAACATTGATAACTTGATGAAAAAGCAAAATTTTAAACAAATATCTACCACTTCAGTTTTTAAGGTTTAAAATTACATTTATTTTTTATCAATCAAGATTTCTTTGTAAAATACATTTAAAAAATGTGCTTACAAAACTGATATATTGAGAAAATGTCTGTACAGTTTCTAAATAAGCTGACTTGAATTTCATAATTTAAAAAGTGTTAGAACAAAACATGTCCCTGTCCACATTATTTACTCAGTATATCAAGTGTATAAAATAACCTTGACCTTCATGCTAATGAAAGTCTTTAAGTACTACCACCTTGGAGCAAATATTCACACCAAGTTTCACAATAAAATAATGAGAAAATGCAAGTTTTACTATTAAGGAGGTACTCTACATTGTCATAATGGCTGACTTCCTTTAAAACTATGAATAAAAATATAAATATCACCAATATTTGTTTCAAAGTTCAATGACTAGCTGATTAGCTCGGTAAGTTAGTACATTGACTGTAGAATTATAGATTGCGTGTTCAAGTCCAATAGAGGTCTTAAATTTTTTTCAGATTACTTTATATTAAAACTGCATTTTCTGACTAAATAAAGTAAATTTGAAAGTTTTAAATTTCAAAGTATTGTTGTACATATCATCCATTTTTCATCCATATCAATTTTCTCTGTTGTAGCATTCCTCCTTAAATGATATTGAGAACATGATATGCTTACAATGGGGCTTTAGATAACTTAATCAGGTTTTGTGTTAGAATTAAGTCTTCAAAGTTTTATTGTGTATGTAGGTCAAATTTACCTTGTAACAGTGTAGAATGATTTTGTGCCCATTCATTTCACAATGGATTGCAAATATATGAAAATGTAAATCTCCTTCAATTTTCTTAAACCTGGCCAAAATCACTGTATAAAGTTTTAAGCTGCTAGACTTCTGAAGTATGGGCCAGTGTGTGTGTTGACCATTAAAACTAAAATGTGAATTTTTTATGTCAACATGAAAATAGTTTTGGTCAATACATACAAAACAGCCTTAAAAGTTTGTACATATTTTTCACTTTTTAAAAATTTCACCAACTTTATGATGTTATTGTGTGTGTGTGTGTTATTGATTGATTGATTGTGTGTGTGTGTGTAAGGGTGGGTGCATCCTTTTCCTTTTCTGATTATTTCAACTTAGAAAAGCTGATTATTAGAGAAACCAAAGATGGCTTGAATTTCAGGGTGTTTTTTTTATTTTGTTTTATATATATATATATATATATATATATATATATATATATCAATTTTGTTTAATTTTTGTGTTGCATGGAAAGGTGCATGCAAGTAGCTTGAAATGTGGAATGTCCTGAATTTGGGTGAATGTAAATTGCATCATTGGTAATTCATATGCATGTTTCATTTTATAAGCATAGACGTATAATTAAAGGAACCTCTTAATTATATGTCTGTGTTTAAGATATTATCTTTGTAGGTTTCCATGATATATGTGTAATTTTTTTTTACATATATAATTTAGTTGGAAGATGATGTGATAGCCAAGCCAGGTTACTTCACTGTTATGAAAACCTTTGCAGAACAGCAAAGTTCTAGTACTTGGATATTGTTGGAGTTTTCCACTTTGGGTTTTATAGGTAAGATTGTTGTTTTTAGTTCACCTGAGATACAGACTCAAGTGAGCATTTCTGATCAAAAGGATATATCCAGCTTACTCCACTGTTATTGAAATCATTTATAGCTCACCTGAGCGATGGCTGAAGTGAGCTTTTCTGATCAAAACTTCATCCGTTGTCAGTGTTGTTGTCGTCAGCAGCATCTGATTCAGCATAAACTTTTCACATTTTCATCTTCCTCTCCAGAACCACTGGGCCAGTTTCAATCAAACTTGGCAAAAAGCATCCTTGGGTGAAGGAGATTCAAGTTTGCTCAGCACCCTTCTCTAAGGGGAGATAATAGCAAAATAGTGAAAAAAATACTGACAAATTTTGAAAATCTTATCCAGAACCAGCAGGTCAATGTCAATCAAACTTGGTACAATTCATCCTTGGGTGAAGGGAATGCAAGTTTGTTCAACTGAAGGGCCATGCCCCTTTCATATGAGAGATAATCACAAAAATGCAAAAATATGATAGAGTCTCTTCTTGTAAAGATTTTTGATAGAAATTCATCCTATTCCATTTGTGAAATAAATTTTATGATTATACAATTGCAGAATGCTGAAAATCTTTAATTTCTATTTAATTTCTCTATTTTTACATTTGGGTATGTTTTCTTGTGATTCAGGTAAAATGTTCAAATCCCAAGATTTACCAGTGGTGGTAGAATTTTTCTTGATGTTTTACCGGGATAAACCTATTGATTGGTTGTTAGATTACTTTCTTGCTGTCAAAGTCTGCAACCCAGAAAAGGATCATGTAAGTTTAACCAGAGATTCTAATAGTGACATATTCAACCTAATGTGAATAGGTTTGTATACTTAAGATTTAATTTGAAATCTGAATTTAGAAACATTGCAGTCGAATGAAAGGAGAGATGAGGAGGAGGTACAAACCTTCACTATTTCAACATGTCGGGACACATTCTTCACTGAAAGGAAAAGTCCAAAAATTAAAGGTAAAAATACCAAGTTAGGGATATTCTAAAGGCCAAGGTCATTGAATATTATAAATTGTTCTCAATTTTAAAATGTTACAACCATTGAGTTTTATTCATCACTTCTAATCTACAGGAAAAAGATTTTGGAAAGTTGTTGTTGCATAGGGCTCATGTCAATCCTCGTGCTGAACTAAGCACAACACTTAAAGCTTACCAAAAATTCACTCTGCGAAAAGCATACATCGGAGAGGATGTATTTTGGGCCACCACACCTGCAAGGGGTGACTTCTTTCAGGTGAAGCTAGATCCTCCAATTCATGTTGAAGAGTGAGTATCAAAAGCTTTTACTTGATGAAGACTGTGTAAATGATCAAGTTAGGAGTACTGCTAATAATCTTTTCTTCTGTGAATTTTTTGCATTGATTAAAGGAGTTGCCTCAAGGCAAAAATAAAAAAAACCTCGTGAATAATTTTGGGTACTATTTTACAGCATATACATAAACATTTAACTTTCCAACATCTAGTGTGTATTATATGCAGAATAAACATCACAGTGTCACACAAAACAATAACTTCAACATCACAACATCAACTTATTCAATTACGTTGAAGAAAGAAAGCATTTTTATTCCATGCCTGTTACAACAAGTTGACTGACAAATATGGATCTAGGGAATGTAGTATTACAGTGATAATGTAAATACAATTGTTAAATGATTACTTTTTATCATAAATATGCAACAGTGTGCAGACTTTTCATTTTGTGCTTATACATAATATTAATTGTGTTTGCACTCTGTTTCATATATCAGTATAGTAGATGTCAAACAATGATCATTTTGTGCTTAATTGGATGTTTTGGAAAATGATGTTTCACTGATATGAAATATGGGTGATGTGCATTGTTTACAGACATTAAGATGAAAAGTTGTATGCGGTATAATACACTTAGTTGTGTGACTTACTGTACAGTTGACAACAGGTCTTGTGAAAATCAAAACTCCATCTGTTATAGGTTTATTTATTTTGAGAATGTTTTGCTAATCAGAGGACAATATCCAAAAGCACTCTACTGGATTTATGTTTTTCTTCAGAATTCTAATTAGGACTGGAAATCCAGACCACAAGGGTGATGTTTTGCAGAATGGATCTCTGCTTATTAAGATGGAGGAGTCCACTATGCCATCGAACATTTTGCAGAATACAAGCTTTACATTGACTGGTACAGGGTTTTACATTGTGACCTCATTTAAAAATGGATTGGCTAATGTCAAATTCGGAGAAAACTTGGGGAAAATTCAGTATATCAGGGCTGCAGTGGATGTTGACAATGAAAACTGGATGATAGTCAGTGAGGTAAGTGGTTAATATAGAGACATCATAACATTATAGCCACCATCACCCTCCCTTCACATCCTGCTTCAAATTTCTGCTAGAGGTTAGGATAATTAAATTACTATGTCTGTTGAAGAAACAAGGTATAGGACAGCATTGTTTAAGTCTAATCTTTTTCTTTCAAATGAAACACAATTCATGTTTGCTCATATAGAACAAATGAATATTAATAATGCATAAAACTAAATATTTTCTGCCTCACCATTGAAATTCATGTTTACTGATATGCTTTTGTGTTCTGTCCACTCACAACAATACCTAGTCATATAAGTTAATCTGAAGTACCAAATACAATAAATTGTATTTCAAATATTCATGTACCTTTCTTCAAATACAAAAATAAAGCATACTGCAAACTTTATTTATCGATGTTTGAATTCACTAGTGTCCAAGAGAATGTCTTTTAGTAATGACTGGATATTCATACACCCCAATTTTGCACGTCCCATTTAGTTGATTATTTTAGATAATGATTATCATATGTAATTAGAATTCCTACACTAAGGGAGTGGTCAATGCTTTTGTGTATACATGTAGTAGATATTGATCTGTTGACATTTAGCTGCAAGCAGGGTCTCCAGCAAAATAAAATTTCTCTACATCTTGCTAACATATACGCAACAGAAAATATTGATGCTAGTCTATTCTGGATGTGTAGTGATATATACTTGCACATGTGTTGATACATACTGATATTGAACTGCCCAGTGATATCAGAAACAAAAATGGGGGGGGATACAGGGTTGTATAATAGGTGATTAAGTCAGGACTGACATATGTTAAATGTAACTGCATGTAGCTACATGTATAAAACAATGAAAGATTATTTTTAGCTCTCTGGGGAAAAGTCCAGATACACCAGAGATCTATAGATCATTCCCCTATAAAACCCTTCAATATACAGTGCATTTTTTCTGTGCATGATTAAGGTCTTACATTGCTGTATTCTTGTTTTGCCATCTCAAAAATTTTAATTTAAAAAAGATTGCTAGCATATTTTCCCACTACACTTCTTTCGAAACATACTTTTATATAAAGGATGGATCTTTAGCTCTCTGATACATGTATATCCCAATTTTTTCCCATAGAGCATTGATAGTTCTGTAGCTAAGATTATGCCTGCTAGGTAAAGCAAGTATATGGAACATTTTAATTGGCAAATGAAGAATGAAACTGCTGCTTGTAATTTCTGCTCAGTGGTTATTACAACTTCTGATAAAATAGCAAATTTATCTGTTCATTTATTTCAAACCCTCCTTCTACAAACTAAACCTAATAACAAAAATAAATGACATTTTCAATTGTCCAAAAGCTGAAATATCAGCAGCGAGATAGAGTTCCTAGTACTGGTAAATTTGAAGTAATGTGAAAAAATATATGGGAAAAAAAGTATGTACCTATATGGCTAATAGCTACTTTAATTTAGAATACTGTAATGAATATTCCTGTTGATTGAATTTGCTGTCAGCTGTTAACAGAATAAAAAAAAAAGAAATCTTTATTAAAGAACATTCAATTTCAGTATTATTCAACTTGATAAATGTGTTATGGGATATCAAAGATAGATCCATGGAATAATGTTGGGCCAAAAAAAAAAAGGAGATCGATAGATAGAGAAATTTAAACACACTTTGGTGTTTATTCTTATCTGAGTGAAATAAATCCAATATATCGTACATTGTTAGTATAAATAAAGTGTCAGAAAAAGCCTGGCTAATACACAGTCCTAGTTAAGTCTCCAGCTGGCCAGGTGTACTGTTTACTCAGTTTTAAAAGTTGGATTTTTATATTAGTCACATAGTCATGTAAACTTAAGTGAAATTTAGTCATCTGTAGAAAACAATCTGTATACAAAAAGGAGGGGGAATGTTGAAGTGCACAAAAAGTAGGGAGAATGTTGAAGTTGGAATAAATTTATCCCATGCTAGGACCAAGTTTCTTTCATTCTGTTTTCAGATCATAAATGGGAGATGTCCTAAATGTTGCATTAAATTTTAATCATTTTATGTTGACCCCCATTAAAATGTGTATCCAGAGATAGTACATATGTGTGTGATTTACATTCCAGATCCATATCAAGGAGAGAAAAACAACAACAAGATCCACAAGATAGCACAGGCCTCTCACAGCTTTCCTTATCATATGCAAAGATAGACAATATGGCACAGTATGGAAAGACCAACATTTAATTGTCAACATCTTTCCATAGTATGAGAAAAAGTGTCTTGCTAAAATTCAAGTTATAGAAGTATCCATAATATTAAATTAAGAGACCACCGGATGCAGTAATATCGTCTTGTTACTGTTTTGTCATGACCTTTTCATTCAAAATATCAAAACTTGTTTCTTCAATTTATTGTGAATTTTTCTGAGTCTATTGTTGGTTTATAGAGCATAGAAGTCTGCATACATGTATTTTTGTATTTATAGTGTTATACAAAATGGTTTCCATTATACATCTCTCTGTTTCTGATTTAAATGAGCTAATCATTTTATAATAGCTAGGAAAATATTGCACTTTAAAATTTCAGACAACATTGCATTACTGCATTTTTCAGTTTATTAATGTATTAAAAAAGGACAATCACTTGAAATTCTGTTTAAAAAGTACTTTAACAATATATAAATAATTTAAGAAATCAACAGTGTTGAGAATCTTAAGATTATTTATCTAGCCTAGTGAGTGGAAATTTATATATTGGTAATCATTTGTAAGCAAGATATTGAAATTCACAACTATTTTAGGTTGTTTGAGTAAAAAAGTTGTTTCTGGAGAAATTTATCTTCGTCTTCCTTAATCTTTGGAGTATTGAGAATTACATTTTTATATGCATAGTATTTTAACATTTGTCTTCATCTTTGTACCTCATTTTCTCAATTTAGTAGTTTTGCATTGCGAATTGTTTTGTGGAAATTTGTACAATATTGCATGTTTTTATTTAAATCATGGATATATATTGTTATGCCTTCACAATGGAGGTGCAGCAAAGATGCAGTAACTTGCCTATTATGGCCAGTCACACAATCTGTCTCTGGTCCTGCTGTCTTCCTAAAATAAACAAGGCTTTATTAGGTCACCTGAGCCACTCAGGTGACCTGTTGCAATTGGTCTGTGTCCATTGTCATGTTGTCTTGTGTCTGTTGTTTGTTGTGTGTTAACAATTGAACATTTTTAACTTATTGATAACTTCAGTACTATTCCAGTTCTTTTCAAGTGGACATTAATCGTAAATTTCAGGACTCCTGGGCAGGTCAAAAACTGTTAAAAAATAACCAATTTTCAAAAATATTCTCTACAGCCACACATTTCTTACTAAATCTAAATGCAGTCATGCAGAGCTGTAGACATTCACCAAAATTATAAATTTCATGATCCCCAGGGTAGATGTTCAGACTCTAGAACAGGGCCAAGCTTGGTATATGGTGTTTATATGTAAAACATTTAAATAGCATCTTCTTTAATGCTATTAATGCTAAATTGAAACTAAATAGGTATTTGGAAGAAGAGTATGTAATCCTTTACCAAAATTGGAATTTTCATGATTCTAGGGTTATAGTTCCAGGGTAGGTCCAAAATTATTATAGTAATTATTGTCTTTATCATTTGAAAGATTTCATCTTTTATTTTGCTAATACTGTAGAAAAACCAAATAGATATTTAGGATGTGCCAAAATTGTGAATTTTGCAACCTCATGGTTCTGACTCTAGGGTGGGTCCAAAATAGTCATATAGTGTGAATATAACACATATTACATATGTGAAATCTTTAATCAATATGGGCACTTTCGAGGTCATATATGTATTAAGAACACAGTAGTAATTTTTTATATTGTTTTGCTGATGAATATTAGAATTTAGCTTAAATATGCAGAACAGGAAAATTATTATAGATTTCAAATCTCTTGGGGCTAGTGATACTTTTAACTGAATACTCTGGTGACCGATAAGGCTTTGTAGGTCTCTTGTTGTTGTACTCGTGTTAGGAATGTACAATTATGATATCTACACATTCTTGTCCCTTAATTGTAGTACTGAAGTTACAGGTAAAAATATGTATCGCACATATGTTGAGCATGTTAATCAGTGTTCATACAACCATGATAACTAAAGATGCAATGTATATATTTTTTCCAAAGGAATACTGTTAATCCAAAGGAATATTGTTAATTGAATGGATAATTTGTGCATGTACAGTATAGTTGATTATTGATTGTTAGAATTCTAGGAGATGTTGACTTGGCACAGGATTTTGTTTCCACTTTTGATTCCTCTCTAGTTCTATATGTTCATGTATTTCTTTTGTGTTATTTACCATGATATGATTTTTTTTAGCTATGGCCAATTGCAATAATGCATTGTTTTTACTGGGCTCAAAGTTTGCTTTTGACCATACAATGTGTTGTGACCCTGATGTTAAAAATATTAGTCTAAGCCATAATTTTATAATGCAGAAGAAGTAATTGTGACTTAATCACCAAAATATTAGCCTATCCAATTCTTCCACTTTCAAAGATGAAAGTGTAGCATTATCAACATATGAATTAAGTATTAGATCTTCCAAAATTACGAAAAGGAATAGTAGACATTTTAGATATTAATGGATTTTATTTTATCATATTTGAACCAGAAATGACAAGTTTGTCCCTTTTAAAGCATTAACATTATGGTGAATTTGATCATTTTTGACATTCAGTATTGGGAAAGGATGTATTTACTGATTTATATGTGTAAATAAATAATGATTTTTCTGAAAGCCAAAAGCTCAAATAGAGCTCATCTGTGGACAGCTGACATTTTGATAAAAATTTAGTATAGCATTTGACAGGAGCATCCTGTACTGTTCTAAATGAACTCCTTGGTGTGTGAAGTTTTATCAGAGAAATCTACAGTTTTTGGTTTTATCATTTTAAGCAGTGGTTGTAGTTATGGGTTCATCTATGATTTTGTGTGTGATTATATCAAAATTAAGTGCAAAAATTAGACATAGAAATATGTTTGTTAATATGTGAGTTTTTATGAATTTTATGTTTGTGGTTGTTTTAAATTTTAGGTGATAATTAAGAATTTGAGCTGTTTAAAACAGCATTATATTGATGAGGAAGACCAAAATAAAAAATTATATATGCATTGAGATAAAATATTATAGTTAATTCAGAAATAAAAGAAATACATACATGTGTATGTTCATACCATAGAAAATTTTTTAAAACCATTCCAGTTGTTCAGATTAGTTGTCATAGAAAGCAATCAATTTTAATCAATCAATTTTTAATCAGTATTTTTTAGTAGTGTTTAAGTCATGTGCAATAAATTATGTGCCATTGTTAATTGATTTTCTGAAGAGATATATGTTTTGAAATGGGAATATTGCTTATTAGATCAGCTGAGTCGCCCGTAACTTATTGTGGTCCGTGATCATCCGTCATGCAACTTCATCAAAATTGCTGTGGAGCATCTTTGAGGCAGGGATACAAATTTTGGGAATTTCATGGTCCCTGTCCATAATTTGGGACCCTTTGGGTTGGGCTAAAACCTTTTAAAAATAGTACAACCTTTAAGAATTTTTTACTTCTGGTATAAAAACTAGGTGCTTAGTTATACAGAGCATAAAATGCTCTACCAAAATTGTGAAATATGTAGCCCTTGGATTAGGGGTTTAGGCATAAGGGCAGGGCATTATGGATTATAAGTTAAAATGCTCTAAATATTTTAGATATCATTTTCTTTTCTCCTGAGCTAGGAAACAAATGTATAGTAATATTGAAAATGTAGGCACTATGAGAATTTTGAAATGTTTGGGTCAGAGATTCAGATTTCAGAGTAGGGCTATAAGGATCATACAGTGAAAATACAGTTATTTAAAACTGTCAAAATTCCTCAGTATTGAGTACAAGAATTTAGCCTGGATGTCTCTCCAAAGTTGTTAAACTCATGTCCCCAGAATCAAAGATTCAGACCCTAGGGAAGATCAACCCAATGGAAGATCACATATTGAAAATGAAATCTTTAAATGTCTTCTTAAATTCTGAATATCAAGCATACAAATTGGGTGCATACCGCTATGAGCATGGTCTCTTCAAAATCTGTAAAATTCATAACCCCAACATTAATGATTTCAGTCTCTGGGTGGGGCTTTTGAACTCATTTATTGAAAATGTATTACATCTATAAGAAGAGTCTTTACTCCTGAACATCTTTCTCTATTTCATACTTCTTAGTGTGTCATGACCTCAATCAAGGTAATTTTATCAAGGTCACTATGTTTTACAATTAGATATAATTTTGGTTTAAACTGAAAACAAAATATAATCAGCTCGAATTTAGCACAGAGATTGCTGATGATCAGAATCAAGAATATCCTTTTTCTCCATGAGGACATCCAGATCTCAGATTTTTAAAGATGTACACTTGCACCATCTACTCACAATACTTGTTTTTTGTTTTGCAGTACCCATATGACCGTTAATGCTCATAGGCCTGTTGCAGTTCATATCTGCAGTTTTTAGATCTATATTTGATTGTTTAATCTTTTACCAATGAATTGTGATTTAGTTAAGTGTTACCTGGGTTGCTTATAACCCACTCATCTTTGTGTGTGGTTACAAGGTGCTGTATTGGCATAAAAAGGCACAATGAAATGAAATCATGTTTTAGCTAATGAAAGCCCTGTAACATACCCAATATAGTCTTGTTGATTGTTTTTGAGAACTTGGGCTTTGTTATGATTTGTGTAGATGGTAGTTGCCAAGTACTTTCCATCAGATACCCGGTTCAGTTTGATGTAACTATTTACATTTAAATTTTTAATGAGAATGTTCTTTGTCATTAATAAATCAATCTTATTCTCATTTGTAATTGTTTTATTGAAGGAGGATATTGGTTTGACAACTTTACAGTGTATTGACAGAAATAAAGGCATTCAAATTTCATTGAAGGAGGGTTGCTGATTAAGAAAAAAATTGTGGAATTTTAGATGGAGATTGTAGCTCAAGTATACTGTAGTGATATTTTTATTCGACCATTGTCAATGCCAATTTCATTTTTGAAATTGTTTGAGAAATTTACAAACATGCCAGTTCTTCATGCTGTAAGTTCAAGCATTTCTTATCACCTGTTGACCAGCATCCATCTATCTATCAGTCCTTCTGTAAACTTTACACATTTTTTACTTTCTCTCCAGAGCCACTTTTATCCAAACTTGCCATAAAGCATCCTTGGGTAAAGTGTATTCATAAGAAGGGTCAAGAAATAGTGAAAATATGGTGCCATCTTTTACAAATCTTCTTCTAAAGAACTTTCGAACCTGAATTAATATTCAAGCATCCTTGTGTAGTGTAGATTCAATTTCAAATCAAGAGTAGGTTGGAGGTGGGGGCTAAGTTTTACATGGGATAAGATGGGTAATTTTTTGCAATTGATTATTTATATGCAAACATCCTCAGGAACTGTAGATTCAAGTTTATTCAATTTTTGTCCCCAGGGTTAGTGTGGTGCCATATGAAATGATCAAAGTTTTTCATTGGATATGTATAGGAAAAAATACTTAAAAATCTTCTCAACAGTGGCTGGACTATGATTAAGTCATATTAATATGCAAGCATCTTCAGGCAGAGCATTGTGCCGATATATGTAAGAAAGTTTGACAGTTTACTTTCGGTACGTTGGTGGTCTCTTCCCGGATACATTGTATCTGGGTTCTTTCCTCCATCTCCAAAAACTGGATGCCACCAGATAACTGAAAAATTGTTGAGTGTGGTGGAAAACAAACAAACAATCAATCAGGCAGAGCAGATTCAAGTTTGTTCAAATCATGGCCCCCAGGGAAGAGATGGGACCTCAATAGGGGATCAAAGTTTTACATAAGAATGAACAGAAAATATTATTGAGCAGCAGGGCCAAGATTAGTCATACATTATTTTAAAAAAGCAATCATTCTTAGGGAATTTAGATGTAAGCCTCTTCAAATCAATATCCAGAGGTAGGTTTGGGTCACAATATATTCGAAGTTTTACATGGGGGAAATCTATAAGAGTAAAACTTTTGAAATCTTGAAAACCTTTCTGAGAACAACATGGCCATAATTAGCATGTAATCAGGCTGTGAAGATTCAAATGCGTCAGAATTGTGGTCATGGGGGGTAAAGTGGGGCAGTGCGATAGGGGATCAGAATTTTACATGGGAATATATTAAAACAGTTTTTATGAATCTTATCTCAAAAACTTGGCTATGATTAGTTATATGCAAGCATTTCAATATCATACAAGTTCGTATTTGATAAAATCCTGACCCCTTGGGCTAGGATGGGATTATAATAGGGATTCAAAGTTTTATACAAGAATATAAGAAAATTGGCAGGACTACTGTAACATCAAATCATTTTAATAAGCAAGCATTACCAAGTTGTTTTATGCCCCTCCCCTCCTCCATAGATTGAAGATGGGCATATTGTTTTTGTTATATCTGTCATTCTGTCTGAAACTTTAACCTTCCTAATAACTTTTGAACAGTAAATACTAAAGCTTTGACATTTCACATGAGTATTCCTTGTGACAAGACCTTTCTTTTGGTACCAAAGTATTTGATCTTGGTGTTTGACTTCCTTTTTAAAAACTTTAACCTTCACCATAATTTTTAAATGGCAAGTACAAGGGCTTTGATATTTCACATAAGTGTTCCTTGTGACAAGACCTCTCTGATGGTACCAGAACTTTTGACATTGTGACTTTGACCTTGGTGTTTGACATACTTTTGAAAAACTAACATTTGGCTTAACTTTTGAATGGTAATTACTAGGGCTCTAATATTTCACATGAGTATTCCTTGTGACAAAACTTCTCCATTGGTACCAAAATTTTTGACCTTATGACCTTGGTGTTTGATCTACCTTTTATAACCTTGGCCATAACTTTGGAGTGGTAAATACTAAGGCTTTCATGAGTAGTCCTTGTGACAAGACCTTTCTGTTGGTTGTAAACATCTTGACTTTGGCATTTGACCTACTTTTTAAAAATGTTGACATTGGTCATAACTTTAAAATGGTGAATACTAGGGATTTCATATGAGTATTTCTTGTGACAAGACCTTTCTATTGATCTTGGCACTTGACCTACTTTTAAAAAACTTTAACATTGGCATAGCCATCATTGGAATTTGGGCATTTGTGTTTCACAAACACATCTTGTTTTTTGAAATATGGATCCTGGGTTTAAGAGTTCGATTAGATACAAGGATCAAATTTACATAGTACATGAACATAGACCAAAAAATCAGAACACAACAGCAAGACCATATCAATAATATTGTTGTAGGTGCAGCCCTATATTGTGTGGATTCAAATTTAGTTGAGTCATGACACTGTTGGGCTAGGGTTATAAAATGGGGTCAAAATTTTCATGGAAAAAGCATAAAAAATCATTTAATGAAAAATAAAAGGCCATTGTGACTTGAGCAAGTATTGTGGCCCACAGACCTCTTATTAATATTTCCCAATTATCTCCCCTTGGAAATGGTGATCTGCCTTCATTTAAAAACAGTATTTTTGCCTTTGCCTCAGAATGTCTGGTGGTAAATTCATAATTGGTCCACTCAATAACAAAGTGACAAACAGAAGATTTATAACACTTTCAGGAATGGTACACAACATGATAATCTGTTTATATGAAAGAATATGGTGGTGGCCTCCTTGGGCATGTGGGTTTCCTCCGGGTACCCCAATTTCCTTTCCTCATAATGACCCCCCCCCTCCCCCCCGTGCCAACATCCTAGCATCAGAAGGACCCCACTGGAAATCAGCTTTCAGGGGTTATCTTTGGTATTTATGTATATTTGTTTGTATGTTTATACTGAATAAACATTTATTTTGATGTTATTTAACAAGCAGAAATTAAACTTTGATTGGAAAAGTTCAATTTAGCTCATCTCTCAGTTAAATTGATCTAAACAAAGCATTGTAAATCAGTGAATTTCAATGAAAATTTACATCATATTTTGATGAAAGACAATTGTTTTAATTTGGAGAACACTTGACTGTAGATATTTGCAATGAGAAAACATAGAGCATTTCTCGCTGAAGTACATTTCGAATCAAAATGGGGTTACGTAAAAGATTTCATCAAAGTGCAGGTATGTGAGACTAATTAGTATTCCAATTCTCAAGACTCTGCAAACAGGAAAAACTATACTCATTCTATAAAGATTGAACTTGAAATATCAGATAACACCAAGCAGTCTTAATAAAAAATATGTAATGAAAGTAATTTATTTAATGAATAAATACAAAAGAAGTAAAACAGTATAAATTTTGGACGACAATTTAAAAAAAAATAAGGTGGTTCTTTTTGGATACCTAGTGTATATAAGTTTGTTATATTGATTTTTACTTGTCAGTCTCGCAGTAAAAAAGAAGATAACTGCATCTGCTTTTAAAATGTTATTAAATTAAATAACTATCAGTAAAACAAGTATAGCAAGGAATACCCATTTGTTATGGAAGTAAGAACATCAGGAGCACAATGACCTCTGTTCCCTGTGACAGCTCTACAGTACTCTGGTGTGCAATGCTGCGGAAGAATTCCTATAGCTACCATTGCCATAGGCCTACTTCTCTTTCAGAGGATATGCCTTAAATGTTGCAAGAATGATTTTTCTTGAAAAAATTGTTGAGCAGATGGTTACAGTAGATTTTTATATACACTGCACTCTCCAGATGTATAGAGAACAATTACAGTGATCCTGAAAATGTTTGCATCCATGGTGCTTTTTTATGTCGATTATGACCTTTTAATTCATGAGATCTCCTGTACAAAAGTCAATAGTAATCCTAATTGAAAGACAATTCATCGTTCTTAAAAATGTTTCTGTTTCTTGGTTTTTACAATGAACAAATAATATAGCATATTATGAAAATCTGGTATTTATGAGTCTTAAAGTTCATTTGTTGGACAAAACAATTTATAAATTATTCTGCTGTCTGTTCCTCCTCTTGGGCTGTGTCAGCTACCTCCTGATTTCCGCCCTCTTCTCCGCCTGTCGTGGTATCCTCCACTGCTACTTCTGGTGCTACTGGCTCCTGTGTGTCCTCCTCTTCTTTCTTATCCTCTGTTTCTCCACCTGCAGGTTTCTCTTCTTTCTTTTCTTCAGTTGTTTCCCCTTGTGATTCAGCAGGCTGTTCAGATGTAGCTGGTTCTGCTACGAAAATGTGCAATAAGGCAATCAAACAAAACATTTAATATTTACAATTGCGTTACCTTAACGAAATGCCTGTGGCCTTAACTGCTATCCAAGATCAAATTGAAAAAAAAAACTGTATTCAGAAGTGTTGCACTGATTATGATGCAATGAGTGCATCTGTTAAATTTAGTAATTGAATATTGCCTTTTTCTTCTTTTTTTGTGTTGTTGTTTTTGTTTATTTATTTTTTTTTTGTTTTTGTCGTTTTCAAAATCAAAAGTAATGATCATTACTTGTAATGCTTCTCCACAACAAAATAATAACAGCAAATCTTTCTAATATTTTTTATTGATGACCTGTTTTATTCAAATGACATTGTTTCAAGGTCATGAGATGCCATCTGATGTTGGCAAGACACCTGCTCCAAATTTGATCTGGCTTTGGGGCCACAAAACTAACACAAGCTTAACTTTGAATAGGTCTCATATTTGGCTATGTGTTATGGCCCATGGACCTTTTGTTGATCTAAACAAGGTGTTCGTACAGAAATGAAACTCATAAGTTTTCATCTACAACAATGGTTCAACAATAAACCAAGACCTGCAATATACACTAAATGCCATACAGTCCTTCCTGGCAAAACTGTTTTGACTCACTGTGATCATGTTCTTGCTTTTGGAAAGATTCTAAAAGGTCTCTGGTATACAAAATCTATCCCAGATAGTCATAATTCATACAAATCTGTACCAGTTGATGCTTGAATATTATTTTGGAATAGAACTGTAGAGAGAACTTGTAAATTTGTAACTGATAGTAGTAATTTTGAAGTTATCTTTAGGTTTTTTTTTAATAAAGAACAAGCATTCTGAGTGTATTGCAAGCAATACAAAGTCCCTGTAGAATGATTTAGTCTAAATTAGGTCAAGCGTAACGAAACTCAAACTTGATATGTAGTTATGCAAGACAAAACCACATATCAAATTTCAATTGAATGCAATGCATTGCAGAAAAAAGTCCTGAAAACTGATTCTTGCAATTTATCAAGGGGCATAATTCAGTCAAAAATAGGTCAAGCATAAAACTCAAACTTGATCTGTAATTATCCAAGACAGAGCCATACGTAAAATTGCAGCTGAATATCTTTGTCTAATGCAGAGAAAAAGTCTGGAAACTGATTCAGAATGACAGACAGATGGCAAAGCTGGTAGGGGACTAATAAGCAATATTGTTATACACTTTCACTATAAATTGTCGATTGCTACTGAACTTTTGACTAATTGCCCTATTTTCATTGACTCCACATGTCACTTTATCTTTGATCTACCCCTGCAAAGTCATGCATTGTCTGCAAAGTTTATTTTTAACGATTGTTATGTACTGTAATGCCATATCTAATGAAGAGTGTTTTGTCACAAAATTCCAACATTTTCATGGATTTCTGAGCAGGAGAAATTATTTAATAAGTGAATGTATGGTGATATTTTATCAATATAATTACTTATGTTTCAACATAAGAAAATGAAATTGTATAACAAATCAGTTACAGACTGGGTCCCCCAACAACAGCTGTTTTATTGACCCTAAGAATGGATCAGGGTATTCATGAAGAATAAGCAATACTATTACATTTGTTATTTAATCCTACCACAGTGTGTTCACCATGGGCTTAATAGCTTAATATTGTGACATACCAATTCACCTTTCAAATATAAGAATATTCTATTAAATATATCAAGAGTTGTTTGGAAAAGAAAGCAAATCTCTCCTTAAACTTCCAAGCAACATATAAAGCAAGGGCACAATAAAACTGGGTATCCCTTCACAACATGGTACATAGTAATATAGCATCCCTGCAAGAGCCAATGACACCAATATACAAGATATTTTGAAATTTCCACTTTAGTTGCCTTGAATTAACTTTAACCTTGAAAATCATTTAAATCTTTGGGGGGGGGGGTTACCTCTGAGGCCAAGTGGTTAGAGCATTGCACTCAAATCACAATGCCTCTCACCTCTAGTTGGCGGGTTTGATTCTCGCTCGCGCCGATATATGTGAAAAAGTTTGCCAGTTTACTTTTGGAAGGTCGGTGGTCTCTTCCTGGGTACATTGTATCTGGGTTCTCTCCTCCACCAATAAAAACTGGACGCCACCAGATAACTGAAAAATTGTTTGAGTGTGGCGAAAAACAAGAAACAATCAATCATAAATCTTTGTGTAAGACAATATTCCTGCAAGTCTCAATAAAAAACAACAAACAAACCAGAACTTTATGTATCATTCCTGAAATTTCAATAAAGATTGGATAATGGTTCAGAATTTCCCTTCTAGTAACCTTGACTTTGTTAAAATTTTCTTTCCATTATTTTGACATGACCTTAAAAACTATTAGGATCCCAGATCTTTATCGAATGTGCCATTCTTGCAAGTTTAGTAAAAATCAGATAAGAAATGTGGCTTTAATCTTGTACTTAAGGAAGAACAAACAAGTTAAAAATCAAAGTTGGGAGTTATTCAGTAGCTTAGTGGTTCAGGCATTCATTTCAGTCCCAAGTCTGATTCTAAATCATAATGCCAAACCTAAGATATTAACATAAATAGTGACTATTCCTTCACTATGTTCCTGGCATTAGAAATAAAAGACAAAGGCCTTTTGGATATGACCTTCAAAACTGAGGCCCTCAGTCACAGTAGGCAACAGCAAGATTAAGAATCACCACTGCTATGACCTTGAGCACCACATATTACTAAAAATTTGTGACTCTTCACCTAAAGCTGGTGACATTTCTATATGAGTGAAAAAGATTCTCAAATGGGACAAAGAACAACATATGAACAAACAATAAAAATTTCTAGTGACTTTGACCATGTATACATTTACATGTAACATCAAAATCTATTAAAATCCAGATCATCATTCGGTGCATCATTCCTTAAAATGTCATAAATCTTTTCACAAGAAATAATTTCCCTTCCTAGCCAGTGACTATGGTAACCCTGATCTTTTACATTTAACCTTGGAAACCAATATTTGGTATCATTTCTACAGGTTTGATAAAAATCTGGATAAGAGATTTGTCTTAATTAGGTCTTGTATGCAAGAATAAACCAACAAGTACACATTTGAATATGCAAAATATTAATAAACTGACAAGTTACTCTTTCTTAAACAAGACTTTGTTGCAAAGGGATAATAATTAGTATATATATTAGTATACAGGTATATATCATAGAAAAGAAAATGCCATTTTGAAATAATTTACCATATCAAATCATCTATCAAAAATAAGCAGTCACAAATCTTGGTGTATGGGTAATTCCATATGAAACAATTTAGAGGTGTAAATGGACACATTTGCTGAAAAATGTATCTGATGAAATTTTGTCATGGAACAATTTGATTACATGAACCTTTCATCTGGGAGGTGTTTAATCATTTTGATTAAAATTTGGAGAACAACTATGAGACAATAAAACATTGATATTGTCACCAGTAAGAAATATGCACTTAAGTGTGATCATCAAATTTCATAGTCATTTTAAGTAAGCACAGACATGTTGGTACTTTGGCAGATACCAATCCACCTTGAATGTCACTTTTCAGCATGTCACACACATGTGAATATACACATATTAATTCAATGTTATTAAGGGATAGTATCTACAAACTATATTAATTCTAATTATACATGTATAATTATTAATGAATTTAGTTCTGATAATAAGTTGATACCTTCTTGGTTTTCCTTTTCAACTACTTCAGCTTCTGTGAATTCAACATTAATAAAATAAAACAGTTATTGCCCATAATTCTTGTCTTATCCATGATATTAGTTAGAATTTACTGTCATGAAGTTTCTGTTAAAATTTTATTTAGTTTAATGAAATTCATTATCATGAAATTGTTTGCTACAGTATGACTGACCACAACATATAATAGGCATAGTTTCTGGCTGGAAGAAAATGTGTTGAAAGATGCTATTCTTAATGTGCACTTCAAATGTATAATGAGGACAGGCCTTAAGACCCTAATCTGAGAAGAGACTTTTATCAAAATTTTTATTAATTAATATCTTAAAATTTCTCTAAGACAGATGCTTATATATATATATTTTTATTAATTAATATCTTAAAATTTCTCTAAGACAGATGCTTATATATATATATATATAAAATAAATAAATAAAAAAGATTAACTGCAATCTGAAAAGTTTATTTTTTTATGAAAATTATTCAAAAGTTAATTAGATTCAAAATTTTGACTTAGATAGTCTCAGTTTGTGGTCTTTAGGCCAGAAATGTGTCACATATAAACTTGATTTAAGAGTAGTTTCCATTAATATTATAATTAATCTATCAATAATTTCCAAAAGAACAATAATTTCTATACACATGTGGTTTGTCTCTAATAAATATGTTAAACACTTGTGACAATTTTATTCTTTAAATAGTATGCTCTATTTTTTTTGAAAGGCTAAAATTTGTAAAAACACAACTGCAACTATTAAAGTTCAGTTTTAGCTTATTTGTGATCCAATTAACAAAATTAGTTACAACAGTCAATGCATCATTTAATTTGGTTGATGATGCAATTTTTCATTATATGTTCACTTTATAAAAAAAAGCATGCAGACAGACTAGTACATTCCTACTTGCTGCTTGCAGCAGTTGACAGAATTTTGTAATTCATTTTAAATGGCTGTTGTGACATACTTTTAACATAAGTTGTGAAATTAGCAAGCCAGCAATACTGAGCAATCATAACGGTCCTGGAATAATTCTGTTTATTCTATCAATTGATTCATAAATCAAAATTAAGTGGACAGCTTACTGTTTATTTTGTTTGCTTGATTGACAACCATTTCATTTGGAGAGTTCAATACCAACCTTCTGGCTGTTCCTTTGCCTCCTCCTCCATGTCCTCTTCTGTTTTGAGATGAATAGAAGTAACCTGGCCTGCTTTCCACTTTGGAATGATATTTGCTGAGGGTTCTTCATCATCCCCTTTATCTTCCTTCTCCTTCAATTAAAAGGCAGTTTAACATATTTACAAGTTTTAAGGCTCATTTACACCATCTAATTTTCACATTGGACTTTTCATGTCTGCCTTCATACAAATCTCATTCTGGATGTTCAAACATAATCATGAAGCTGCCATGAGTTCTTTTTTATAAAATTTGAAGGAGAATGCTTCTTGTTCATGTATGATATTTTACTTGAAATAACAATTACATGTCAGGTAACATGGATTGCAAAACATGTTCATAATTAAGCTCTACTTCTATTATGCTCAAATTATAATTTTTCTTATTTTAAAAAAACCTTTTTAAAAATGCACATGGGTATTTACAAGATAATCTATATGACCTTTTCCATTAATTGTGGTCTGATTTGTCAAATCTAACATAAAAAGTTCTATTCCATCTAATTTCATATCTGGCACATGATTTCCAAATTCACATGGAAGTCAGGTGTAAAAATTCAAAATGTGTAAATTTTCTTGCCACTTACCAACTTCAGATCAAACAAGTTTAAAAGTAAACACCAAATTACAAGAAGTCTTTGTCAAGATTGTTGTTCTACTAGTCAGATCATATCCAATAAAGTCAATAAAATTTTTATATGATATATACAATATGACTTATAAGAGTATGTTGACTTCATACTTATATGACTTACACCCCGTGGGGATCCGGGTTGTAAAAATAGATCCTCAGTACCCCTTGCTTGTCATAAGAGGCGACTAAATGGGGCAGTCCTTCGGATGAGACCACAAAAATCAAGGTCCCGTGTCACAGCAGGTGTGGCACGTAAAAGATCCCTCCCTGCTCAAAGGCCATGAGCGCTGAGCAGAAGCCTAAATTTGCAGCCCTTCACCAGCAATGGTGACGTCTCCATATGAGTGAAAGATTCTTGAGTGGAACATTAAACAATATTTAATCAATCAATCAATATATGACTTACTTGTTCAATAGGTATATATTCTCCATGTTGCTCACATCCAATATCAAAAACATATTTTCCTTTTCCCATTGGCTGAAAATGACATACAGATCATCATACTTTAATAATATGCATGTATATAATACTTATAATATAATGTATATCATACATGTATATAATTTAAATGTAACAACAATTCTAATTAGCTCAGATGAGCTAAAGAGACAATTTATCATGATGTTATACTTCTTAAATGAATTTCAAAATCCTTAGCAATTTTGTAACCATTTTGGAGCTCTGAATATCAAATCAGATTGCAATAATTTATCTCTTCCAAATTCACCAAAATATCTTAATAAAATTAAACACTCTATGTTTTGAAAATTTACAAATTTTGGATTTCACTAAAATAGCCACTTACACTACAACAGTTCAGATAGTTCATGCACAATGGTCAGCCATTATGACAACTGCAAATAAATGAATTTCACATTCTATAATTACCTTATCCTCTTTGAACACTCCAACGTATTTGTGATTTGCATGAATAAGTTCACCGTGTCCTTCCCTTTTTCCATTTTGCCATCTGCCAACATATTTTGTGCCAGTTGCAGCATATGTGTATGTCCCTTGACCATGTCTTTGGTGATCCTTCCACTCTCCTTCATACATATCACCATTTACATAGGAGTATTTACCAAAGCCACACCTCTGATCATCTACCCAACTTCCTAAAATCACATGCACAAAATTGATTCTCATTCTACATACTCCAAGTCTGTAAAAGGTTAAGGATCTGTTTCTCGAGTCTACTTTTTCTAAAGCCTTTTTGATGTGGTGACCACTTTATTCCAAAACTAATTCACAAGGTTATGAATGCCAATTAATTTTCAACTATTTACTTCAAACTTAAATAAGAATTGCATCAGAATGTAATATTCCCACAAACATGATAGGGAAGTAGCATTCTTCAACTAAAACAAGAAGCCCATAGGTATACAATGCTTACCTGAGTTATATTTACATTGTTCATTAATGATGAAATTCATACCAGGTAATTTGGTCCATTAATTTCCTAAATATCTCCCTTTAAATGGGACCTGGGTTTCATAACAGTTGCTTGAATTTTCCCTTTAACATAGGATGAATTGCACCAACTTTGATGAGTCAAATCCTGTGGTTTAGGGGAGGGGGGGGGGGGGGGGGGATAAGTTACAAATGTTAGAAGCATGCAGTTTACACACTGACAACCAAAAGACAATTACACAGACAAAGGACATAGAAACATTAATCAGAATTTCAAAGGCTTATTTTAGCCTTTGGTGCAGGCAAGCTTAAAAAAATACAGAGCAATCTGCTTGTAGTATATGAACATACCCCTTAAGATTTGACTCCCTTGATTCCTTCACAGATAATAAAGAGATACAATGAAAAGTGATACCTTCATATTTTGAACCATCTGGGTATATAAATGTTCCTTGACCATGTTTTCTGTTTTTTAAATATTCTCCGATGTATCTTGCACCATTTTTGAATCTGGAAAAGGAGCACATCTTTTTTTATTTTTATGAGTAAGCTTCTTCTGAGGCTTATATTTTCAGCAATTGTCTCCCTATTGGACTTTTGTGTTGTTTACTGCACAAAATTTATAACCAAATGAATTGATGATGATAACAGCATTTTAAGAAGTTTGATATGACATATAGATGTGATATGTACATATTAATTCTATATATAACTATTTTAGTCTTATGTTGTTTATTGTCTATGTAGACTGTGCAAGAATTTTCCCCAAACACACTCCAAAGATGTCATACAGCACAGCGCTATACAGACCTAAACTTGGACAAGACAATGAACAGACATTATCGGAATTAAAGCTGAATTACTTGAGAATTTGCAAATATAAACTACATATATATTTGCTTCTCAAAACCAAGATACATAATCTATAAATACAAATGAAAATTAGAAACTGGAACAAATATTCACCTGTAAACACCTTGGCCATGTCGTTTACCACAATCATACATTCCTTCATATGTGTCCTGATTGGGTAATGTTGCTTTGCCATGTCCATGACGTTCTTCATTTTCGTTACGCCCTCCTTCATATTCCTGAAAGAAATCATTTGTACTTAAGTCATACATGTGATCGAGCCAAAAGGCCATTTTTTTAACCCTCCCTTATGATATATATATATATGTATATGTATACATATATACACACGCGTGTGTGTGTGTGTGTGTGTGTGTGTGTGTGTGTGTGTGTGTGTGTGTGTGTGTGTGTGTGTGTGTGTGTGTATAAAAATAATCACCACGACATGAGAACTTTATTCTGATGTAAAAAAGTTCAGTCAAAATTTTCAAAACTACTGCAGACTTAGGTCGTATACATTTTCCCATACTTCCGAAGGAATGAAGCAAATTTGTTGACTTGTCACACAGTGTAATAAAAAGTTATAAATTGCTTATTAGTTCATTTAATAATCTGAAATGAATTTTTGAAGAAAAAAATATTAGTAAAGCAGGTCATTTGCATGGTCACAACGATGGTGCCGAACACATTCTTAACATCAATGGGATCTAACTCCCAGACGGGAAATTAAGTCGAAATAGGGAAAAAATATTCAAAATTAAAAAAAGAAAATACCCCAAGGTATGGGCCCTGATCTTCTTCACCCTCTTCAGATCCAAAGTCGGACATCTTTCTCTTTCTACACGATAAACACACTAACTTCTATTTACAACTCGCTACTCTCTATGGTAAACAACGGTTGCCAAGATCACTCCCGCGTGTGAGAGCATGTCCCAAAGAAGAATAACTCTTGGCATAATGTGGCGGATTTTGTGGAGCGGAGGTTTGTGAATGGTGTGCGTTCTGCAGCCTATAAGTTTCTCTATTTTTTCTTCTTTTCAAGGACATTTCAAAGATAGAAAACAGAGTGGTAGGACAGGGACCAGACCAAGAATTGGACACACAAATTTATTGGGTTTTTATCATTGGGCATTGGTCCCTGATTTATGTAACAATGCATGTACTGAAAAAAATATTACTGAATTTACGTGGCCCAACCGAAACAAATTCATCTTTTTAAAAAAGTTTTGGGAAGTTTTAAAAATAGCTTTGCCACCTTTTAAAATATTACGTAAAAATTAATAATAATGATAATAAAACGGACCAAAAATAGTTTGAATCCCCCCCCCCCCTTCTAAAACGATCTGTAATAGCAATACAATACTATATATAACACGAATTCTGATATCTCCATTAAAAAAATTGGATATATTAATTTATGTTCCATTTATCATCAGAGACCTAAGCATGAACAACACCTAGGCAAATGACCTAATTTTAGGATCAGATTAATTAGTCAGTCATGCATAAAGCTATCCAATGACTTTAATGTATATTACGGTCATCAAAACATGGCAGCTGCTCTGATGGGTAAAATTTTATCATTCACGATTGCAAACTGTGTTACGTACGGTAATGATTAAATACACAGTGATGAAGCAAACGAAACTATATTTAAATCGACCACAAAGTTTTACAGTATGATGACAAGCAAGAATATGTTTTTGTTTGTTTGGTTTGTTTTTTTGTGTTTTTTTGTGTTTTTGTTGTTTTTTTGGTTTGTTTTTTTGTTGTTGTTGTTGTTGTTGTTGTTTTTTGTTTTTTTGTTTTGTTTTTTTGTTGTTGTTTGTTTGGTTTGGTTTTTATTAAAGAAGATTGATTGATTGATTGTTGTTTTCTGCCACACTCAACTGGCGTCCAGTTTTTGTAGGTGGAGGAGAGGCCCAGATACAATGTACCCGGGAAGAGACCACCGAATAATTCATCAAGTTGATGACCGTATTCTAGGTATCGAATCCTTCTTTTACGGAGGTTGAAATGTAATTTTGATTTTGCATTATGACTTTTTCCCGAACCAAACATACAAAATGTTTTTCGTACAAGTTATTGCGAGCTATTTTCACTTCTTGGACATGTTTCTGTTTAGTTTGACTAAATTTTTGATCTCGAACTCTAGGTGTGCTTAACATGGATGTTGAAAAGGTAAGCTGTGTACCTGATTTTAAATTTAATTTAGTCTTCCCCCTTATTTAATTAAAATTTTTATGCATTTATTGATTTTGCTAAGTCAAAGCAAGGCATGTTAAATATAGGGAGTGGGGGATTCAGATTTAAAGAGATTTGTTATTCAAATAATAATAATAACAGAAGTTGTTTTAAATCATTTATAAATATAAATCAGGATACATCGATATCGTCTAATAGCAACAGCAGTAACGTTATATAAAATCCTGTAATTATATCTGGACTTTCTAAAGAAAGTTCGAGTACATTATTGATAACCAATATAATCTTTTGGAATATGATAGATGATGTCCTGTAGTTTCGGAATTTTCAATTTTACTCGAAAGTGAAAATGGGGGTAATTTTTTTTTTCTATAAAAAACACTGGTTCCCAGAACTTTATAATTGATGCAGTAGCCAAATCATCTTTTTGGAAGGTAATTAGTGGTGTCCTGTAGGTGTGCAATAAGGTTTCAAAATTTTCATTTTGATCTTGGGGTCAAGTGGGTGGAAAATAACATTTTTCTAAAAAGGAAATGAATAAAATAAATAAATAAGTAAATAATGGTCCCCTGAATTTCTCTTACATTTTATGCAATAGCCAAATCAGCGCTGAAGTGGAATCCTCAGGGGAAACGAAAGAGAGGAAGGCCAAGAAACACCTGGCGCGTGACCTTAACGCCGACCTCAAGAAGATGGGGAAGACTTGGCGACAAGTTGAAGCAGCCACTCTGGACAATTGTTGTGGGCGGCTTACGCTCCAGGAGGAGCGACGGGCCAAATGAATGTAATGAAGTCATCTTTTGGGAGATGATTAGTGATGTCCTTTAAATGCGCATTAAGTTTTTGGATTTTTTTTTTTTTTTTTTTACCTTGAGGGGCAAATGGGGTGGAAAAACAACAAAATCCTGGTGCTCAGTGCATTTTGTCATGTGCAACATGAATACATTTGCTTTAAGGGTTGAAATTTCAACCATTTAAAAGATATTTAACGAATAAAAATTGATGGGGGTTGGGATGACCCCGGGTGCCCACCATAATACTCAATGCATCTTAAAAATGTGCATCGGGAATATATAAATATATTATGGTTTAGGGGTCAACATCTCTATTGTTTTAATTATGAAATATGGTTAGGAATACCCCAGGGCACTTACTCAACGGAATAATCAATGCATCTTGACATATGCAGCAAGAATATATACTCTTTTTGATCATTCAGAATTCTTGAACCATGAAAAGCGCGCCAATTTTCTCCGTGGAACCCTTATTCCTTAAAAGTTCAGGATCGACACGAAAACACCCAGCAAGATAAGTCACAACAGAAGTCCCAAGTTTTCGCAAATTGAAACATTACTTAATAAAATGGGGGGAAACTCGATAGTTTTATTGTCAAAGTTTTCGAAGGTTTCTACAAATGCTCCGAAGAAAAGGGCATGGGATTAAATTTGTGAGAAAATTAACAAGGCAAATAACATTAACCACAGTAGGACATTGAAGAAGTGATAAAGAAATGGTCGTCATATACATGTGTTTTTGCGCACACTCGGTCTAAATATATTGCACATCACCAACAACTACCTGAAAACTCACATTTGCATAGAATCGTAATGCGACTATTATTTGCAGGTAATGCATGAGAACTCATAGTAGAACGTTGGAGTTATGTAGCACCAAATTAGCGTAAACTCAAATAATTAACGATATCTTTAATTATTTGAATATATCATGAATTCAATTATTGCTCTCATCAATTAAATTAATGCTCGCATCGAATCAATTGTTGATCTCATCAACTGAATTAATGCGAGGATCAATTGATGAGGGCAATGATTGATTTAAGGCGCGCATTATCAATACCATTTACGCTCTCATCAATTGAACTGATCCGCGCATCAATTCAGTTAACGAAGCAATAGTTGATTTGATGCACGCTTCAATTTGGTTATTGCTTTCATCAATTCAATTGATCAGAGCATCAAAGTGGTGAGTTCATTATGAATCTGTTCAAAAACCACATATATTAGGGGGTCTTAAAAGTCTTATAATAACTTCATCATCATCAAGATAAACATGTGCCTAAGATAGCCTTAAGATATGTTAGAGGCTGTCCTAACTTAGGAACTTTCTTAAGTCAGGATACTGTCGAAAACTGTCCTAAGTATATCTTAAGACTTTTTTATTTGACAAAGAAACCTAGAAAAAAACCCAACAAAACCCTGGTTCCCAGACCACATCTTACATTTTTACATTTTACGCAGTAGCCAAATCAACTTTTAGGAGATGATTGATGATGTCCTTTAGATAAGTTTTCGGAATGTTCTTTTTCGGGTAAATAGGTGGAAAAAACGACGAACAAAACCCTGATGTTCAATGCATTGTGTCATGTGCAATAAAAATATGTTTGCTCTAAGGTTTAGAATCTTAACCATTTTAAAGATATTTGAAATCAAAGAAGAAGAAGAAGAAGAAGAACAACAACAACACACACACAATGATGGGAGTTGGGAGGACCCCGGGGTACTTGACCATCATAATAATCAATTCCATGAATTTATTCGTGATCTCGATTGTTTTAAATGTATTTAAGCAGTTGTGAAATAGGATATGCTATGACCCCAGGGTACTTGCCCAACAGAATACTCAATGCATGTTTACAAATTCAGCCACAACATATATGGTACAGGTATGTTTCACGGTAACTGTTGTGGCTTAATTGCTTGTTACATAAGTACGATGGAGAGACATATAAAGGCACACTTATGTGCGGGTATTACTGCCTTAAGACAGCATCTAGTCCAAATCTGTTTTTATAATTTTTTTAAAATGTCGTTTTTAATTTTCACAAATTTCTAAGTATGCAACATATTAATTTCAACATTACAAGATTTAAAAACTGAAATAATATATAGATGAAAAGGTGAAGATGGCGAACAGTGATCTATAAGAATATAAAATTATGAGTTGGGCAAACACGAACTCGGAACACACCAGAGGTGGAATCGGGTGACTAGGGGGAGTAATTATCTCCTGTTTAACTGTCACACTGTACCCGCTGTGAGCTCTATATCTTAATCAGGGAAACGGATCTCTAGCAGAGACCATGTGATTGTGTACAGAGGCCTTATGGATGGGACAATAACTGCCAAAAGAATTGATCAATTTTCAAGTCTTCCTTCTCTACAATCGCACACCTGTAATATAAACTAAATGCATATTCATGTAGTCGAGCAGGAAAGTATCTACCGAAAATTTTTAAATTCATGATCCTTGAGGTAGAGATTTTGATTCCAGGGTGGGGCCAAAATTGGTATAGTGTTTATATGCAATACATTTAAATGAGATCTTCTTTCCTGAAATCGAATTCATATTTTGAAGAAACAAATGACCATTTATCAAAATTGTAAATTTCATTATCCCAGCATTTTTGGGTACCAGTGTGGGGCCAAAATAGTCATATACTAGTAGTTATATAATGTCGTTATCATTTGAAAGACTTCTTTAACTGCTGATACTGTATATAAGCTGAATGCATATTTAGGAACAGCAGAAATATTGTACCATTAGCATACTGTAAAATTCGCAACCCAAAGGCCCGAGAAACCAACCGGTTTCTATATGTAAAAGAGCACAATTTAAGTTTCATAATCTCAACGCTGGACAAGAATTGATATTTTTGGTTACTATCCCCCCCCTCCCCCTCAAAGAAAGAAAAATAAATAAGGGGAGGGGGTAGTGTGCAATATGATGTGCCAACAATAATGTTTTATGTTTATCTAGACAATTCTTTAATTTCATTTTACATACATTTCACTGAGTCAGATGGTACCAAGCTGTCACGTACTTATGCGAGTGACATCACCAACTTATTTTGCGAGACAACACTTCATCCACAAATAGCTACCCTTGGCCCCGAAGCTGAAATTATAGAATCTTCTTCGACCTTTCGCGCTTTAAATCCCGGGTGGGGGGGGGGGGGGATAGTTCTAAACCATGCATTTTTATGCACAGTGGATCGGCTTAATAACCAGTGATACACCTAACCATAACTAAATTTACGAACTTTGAAATAATGCTACTGTTTTTACATGACTTATTAGCAATATCAAATATAATTCAAGTGGGGCCTTCATCGGAAAAAAAAAATACGAAACTGAAAATACATGCATGTAAGACATAAAAATAGATCCGCCACAACTGATAAGTTATTATACTAAAGAAGGGACCATGCGTTAATTAGCGCAATTTTCACAATATTTGCAACTATTAGATCGTAGTTAACAGATGGATAACTAGCGAGATCATGATCGTAGCTTTATGTAAATCTATTAGCACCTCGATCACAATAATATGCGCAAGCGCTGTACAGTGATGAAAGAAAATGGCGGTCATGAAAACAGACTGGAAAACTCCGAATCAAGGGGGTATTGTACGTGTAGGCTACTATGAAATAGATCGGACGATTGGAAAAGGAAATTTTGCAGTTGTGAAACTGGCAACACATATCGTTACAAAAACAAAGGTAATATGACGATCAGACCATAGTCAGACTCTTAATTAAAAGTTGTTTTGATCCAAATGAACAGCAGTAAGGTGAGTTCCGAAAGTTCAAAGTGATAGTTATATGCAAGTATTGCACACCTGTGACTTGAAGTTTTTGAAAGAGTATCGACGGCTATGGGGAAATACGTATTTGAAATAACTGCAAATCGCAAACCATTCTGTTCCTTTGGGTCCAGAACTTCTTACCAGTGTTTCTTACTATGAAAGTATTTTGCCTATAGGCTATAGGCACATGAAACCAAATCTGTGTATTATACTAAAACTACATTTTATGAAGATACTTTGGAAAAGTTGGTTTATAGTAAGGTAACCAGTTTGGTACCAGTTTGTATTATGTTAAAATTGCTGAGGCTGACATATTGATATACTGTGAGCACTACACCACTTGCTCAACTAAAAATACTGATTTCAGTTTAATTCACAGGAAAACACATTTCAGTGGTTGCTATAAAAAAGATTAAAGTTGAATGGTCTGAATTTCAACAAATTTTGTCCACCTTGTAAAAACACTGTTAAATCATAGCACATACTTATTTATGAGGCTGTTCGACATGTCACATTTCACCTGTTTTAACCAGGATTATTTGGTTTTTAAATCAGTGTTTACAAACAACTGTCACTTGGCCATTTTGAATGCATAGTCAGATGACAAATCAAATGACAGTCATATGTTCGGCTTGGACTTCCAAATTGGTGATCTTATTTGAGTAAAGCTGTGTATTTTATTACTACATTACCATACCAAAAGTTCAAGAGAAATAAAAATATCAAATACCATTTGTAATTCATTGTTTTGCGCTTTTTGAAATCCAAATTTAGACAGTTGAGTGAGTTATATACATCATGTTGGGAACCCCCTTGCGCATGTGGGGCTATTAACAAACGCCTATGTGACTTAACAAGCTAGTGGATATAATAGGTTCTCACTATATTTACTTTTTAAATAATCTTTTCACTGTTTTCTTTAATTTGCATATACGTTTTTTCAAGCATGTAATTAAAGGTCATATGAAACAATATTCTGAAGAAATTAAGTTAAGCATCAAGGTTTATTAAACAAAAAATCATCATTATTTTTTTTCAATGCAAGATAACATCATAACAGCTGATCAAATGTACTCGATCACAAATATGATCTTTGATGACTACAATGTATCTTTCTTGCCGATGATGTCAGAAAGACCCACTATGATGTAAACAATAGTTTGTATAACTAAGTATAAAGGGGGGTGGCCATATCTCTTCCCAAGGGATCCCAAATTAAGAAAAAAAAATATGGGTATAAAATCTCCGATACGATGGACTCAAACTCTTCACTTCAGTACATCTGTTGGCAGCTAAACAATGTGAATACAAATAGATCAATTTAAAATCAGACTCTGTGCCAATCATTTTTGATTTTCCAAAGACTGAAACAAATCAAGTAGAAAGTCAACCACTTAGTTAAAGAGAAGAGCACTGGAAGTATTACACAAAAACACACTCCATCAATGAATGTGAACTTAGAATAAAATTATATTCGATTTCTCTTATTTGATCTACATTACAAACTTTATCAGCCAATGATATTAGTATAGTTTCCTGTTTATTAATATTATAATACATGTAATATAGCTAAACTTGCAACCCAAAAGTATGTAATTTTTATTTATTATTTGAATCAAAATTATAACATTTATAATATAGTTAAATTAAATTTGTAAATAAACCTTTCATTCTGAAATTCAGATACAAGAAAATCATGAGGTATCATTCAGAAACTATAACTTGTGTTCTGTACACTATATCAGTACTGATAACTGAACATATATATTTATTCAATAACAATAATTTTATCGTCTTTTTTTATTATTAAGAATAATATTTGAACAGCGGGAAAGTGAAGTGAGAAAGTAAAAGCAATACATGGTATAGAATTAAACACAAGCAATTTGTAGAAATAACTTTTAATATATAAAAATACAGAATTAAGCCTTTACATTTTTGGGACACACAGGAAATACCAACTGATTATTTTGAACCATGAACCAGTACAACAGATGGCATCCATGTTGATATATTCGCCACATTTAGGGTACTCTACACCTACAACTTGTGGGACAAGAATATTTTAGTGCAACTTCATTTGTGGTTATTCATATCAAAAAGGAAATGGGATTTTTAGACATTTTTTAGAACGATGAATCGTAAATAAAATGTACACAAGTTCATAAGACTTTTAATCTTGTCAAAACACAATAGTTAAACTTCAGTATCTGATAGCATAAAGACATTGAAATCTGCAAGCTCTTCAAGATCATCATCTGATGAAGAAGGTTATTTGCATGCTGTGCATCATTCTAACTAGTTTAGAATGATATGGTTCAACCACAAAATGGGCAGTTCGTCAGAAAACAGAAATTCGTCCATATTAATTGAATTAGTGCGAAATTTCGTTAAGCATACGTTATTTTCATTGTGTTGTTTACATGGATGGGTTGTTGTGATGTCATGAACACACAGAATCAAGAACGATAAGCGGGTAACAAATTGATTCTATGTACATGTTTACAGCTTTATTTCTTATCAATGCAAAGACAATAATTTTTTATTAAATGCTATTTTTTTTTTTATTAAATGCTATTTAACTTTCATTCATTATTCTTTATGCTTATAAAGTAAAATACCACTGTTAGAAATCATTTCGTATGACCTTTAAGGGAAAGTTAATAACTTTAAAAACTAATTTGTCTCCTTTAAAACAATTCTGTACAAAAATGATAGATGAATATCATACCATACCGCTGTAATATTCTTGATAACCACTAAAGATGTTCTATTATTCATATGGTCTTGTGCACATATACAGTCAGCGCTTGTTAAAACGGCCAAGTTTGTTTCCAAGCATTTTGCCGTTATAACGAATCTGCCATTGTAACGATGTGCCAATATTACTGATGTGAGTTATTCCTCTTTTTTGTTTATTTGTCATCACAATAACAAAGGCAATTTCTGTGCACATTCATGTTTTTTTGCTGGTGGTTCTGACATTCTTATTTTGTCCCATTTTTATAAGCAAACATTACCTGGACAGCTGTCTCAAGCATAGGTGATGAGGAATTTAATCCATTACATAATCTTGGTCAAGTGTGAAAATATTGCCATTAGCTAATTGCCATAAATGTACATGTATTAACTCGACAATCTCGAGTAACCTGCTGTTATACTGGATTTTATATAGTGTTAAAATGCTCATTTATTATCAATAATTAATGCCAGTGTCCGAATATGAATATACCGTTATATTGAGCTATATTAGTATTGTGCAGATTTGTTACCAGTAATTTTTTGCTGTTAGATGAAATTACTGGTAAATTACATGCCGCTGTAACAAGTGCCGATTGTATATAAATCTTAACTTTGAACTTGGTACATATAATAACCAGAATGGTGCCTACTGACTGGAATGGTGTTGAAAATAAATGGAATAATGCCTATATTGATGGTTTAAAGCAAGAATTGTGATAGACTTGATAATGATTTGAACAAATATGAAAAAATATTTGTGTTTTCTATGGTAATTTGTTTAATTTAGGTCCAAATACCCTCAATATATCATGTATGAAACTGATAATGATGAGAATGTTTGTGTATGTGCAACATGTAACCTCAAAGATGGTTCTTTTTTTAATGACTTTATCTAGTGTAAGAGTTAATCAGTTCAGTCCTGACTCTCTTGTTGCCCCATACTACACTCAATAATTTCAATATATAGACTTTTGGTTTGTTCTCCGCTTTTGTAGTTTAGTTTTAGTGCTAGTTTGCATTTCTATTTCATTTTTTTAGTTTTCATTTTTATGTAGATATTCTGTTGTCCAGAGGAAGGGACAAGTTGTTCGGAAAATTTGACAATTTTATATCGTTGGTGTCATTGGTCAGTTTTAGTGCTTTCTGATTGGTCAAATTCAAATTAGGGAATGCAAGATATTTTCATATAATAATGTTTGGTATGAACCAGCATCTGGAAGTACTTCTCTTTTTTTTTTTTAAAATTTACATTGCAGCACTCTTTTAGGCCTTCTATGAAGTAGAAAGTCAATATGTGCAATAAGATGTTTAATGCACAGATTGTTTTCTTGATGTCAAGCAATATGTATAGGATCTACTTGTATGCAAATTCTCTGTTTAATGTTTGAATAATAAATCTAAACAAAAGATATTCTGTTAAAGTAATGGTTTACCAAGTATTTGTAAACATTGCCCTGTTCATTGAAATACATTTCTCATTGAGAAAGGGGGGATTGCTTCATTGCTTGACCCTCCTCTCTACAAAGAAAAAGAAAGAAAAAAATCATGCGTCACATTTTATCAGATGACGTCATCTCACATTGACATGTGGATCACGATTTGT
Organism: Ostrea denselamellosa; assembly: GCA_024699665.1. Classification (NCBI taxonomy): domain Eukaryota; kingdom Metazoa; phylum Mollusca; class Bivalvia; order Ostreida; family Ostreidae; genus Ostrea; species Ostrea denselamellosa. Next base: position 335,433 of record JAMZEH010000048.1, on the reverse strand, counting down.
CACTTGCTTAATATATTTTCCTATGTTGGATTTAAAATGAGCAACAATGTTTTAATTTAATGGAAACTTTTATAACCTCAAAAGCCAATAATTATTGCATTTTCTGATATTTGAAGACAGTGTGAAAAACTAAACAATGCAATTTCATGTATTTTCTCAATCTGTCAAAGCAGAATGACTTCAAAGTCAATCTTTAAAGGACAGCGTTGTATTGCATGCATAGCATACACATGTTTTTGTTATGAAGTTCATAGCAAACAAGTTTTAAGGAAATATTGTATAGTGAGTGCATGGTTTTTCCTCTAACTATCTCACAGTTTTAATGTTAGGGCCTTTGTAAACAGCTTGAAGATGTGTATATTGCAAGGATTTTGATTTTCACCATATGGATGTCTTGTTGAGGGAGATTTAGTAAGGGTGTATGAAAACTCGAGAAATCAATATCATGAGCTGATGTAATAGATTTTGCATAAAATCTTGCAAAAGTACATTTATTGTTACATTAAAAAAATATTCAATTTCTGCAAAATTCAAACCTATGATCCACAGATTTGTAGGTATACCAATATATCAAATAAGCTACTCTGAATAGATACGACAATTTAAAAGACCAGTTAATTATATTGCTGACCTTCCTTTATTCATATATTACAAAACAAAGTATGAGACAGCTTGATGATGATGATATAACCTTAAGTAAAGTTCTACAACTGGCATCTTTGCCATGTTTGCAAAACAATGTTACCAAATAAACAAATAATAAAATTGCCCTATATAACTTTCTTACTGATGTATTATGTATTGTTTACAGTACTCTTGTTTTTCTGTGACAGTGTGTGTAGGTGCACATTTTTTTGACATTTTCCATTTCTCCCATGGTCAGTTATTTAGTTCAAGTAGATCTAATGGTCAATTAGATGTTCTTAATAATTTTTCTATGTCTTTTTACTGTTTGATTTCATATAGAAAAATCAGCAATTTTTTTTTCATATTATTATGACAATAAGGAGACATGACTTGTGAATTTATGGTTGCTCTCCCCTTAGGGCAAAAGGGATGGGGCCAAATTGAAAAAAAATCAAGCTAATAACACTCTTTAAGAATCTTTACTCCTAAACCTGTAAACATGTAATGGAGAAATTGAAAGCATGGTTTTAATGAGCATAAAGACCATCATCCATATTTGGTTAGGTCAAAGAGGTCAGGGAGAGAAAATAAATGTATCTTAAGATTTCCTTCATTACTCTTCAGCTTGTCACTGGCCACAACTTGTAATGGAGACACAGGAGACACTCAAGCTTGGCACAAAGATTGCTAATGCCAAGGGAGTGTGAATTGACCTGGAAGTGGTGTCATTTTACACAACGTCAGCTCACTGGTATTACTTCTCAGAATGACAACTTTTTAATGGAGTGTCTCAAGAATCTCATCTCTGGTATAAATGTTTCTTATGATCAGACAGTAGAATCTGTCCATCTGTCTGTCATTCTGCTTTCTCTCAGTATATTTCATTGCATGTGAGATTTCATCAAATTTATAATTATATTACCTCACTTAAATCTAATGTGTGTTCCAAGTAATCTCATGTAGAAATATAGATTATCCTTCAGTCATCTGGAAAAACTGAGAAATGTCCGATTTTTCCAGACTTTTCTCTGCATTGGATGATGACATTCAATTGAAATTTGATATTTGGCTTTGTTTTGGATATTTACAGATCAAGTTTGAGTTTTTTTTCTACCAGTAGGGGACTTGGTATTGCTTGCAATACACTCAGAATGATAGCCCCCTACCTACTCTGCCTGAGGGACTTTTAGTTTGCAGTCTTCCTGTCTGTCATTCCACTTGAGTTCTACAATATTTTGAATTCTGAAGCTGATCATTGGATGGGCTTTATGTATACATACAAATTGAATTTAATTTATCTTGTTTTGAAGGGAATCAATGGTTTTGGCTGATTTCTTTGTCTTTTCCTTCTCAGTAAAATCCTGACCATTCATTATCTTTCTTACTATTTCATGTGGTATTCTGATATTTGGCATGTATATGCATTTATCGTATGAAGATGTGATTTACTATCATGACCTTCATATGAACTTGTAAGTGATCTCAAGGTCAAATTACAAGTAAAACTTTAATGAATCTTATCCTTCCTATATTTTTAAATTCATAAATTCAATATCTTTGATTTAAAAAATAGAACTGGACGTTAATGTTTAAATTTGTTCAAATTTTTTTTTAACTGATTGAATTTCTGCTTAAACACATCTGATTGATTGGTATTTCTGATTCTGAACATACATATAAGCTGGCAAAAAAAATTTGAAAAATTGAATTTATACCAAAATTTTGAACTATTGGAATATGCATTCTAACCACAATAAAGAAAGTGGAGAATCATGGCATGTATGTGTGTGTGTGTGTGTGTGTGATGAGAAAAGGGTAAGTTGCTAAATAAGTACAGTCCTTTAATTCATTCCCATAAGTTACAATGTATCATCACATAACTCTTCATACCCTAATTTTCATTGAATAATCAGGCACTTAAAATAATAGGTTGTTAAGTTTCTTATCTTGTTTAAAAAGGTTGTGGTGGCAGGTCAGATTTTTTTTTACTTGAGAATGAAAGTGAGGTGTAGCCAAATTAGGAATTTTCCCATTGTGGAGTTGGCATGCAGCAAGTAATGCAACTCATTTCATTTGAAATGGTAAATGGTTTTCAAAATGGCATTTCCTCCTATATGACATATACTAGGGATCTGAAGTTCAGATAACACATTGATTTTATCTATTGCTTGGAAATTCAAGGAACTAGTTTTTTGTTTTTAATGCAGTACTTTCTTGTCCTCCTAATTCTAAAGATAAATAAGTGGGATGTTACCCACATGGTTTACCAAAAAAAGTGTACACTAGAAAAAAAAGAGCAGACCTAGATGGACTACTACTGCAACTGAGTGACATTAGGACATACTTTGCTTAAAATAGATGGTGTGTCTTGACCTTGATACAAGGTTATTATGCCCCCAAGATAAAAAATCAGAGGGCATATTGTTTTTGACCTTTCTGTCATTCCATTATTCTGCAATTCTGTCCTAAACTTTGTTTGTTTTACGTCCCTTCGAGAATTTTTCACTCATATTGAGATGTCACTGGCTGTAAGTGAAGTACCACAAATTTAGACCTATGCTTAGCGCTGAGGGCCATAGCAGTGAGGGTTCTTTAACGTGCCAATGCCCTACCATGACATGGGTTCTCCGTTTTTAAGGTCATATCCGAAAGATTCTTGATTCTCACTTCTAAATGCTGAGTTTTGGGCGAAGGAGCAATCACTACTTATTTTAATGTCTTAGGTTTGACGCGGCCATGGCATGAATGGGGCTTGAACTCAAGACCTCCTGGTTATGAAGCTAAAGCTCTAACCACTGAGCTACCACGACCGGTTCCTTAACTTTGACCTTCCTAATAACTTATGAACAGTAAATGCTATAGCTTTGATCTTTCACATGAGTATTTCTTGTGACAGGACCTTTCCATTAGTACCAGTAGTTTTTGGTTTTGACCTTGTGATATTGACCTTGGTGTATGACCTACTTTTTAAAAACTTTGACGTTGGCCTGAACTTTTACTATGGTTTTCATATTTCTTGTTAGCATTCCTTGTGATGACCTTTCCATTTGTACCAAAAATTTTTACCTTGATGTTTGACCTACTTTTTAACCTTGACCCTAACTTTTAAATGATATGTACTATGGCTTTCATATTTCACATTAGCATTCCTTGTGACCAGACCTTTCCATTGGTACCAACATTTTTAACCTTGTGACCTTAACCTTGGTGTTTGACCTACCTTTTGAAAACTTTAACTTTGACCATAACTTTTGAATGGTAAGTACTAGGGCTTTTATATTTGACATGATTATTCCTTGTGACAAGACCTTTCTATCGGTACTAAATGTTTTGACCTTGGCATTTGATGTACTTTTTAAAAATATTGACATTGGCCTTAACTTCTAAATGGTAAACACTAGGGCTTTCATATTTCACATGAGTATTTCTTATGACAAGCCCTTTCTATTGGTACCAAGATACTTTACCTTGTGACTATTACCTTGGCATTTGACCTAATTTTTAAAAACATTAACATTGGCATGGCCAACATTGGAATTTGTCATTATCAAAGGCATTTGGGTTTCACAAACACAGCTTGTTTTTTTTTGTGTCTTCACCCTTCATCAAGATAAGTTGTAACAGATGATGGCCAGAGATGTAATAACCATGTTTTGGTCTGTGACAGTTTAATGCAAGAATTATAGAACTTTGTATGAATGCAGTGTTCAGTAAGCTGTATTTTGAATATAGTTCTCTCAAGAACCACATGTATTGTTAAATTGATATGCAAGCATTCTTGTTTTCCATCCCTTTACCAGGGGTGGAACTACAATAGGGGTTTAAAGATTTGCATAAAAATAGATAGGGAAAATGTTTTAAAACCCACTTAAGAATCACAGGTGTACAATTTGTCCAATTAATATGCAGATATCATTATAAAACTATGTGACTGACAGTTGTTCATTTTGTGGTTGATAAGATTGGGTGCTACATGTATTCCCAAGAACATCATTTGCAAATGTAACTAGGTTTAATAATGACAAGTTCAGTGATGATTTCATTGTTTTTCCTCAGGAGTATGTGTTTTTAACATGTGATAGAATATATATTTATGTAAATTTTCCATTCAAATATTCATCATTAGTTTTCTATGTCATCTCTAATGCTATTTGATACCTTGATATTTTAGGTTGCCATAAAGATAATTGACAAGGAGCAGTTGGATGAAGAAAATCTCAAGAAAATATTCAGAGAAATTCGGATCATGAAATTACTTAAACATCCACATATTGTGCGGCTTTATCAGGTAACGGAATCTTCTTATCCCTGAAATCAGATTTATATAGTATAAAGCACTTACATTGTGCATTAATTTCTCTTCCTGTGATTTTTTTTATTATCTAGGGCCATAAATAAAATGATTGACTATGTTCTTGGCCCTCTGTCAACTCAGTATCTAAAATCAGGGTATGCGTAGGTAGGCGAAATCTTTTTTTTTTTCCTGAAAAAGTTAAGGAAATTATGTATATGGTTTTTCCGAATGTGTTGTAGAAACCTGGGAAGTGTCAAGAGGAATAACTACACTATTTTGAGATCTGGTTGAATCAGTAAAACAAAACTACACTGATATAGTATAAAAAAAACTATGAAAAACTTTTTGAGCCTAGATATCTTTTCATTTGAACATGTTAGGGCAAACAGATATAGAATTGTATACATCTTCTACCATATGTAAACTTTTTAGGTCACCTAAGTAAACTCAGGTGGCCCATTACAATTGGTCTGTGTCTGTTGTCATGCATCTTTCGTTGTGCATTAACAATTGAACATTTTTAACTTCGTGATAACTATTATTCCAGTTCTTTTCAACTTTTCTCAAGAGCAGTGATTCATTTTGCCCTGCATTTTGCATGTTTTACGCATTACATTTATTAAATACCCATTGGTTTCTGAGAAGTGCGTCCCAAGTACGCGTAAATAAAATCTCAGTATCCAGTTTCTATTTTTATCGCAGTCTGTTTTTCGGAACACGTTTTCTCTTTCCTCTCTTGCAATAATGTTTAAAGTGGTACTGAAGATATTGCCTTGCAACAAAGTTGAAATGAAAATTGATTGGCTGAAACAGAAATTGGCAACCAATGAAATTGTCCCATCCTTGAATCGCAAGCACATCGTATAGATAAGGATGCATTATGCCTCCTAAAAAAGTCATTATCTTCTGCCTAATCAAGGTAAATTGAATACGTTTTTGAATTTAAACAATCATGTGAGTACCGTCAATGATGTCAACAACTACAAAGATAAAAATACTAACAACACTGATCAAAGTCAGAGTAAAGCTGGCACCGAGGGTCCCCAGTCACATGCTCAGAATCAGAGACAGAGAAAATTGATTAGAAACTGAATGACAGTTTTGTTTGTTCTGTTTTACAGTTTGTAATTTCTTTGTTTAAGAAACATCAATTCACATGATTGAAAAAATAAAACTTCACTTTATTTCACATTCATAGCTGTTGGACTTGGTTTTTGACCCACTGCATTTGAGTTGTGACCCAGAGGGACACAAATTGTAAATTTCAGGAATCCAGCACCCTTGGTGCTTAGAGGTGGGGCAAAAACTGCCAAAAATTGACCAAAGTTCAAAAATCTCCTGCAATCACACATGTATAAGGAAAACTAAATGCTTAGTTATGTAGGAAGGCCTCTACCAATATTGTAAATTTCATGATCCCCATGGTAAAGGTTCTGACTCCAGGGCAGGATCAAACATGGTATGTAGTGTTTATGTGTAAATGTTATTGATACTAAATTGAAAGTAAATGGACATTTACATTCTTTGAAATAACCTGGTAGCCCGATGCCCGGGGCCTGGTAAAATCGGGAGCGGGCATGTAGAAATTGCATAAGCAAAAGCCTATCAGGCATGTTTAATCGCATCGGACATCAGTCCACCTGGACTAAAATGTTAAATTACTTTCTTTGAAATACAAATAATATAGCCCTATTTTCCATATATCTCCCTATATATAAATCATTTAACAGCACTACCATCATAGTTCATTTTAAAAACACTCTGAAATATCGCAAACTTTTTCAGTAAGTCTGAATTTACTCCGTTTTTCTTTTTGATTAACATATGTTATGATGTAGATTCACTTACTGTATCCACTTCTTAAATCAACATGAGAGTTATTAGGTAAGGATAGTGAGTTATTTTATACAGACAACTATATCTTTAGTGCATTTTGTGTAGAAGTAATACTTGAAATGTGCACTTTGTTTGGGGAATCTAATTACCAGAAATGGAAATATTGTATACTGCATTGTATAAGGAGACATTAAGATAGATTATTTCATTTATATCAAATTTAGTAATCCGTTGACGGAAACCCGAAGTGTGCTCGAATCTTACAATATACCCTCTGTTCAGAGATTTTCCCATCCATATTGAACACTATATTTTACTATAGTGTATAAAACCACATGTTGAAAATACCCAGTGCAGCATGCATGTGCACCTTGTGCGCTGCATACCTTGATACCGTTCGAGAGAGGAATGATTACGCATGTTCTGTGTAAAAAATCATGCAACTTCATAATCACGTTAAAAAGTTATAGGCTTACTCTACGAACTTAAAAAGTTTCCCTCGTATGTGCTGAGTTTTAACAAGGTGTATCATATATCTAATAATAACAAGGTTTAGTTCCTTTGATTTTAGAGAGAAAACTTTTTAGAATGTACATTTTGTTAAAATGAATAGATGGAGAAGGGGAGGGGGTATTAGTCATATTTAATGTTTAATTCTGTCCAAGTTATGATAGAATTCATACCAAGAATTTCAGGTGTAATCTGTAAAAAAAAAGTTAACAGATACCTTGAAATTAAAGCATGATGAAAGCATGTTTGAACTTACTGAGTATAGGGTGATTATCTTAAGCAACGGTGACTATGTAGGTGTTTATTACATTTTTGTCAGATTTTTTTTACAATGTAATACTGAATCCTGGCATCTTGGGACAACATAATAACCATGCCTATTTTAAATAGATTTGTTTAGAAATGGTTTTGTGTCTTAATATTCCAACATGATAAGCATTCCAACATAATAAACCATGAACATAAAAATGAGGTTTTACTATATAATCAGGTATGTAACATCGATTTTTAAAAAAAGGATGGGGGTGGGTGGAGAAGTTGATTTCACGATTATCTGAAAATTCTTGACAAATAAAAAACAATTATAACAAAACCCAAAGCTCTAAATCCTCAATCATGGAAAAGGAGAAAAGGGGTGGGGTGTGTGCAAGAGGTTGATCCTTTAATTCAATTTGTTGGATCCTTAAATTTTACAATTCCAATATAATTCAATACTACTGTTTAAATAAAAAGGGGGGGGGGGGGAGGAAGCATGTAGATTAAACTCTGCTCATAAAAATAACCAAATTTGCATGTAATGATAACAGAAAAAGTATGTTGTCAGAAAAAAAGGTGGGAGGGGCAACCCAACCCCCCCCCCCCCCCCCCCCCCCCCCCCCCCTTCCCTCTTTTGCTGTGTGCTTGTATGCTTGTATTCTTTTGTGTACATTTGAGTAAGTTCACTTACACAAACATTAATTTTCAAAAACTTGAATCGCAGTAAGTGAATAAACATACTTCAGTTGAAAGATTACATTTAATAGAAATATGGATTCGATATGATTAACATGTTCTGTTCATTGACACCTGATGTACATATTTTTGTCTGCAGTGTGAAATGATTACAAGTTTATTATTACATGCACTGGTAACACATGTAATTTTTGGCATATTTATTGTGTTTTGGTCATCGAAATTATCAATAAAAATTGCTAATATGCTAGAGACATCTGTATTCTGATCTAATGATGCAAAGGACTGCAAAAACTTACTCACAAGGGATACATATATATAATCAGTGGCTAAAATTACTGTACAGTCTTCATTTGTCAGTAACTAAACCTAATTTTTACAAAAAATCCTTAACTGGCACTTAATTACAATCAGAAATAATAAATTCTCTCTCTTCTATTACTTGAGGGCTGCAATGTGTTGTGTACCTCCTGTATTTAGGGGGAAATAACTCGCAGTGCACTGGAAAAAATGTGTTCCATTCTTTTCAGATTTGGTATGAAGCATCTAGGAAACAAATGTGACACATTGTGAATTTCAGGACTCCAGCACCCCTGGGACCTTATGGGCAGGGCAGAAACTGCCAAAAATTAATAAATTTTTCAAAAATCTTCTCAATAACTGCATATCTTGAAGAAATACTAAATGTAAAGTGATGTAGAGCAGAAAGGCCTCTACCAAAATTTAAAATTTTATGATCCCTATGGTAATTTTCCCCAATAGTTCAAGCAAATGAAGTCTGCATAGTGTATAGGAATCAACAAGTCTATCTAATTACTTTTCCGTCTTCTGTATTTCCATCTTTAATTTTAGACAACAGCTTAGTAATAGCAATTTTAAATATAAACTTGAAATTATTTGCAAAACCCACAAAACAGTTTCACTCTTTCTTGCTCATGTGTCATTTTTCAATACCCAAAATATAGTGGCATTATTGCCAAATCAGCATAAAAACACAAATCAAATCACATAAATTTAATAAACCAGTAGAGCTACATTCTCAACAGAGATGCCTGCTTTATTTTTAGGTGATGGAAACAGAGAGGATGTTATATTTGGTGACAGAATATGCCAGTGGTGGGGAAATATTTGGTTTGTATTATTCATTCTTTAGCAGTTTTACAAAGATGGTGACTCCAAATTTCGGAATGAAGACAAATTAGGAAATCCCATTTTATGTTACTTGCACTCTTCCCTAACGTCTGGTCCTAAGCGATCCCAAATGCAAAATTTCAAAAGATTTCGTATTGTAAGTTATATCTAAAATAATAGTATTACTTGTTTAATAATTATGCTAATGGCCTTTTCATCCATTTCCTGTTAATCAGGGTAAGAAATTTTTTTTCATAACCACTTGTTTCTCTAATATTTTCAGACTTACTCAAATAAAGAAAAACTGTACATGGACAATGTGTTTTTAATTATTTTCAATCATTAAAGATGTTCATATACTCTGTCATGAATAAATTGACAGTTTGAGTCATTAATCACAATCATTTGTGTGTGAATCACAGAAAGGTGAACCTGCACTTCACAGTCTCTTTCATCTTAAACAAAAAACCATAAACAATCAATTGTTCACTTCATTGAGATCTCTTTAAGTTGAAAAAGTATGTTTTGTAATGTACATAAATATTTATACCCTAGCTGGTTGCATTCCAGACGTGCTCTGAATTGTTACTCATCATATGAGTACATTGTAAATGATGTTACAACTTTTTGTATGATTAAAAGTACCAACAATTATATATAAAAACATCATTAAATTCTCTGTTTACTTTGAAGTTTAACACAGTAAAATTGTATACTTTATACAAGTATTTGGAGTTAATTCATTGTTCACGTTTCAGCATTTTTTTTTTTAAAAACTCACTGATCTACAGGACAAGTCACCATGTAAAGTTACTGATCCTGTTCTAGATTTGTTTGTCCTTCTTGTGACTCAAGATAACATGTGGTATATTGTGTAACTTTTTGCTATTAAAGAATATTAAAATGTAAGTGTTTATAATTGATTTATTAAGAATATTCAGAAATATCAGTAACTGAGAAATAAGCATCATCCTCAATTGCTTTCTCCAATTTTGCTTCGTCAACAGCATCAGACTTTTCATCTGAAACATCATCACATACAACGTGGGCATCTTGGGATGTAGGCTTCATAAAACAATTTACTAATGAGTTTGGAAGTCATTTCTATTCATCTGTTTTAAATTTTACTCCACTTTTGATCCACATCAAATTTTTCTGGTACAGCATTCCTCCTTAAATGAAAGAATAAAGTCCAGCACTGGAGACCAACACCTTGAAGTTTAATTTACGAAAGATTCTCATGAGTGGATACCATGTAGTATTCAATATGGTCTTCATGCAAAGCATAAACTGAGGAAATAAAATGGATCACCAGCACACAGGTTGACTGGTTTTGACCTTGAGGCAGTTGTCATGAGAACCTGGTTCAGAACCACCTCAAGGTCAAAACCAGTCAACCAAGTAGATTTAACACTGCATTCTCATGATGTGTTGGTGATCTGTTTTATTTCTTCAAGTTTAAATAAAAGAAATTCAGCTGTTACAAAAAAAAAAAAAAAATTGTGTCACCGGGGACAATTGCATAATGGCATTCACTCATCTTGAACCAATTTTAACTCATCCAGTGAAAGCAAACAAATACTTTTTTCCAACCCTGTTTTAATAATATGAATCTTTACAGGATTAGAAAGATACAATGTCACATTAAAGTAAGTGAAGAAATAAGCTAGAATATTCACAAGTGTCCAAAATGAAAAAGATGCGAGGTGTATTTGAGCTATAAAAGTCTAGTGAATGTTTCTTAATTACCTGTTGTCTTAATTTTTTGTGGGACATACATAAGGCCACAAGAAGACTGACAGGTCCAATACATATACCTGGATTGTAATCAAGATATTCTGTGTTTTAAAATACTATTTTCTATGAAAAATATAAAGATAAGTGTGTATCAATGCAAAGTTTATCATAGAATTATAGATATCCAGAATAATTATTAATGAATGCAAGAAAGAGGTCCATTTTTGAAAAATCACTCATCAAACTTAAAACCTGTATTTTAAAAACTATCTTGCATGTATGTACAGACCTTGAAGCGTACTAATACACAACATGAACCATTTCGTTTTTTATAAGAACTGCTCCATTTCCACATCCATTCAGCATTCTAATGTGTTTCATTCTCATCTAAAACTGTTGTTTGTTTCCTCAAAGCGTTCATTCTTTCAAAGAAAGTGTTGGAAAATTGAAATTAATTACTTCCTTGTTAGTATATCATAATGATTTTGAAATGAAAATTCTTAATTATTTATTATTAAACTTTTGTTTCAGCAAGGAATTTCTCTCTTTATCACAATATTTATGTTTGAATATAAAGTACTGAAAGTGTCTGAAATGCAGAATTTGAAATACAAGCGAAACAGTTCATTCCTATTATGGCCAAAAGTGTTCTGTTTTCAATGAGATCCATTCATTCCTTATCTCAAAGTTTCCATTCTCAATAAGGAACATTCCGTTCTCACTGAGAATCATTCGGTTCAAACTATTCAGCATTTGTTCCCCAAACAAAACTGTTGCTTCTCAAACTGTTTATCATTCATTTACTGTCCCACTGGTATAGTGGCATGCTTCAGGGTCTGTACCTTGGAATTGACCAATTCATCCAAGCTGCTTCTAATTACCCTGTCACTGAAGACCATGCTTGTAATTTAGAATAATTCACATTTACATCACTTATGTAATTATCCAATCAAGTTGTTTAGGTCTTTAATACATTAGCATTGACTGTTTTGAGACCAGGTAGGTCATCTTCCACATCAGAGTTGTAAGTATAACTTGCAACACACAGCACATTGTGTACTATTACTGTACATACTATAATCAGTGATGTAATTGATGTGTAGTTATTTTGCAGTTTGCTAATGGCTTTGGAAACTTAATGATATACTGACAGACTTTAAAAATGCAACACATTTTTTATTTTTTATTTATTCATTGAAAACATTACATATAAAACTTTTATTGCAAAATTTAGCCAACATACATTGTATTGATTTTTAAAACCCATCTCTTGATTTATCGGTGTTTATTGTTCGCATGTTATGAGTAGCTTCACATCAAATTTTCATTTTTTTTTTTCTTCAAACATATGGAAAGGTAATAGAGGAGTTTTTCGCGATAAAATAACTTTGTTGGTGAAAGCATAGACACCACTAACAGAAAAAATTCAAAACCAAGATGCTTAAGCAATGAAATGCACAATCAGGCACTTGGTATGCTGCAAGCAGGCATTAGTCAGTGTGAGGTTGCAAGGCGTTTTAATGTCCATCCTTGTATAGTTAGCTGGTTGTTGTCATAATTCCATTAGACAGGATCCCTAAATGATCGCCCAAGACCTGGTCAACCGTTTGTGAAAACACCATGGCAACAAGCATTCATACAGCAACATCATCTGCGCAATAAGTTTACAATTGCTGTGACCACGGCAAGAGAAATCATTGGACGCCATGGAAGGCTTATTCATCCTAGAACCGTTTCCAGAATTTTGAAGCGCCATGGGATCCGCTGCAGAAGACCTTATAAGGGGCTACAGCTTAAATTGCATCACCGACAGTACAGATTGCAATGGGCAAAGCAGCATCTGACTCAATGTCAAAATTTTGTCCCCTGTTGTGTTCTCAGATGAATCCAGATTTATTGTTAGCAACGCAGATGGCAGATGTTGAGTTCACTGTCATTTACATGAAAGTTTTGCAGACAATTGTGTCTTCGAGCACAACAAGTTTGGAGGCGGAAGCGTCATGGTCTGGGGTGCGATTAACCACAATTTTCGGTCACAACTGGTCATTTTAAATGGAACCCTCACTGCTAGGAGATATGCGGATAAAATTCTGTAGCCTGTTTTAGCACCATTAATGAAGCAGCATAGGCAAGGAAATGAGTTAATTTTCCAACAGGACAATGTGCGCGCACATATGGCAAGATTGACACAAAACTTTTTTCAAATGAATGCCATTGACATCCTTGATTGGCCTGCTATGTCCCCAGACTTGAATCTAATCGAGCATTTGTGGGACGAGTAGGGGAGACGTGTGTACAGCCACCAGCCTCAGCCTCAGAATCCACAAGAATTAGGGAGAGCCTTGTTGGAGGAATGGCAAAATATTCCTCAGAGGACCATCTGAAATGTTTTTCAATCAATGTCACGTCGCCTTTGTGTCGTCATCACTGCTAATGGAGGTCATACCCGCTACTAGTGAACAAAACAACATTTTTGACGCACCCCTCATTGACATTCATTTTAACTGTAGCCTGTTTGTGAATAAAATGATGTTCAAAATCAAAGAATAGTGTTCAATTAACATGGTTTATAATATACCACTATGAATTTGTTTATTAGATATATGAACAAATTTATAATATGTAAAATTATCAAGTGTTGCGTTTTTAAAGTCCGCCAGTATAAATAAACTAGTCATAAAGTGTTCATGTTCACTAATATTACAGTTGTACAAAGGATTAAAAAAGTCATTGCTGAGTGATAGAGCGATGGGTGGAACCAAAACTTTGAAAAATTTGATGAATTATTTCATCTTTGTAATAAATGACACACCTCTACTTGATCCTACTTTTATTATGTTTATATTTAGATCACCTAGTAGCACATGGCAGAATGAATGAGAAAGAGGCAAGAAAAAAATTCAAGCAGATTGTTGCAGCTGTTGCGTACTGTCACCGTAGACATGTTGTTCATCGAGACCTCAAGGCAGAAAATCTATTACTAGATGCTAATCTCAATATTAAAATAGCAGGTAGTAATTTATTAAGAATTTTATAATAATGTTACAGTCAGGGTTGAACACAAACATTTTAGCTCAACTGACCTTTTCTGATTAAAATTTGTCTGTTGTTGCTTTTCACATTTTCAAATTCTTTCCCTGATCCACTGGACCAGTTTCAATCAAACCTGCTAAAGCATCCTTGGGTAGTAAGAATTCTAAATTGGGTTATGTCCCCTTCAAAGGGGAGATGGTTTTTGAATTTTTTTTTTTTTATCAAAAACAACTGAACCAGGAAGTGAAAACATATGAAAGCTTCATTATGCATGTACATTTGTATAATGAAGATTAAAATTCATTCAGACCATAATCCTTAGGTTTAGGATAGGGCCACAGTAGGGGTTTTATATAAAAAAAAAATGTAAAGAAACATTCTTTGATAATCTTCTCAAGACTTACAAGAGTACAAAATGTCAAATTAATATGAAAGCATCGAAAGAAAATTTATACATGTACACACTTTGAGCTCTGGGGCTAAAAGATGGGTTTATATTGTTAATGCATAGAATTATCAAGGATTTTCTTTCTTTTTATTATTTTTTTTTTTTTATAGATTTTCTCTCAAGAACCACTAGGGAACAATATGTCAGGACCACAATTGTTCAATTTTTCAAAGTAACATACAAGTATCCTTACATGTAGTATAGATTGTAGTTTGTTTTTACCATGGCCTGAGGAAGATGACGTCACAGGAGTTTGGGGGGGGGGGGGGGCAATAACTGTACTTATGGAATATGCAACAGGTCATGTGAGTGATGTGGCCCATGGGCCTTGCATTCATGCTGTTATTTTATATCACCAAATTATTGTGCAATTGTACATTAACCCCCCCCCCCCCCCCCAAAAAAAAAGAACAGAAAAAAGAAAAAAGAAAACAAACAAAAAAACCCAAAGACAACAAAAAACAAAAACACACACACACAAAATAAAAGAAAACCACACAAGAAGATGGGAGTTACAGGAGTGGGGGGGGGGGGGGATAACTGTAGTATGGAATATGCAATAGGTCATGTGAGTGATGTGGCCCATGGGCCTTGCATTCATGCTGTTATTTTATATCACCAAATTATTGTGCAATTGTACATTCACCCCCCCCCCCCCCCCCCCCAAAATAAAACCAACAAAAACACACCCCCCCCAAAAAAAAACAAAAAACAAACCAGGAACAACCCCCCCCCCCCCCCCCACAAAAAAAAAAACAAACCCAAAGACAACAAAAAAAACAAAAAAGAAAAAGAAAACCACACAAGAAAATAAAAAACAAAGCAAAAAAAAAAAAACCCCACATAAATTTTAGTTTGTTTTTTTTTTACAAATATTAGCTTAAGGAATAAAGCTTGATTTCAGTTTACTTTTTGGTTGCCCAAGTCACTTGGGTAACCTTTTGTGATCTGTTTTTGTTGGTATTTCTGAGTGGTGCAACCCCTGAGCATATATTATTGGGCCCATTTTTACCAAAATTGACATGTAGCTGCAATATGGTAAAGGGCATAAAACGTATTTAAAGTGTGATTTCTTTTCCCTTGGTTGCTAATGACAGGCCAAAACCTCCAAAAATGATGCATTCTTTAAAAATTGTTTTCTTTGACAACTAGTAGAGAGTCTGTGCATATGAATGACCATTGGGTTAAGGAGAGTAGTTAAGGACAGGACTTTATGATCTACCTAATGAAAATCATTATCACTTATTAACTTCTTGTTTCTTGGACATTAAACAAGCAAACTTAATACCTACCTATGATTACAAAAAGCCTTCTTAAAAATTTTTGAAATTCATACTTCAGAGTTAGGACTTCTGTTGCTAGGAAAGGGATCATATAATAAAAATGCATTATTTCTTTACTTTTTTGTCATATAATTCAGGTGACTTTTAAATTTTGCAGACTTTGGATTTAGTAATACATATTCTCCCGGTTCTCCTTTGAAAACGTGGTGTGGTAGTCCACCTTATGCTGCTCCAGAGCTATTTGAAGGCAAAGAATATGATGCTCCTGGAGTGGATGTCTGGGTAAGATGAAATTTTTTAACAACAGTGAGTTAAAATATAAATAAAAAGCAGAAGAACTCGTGCAAATGTAAGGTGTCATCTGGCCATCCATTTGTGTGTCTGTTCGGCAAAATTAACATGAAAACATCGAAAGAAAGTTTATACATGTACACACCATGAGCTCTGAGGCTAAAAGATGGGTTTAAATTGTTAATGCATAGGATTATCAAATTTTCAGTTCAAGTGAGCTTTTCTGAATGAAATCTAGCTGGCATTTATCTGTGATCTGTAAACTTGTAACATATTCTCAAGAACCACTGGGTCAATTTTAACCAAACTTAATACAAAGCATTCTTGTTAAAGGAGATTCAGGTTTGTTAAAATGAATGGTCATGTTCTCTTCCAGGGGGATAATTTAAAAGTAGTGAATATAGAGTGGGATGTTTTAAAGATCTTTTTTCTTAAAGCAATATAAGCTGCCAAAATTGCAATTTTTAATAGTGGCATTAAAAGAGGTTAAATGAACGTTGATATGATTGAAAAAAAGAACTGCATTGAATTTCCTCTCTTATGCATCGTTTACACACCTTTACGTGATGAAAAATATATTCCTCGACATTCCGTTTGACCCTAACAATGGCAGCTGATTAATCGTCGGCGACAATCCCGAAGATAACCGATGTTGACACGAATGATTCTGATGCTGATCGGGGTGGATCGGGTTGTATCCGGGTCATTAAAATATGGACGGTGAGATGAGATAAAATTCTAGTTACCATCATTATATTGGCATTGTTAACAATGTTATATGTTTTTATATCTTTTTCGTCCCGAATCAGTCAAAGTCGGCTTTCTCCCTCGCTTCGAACCTTTCGTGTCAGACATCTTTCGTGCTTACCGGAAATATTGCGCTTGCGCATTTGATTTTGCCGAATGAGTTCAACTTTAGGTCATTGCATACGGAAATAATGTCGGAAAAATTAAGGTACGGGAAGACTTAATTTCAACTGTCGAACAATTTTTACATTTAATGCAAAAAATACAACATGTCAAAAGTTTAATCGATAAAATCAGGTATTAGAAGGTGGATGTTTATAAAATTTCTATTAAATTTTAGGGACCCCAAAATAACAATTTTGACAGCTTATATTGCTTTAAAAACTACCAGATCAGAAGAGCTGTAACTTAGAAGCTTCCTTATTTCGTTATCTCCAGAGCCAGGATGGGGCCACATGGGGTTTTAAAGTTATATGTTTGAATATATAGGAAAAATCAATTTATGCAAGCATCATTTGGTAGTGATTAAGTTTGTTCATTTCATGTAGTGCATATTGAAGCTTGTTTATTTCTTGGATTCAAAGCTGTGTGTATATATATATATATATATATATATATATATATATATATATATATATATATATATAGAATAATATATGAAAATAATTCTTTACATCTTCT
Organism: Ostrea denselamellosa; assembly: GCA_024699665.1. NCBI lineage: Eukaryota > Metazoa > Mollusca > Bivalvia > Ostreida > Ostreidae > Ostrea > Ostrea denselamellosa. Next base: position 317,864 of record JAMZEH010000048.1, on the reverse strand, counting down.
TTTCATTTACTACAAGAATTCAATTTTTTAAATTGATATGAAAGCATCCTTATAAAGTGTTGATTCAAATTTATTCAAACTATGACCCCTTGGTTTAAGATAGGGCTTAAAGAGGGTGGTGGTGGTATAATGTGGGCAAATACGGTGCTCAATTGAACAATGCGACTCCTGGATTGCTTGTTACCAGTGTGTGTTCCTTGTTTGAAGACAGTTATCACTGATGACTTTGTGTACTGATTTCCTCCTAGGTGCCACATTTCTTTAAACACTCTAGTTTACACATTTACATAGTGTTGAAAGAACTTGACAATTACAGAAGTGGTGTCTTGCTGATAAATCTCACAAAGCAAACTGACAGAAATAAAGTATCCTGAATTCTAAGTAATTTACAGTAAATAATACAACAAATATCACACAATATCTGCTTATGGAGAAGTAAATAATTTGCATGAGAATTGTAGTGAGTGTTAGCTTATTGATAGGCCACTTTTATGTCCTAAGCTAAGCTTATTAATTCATATTTGTTTGAGAGAATGTTACTCAAGCAAATGTTTTGATCGATGGATCGCTTTTTAAAAAAAAAAAAAAAAATCTTGTTTAAGTCCATGGTTATCAGAGAGCTACAATCTTAAAAAAGACTTCTGGATTAAAAATTAAACATAAATGATAAGTGGATTTTCTCTACATTATCAACCCTCTCTCTTTTTTTTCAAGACTTGCTACAAATGGTGCTGTTTTGAAGTATCCATGATATGAAATCTACAGAAAAAAAATCTTTGCAAAATGTTTCCTAATGCATACAAATGTTTCAAGACTCTAGGCTGAAGGGCTTCTTGTTTTAGTGCTTTGTTCATTGAGTGTATAAAGAATATTATCCCAATAATTTGAGCTCTTTTTTTCCAGAGTCTTGGAGTGGTGCTGTATGTATTAGTCTGTGGTGCTTTACCATTTGATGGCAGTTCACTACAAAGCCTCAGGTCCAAGGTGCTGTCAGGAAAATTTAGAGTGCCATTTTTTATGACTACAGGTAAATGATACCATTAAGAAAACATCAAAGTAAGAGCACAGGTGCATGCTTCAACATCTGTCATGCTTGTTGTTCATAGCATTATTTTACAAAGAGGTACATGGGTGATAATTACTTACATGAGCAATTGATTCTACTATGTATGAGGGCTGTTCGATATGTAACGTGTATTGTACTACTGCGCGATAATGCTGTGCACAATTTCGTGGATGATGATACTCTTGAATAGCTCTATTTGAATACCTTTCCAATGGTATAAACATAAGCCTTCAGCTCCACTTAGTTTTAAACTTATAGTCATTTCAATAGAGCCAGTCATTGACCACTGTTGTAAAAATGGTTGGGAAAGGGTTGAGAATATTGAAGAAATTAGAGCTTATATAACAGTTTGCACAAAACTCAGTCATTTGGTAATGCAGATTTTTACTGAATTGGGAGAAGTTTATGGGTCTGATAAGGAATCTTATGAGACAGTTTATAGGTGGAGAAAGAAATTTCTGACTGGCACAGAGTCCATCAGAGATGCACCAAAATCTGACTGATATGTCTTAAAAGTCAGGGAAATGAAAGTGATGGTAGGTACACGATACGCAATATTGCCAAAGCTGTTGGCATATCGCTATCATGGATGCTTTTCATTTTGAATTGTATTTTGAAAGTACAAAAGATTTCAGCCAGATGGATACCACATATATTATGTTGACAGATGAACAAATAATGGGCAGGAGTACAAAATGCTAAGCAATTGCTCAAAATGTTTCCCAAATTCAATCAAAGACAATTTGAAAACATTGTTAATGGTGACGAAACATGGGTTCACTCTTTTGAACCAGTAAGAAATATGGCTAACTAAACACAATAGAAGGCCTGTAGTTGCCAAAAGAACCATAAGCACAAAGAAGGTTAATTATTGCATATTCTTCTCATGTGATGGTATAGCCGTACAAATTCTGGTGATGAAGGGCAAAAGTGTTACAGATTGGTATTACTGTCATGCCACACCCACCATACTCTCCAGATCTAGCCCCATGCGACTTTTTCCTTTTCCCAAAACTTAGAAAGTTCTTATCAGGTGGTTGTTACAAGTCCCGACAAGCCCTTGGGTCAGCCATCAGTCAGTGCCTCAGAGGTCTACCTAAATCAGCATACCATGACGCATTTCAGAAATGGATTCAGAGATTGAAATTATGTATTTCAAACTGTGGAGAATGCTTTGAAGGAATGTAATGTTCATTTCAGTATTTGAGTCAAATGCTTTTTTGTACAATACACCTTACATATCGAACAACCCACGTAAACTTTAATCTCTATTTCATCCCTGTCATTATCCTAAAAGTCATGGTGTGAAACAAACTTGAATTTAGTCTACAAAATTTTATTAAAACAATATTTTATTCATAAACAAGTGAGAGTGATTTGAACTGGGCAGCAGGCAGTCTATTTTAGCCCTTTCCCTATTATGAAATATACAGTCTATAAGATCATTGTATATTCAACTGTAAAACAACATCCTTGAGTCTCGTGAGAAGATTTAAAGCACCTGAGTTACACAGGTTGTGCCGGGCTGGTGTCATTAGTTATTAGTCCCCAACCAGCTTTGCTGAAGGGGACTATTAGTTTACCCTCGGTCTGTCTGTCCATCTGTCTGTCATTCTATTTGAGGTTTTCCAGACTTTTCTCACTGAAATTTTATACATGGCTTTGTATTGGATAGTTACAGAACATGTTTGAGTTTTATTATGCTCGACCTATTTTTGATTGAATTATGCCCCTTGATGAATGCTTGAGGTTTTTCGGACAGAAAAGGAAGATATTCAATTGAAATTTTATCTTGTATAGTTACAGAACAAGTTTGAGTTTCATTATGCTTGACCACTTTTGACTGAATTATGTCCCCTGATGAATCGCAGATATCTGTTTTCTAGACTTTTCTCTGGATTGGATGATGATATTCAATTGAAATTTGATATGTGGCTTTGTCTTGGATCGTTACAGATCAAGTTTGAGTTTCGTTATGCTTGACTTACTTTTGACTGAATTATCCTATTAGTAGGGGACTTTGTATTGCTTGCCATACACTCAGACTGTTTGTTTATTGTTTGTTGTATTTTCATAGAGAGCATTGTTGGGTACAGGGGGTGGGTTTGGGGACAGAAGTTTTTAAATTCCGTGGTCCTTGCCACTGTAATATTTATTCAAATAGCGCAAACTTTTAAAAATTCTTCATTTGTACCCATTAACATCTGGCAAACTAGTGCATGGTTATGATAACAATGAAGCCTTTATAAAATTTTTGAAGTTCATAGTTCCTGGGTCAAAGGTACAGGTCCTAAAGTGGTTCTAAATAGGCATCTAGTGAAAATGTAATACATATTAAAAGAATCTTTTTCTTTGCACATGAATTTGGTGCATAGGTCTGATTAGAATTGAGGACTCCACCATAATTGTGGAATTCATAGACCCAGGGTTCAGTCTGTAGGGTGGGATTAAATTAATAGTTGTGAAAAGAAACTTTGTTTTTCCCTTTGCACAAGCTTCCAGGCTGGTTTACTTTTCCGTCTTCTTTCTTGTACTTACATTTGAAGATTTTCCATTTGTACACAAGTACTACTAGACCAGTTGTGACTATGTGGCCCCTTTAGGATATCTGCTGTACTCAGAGACATCTAGAAAACAAGTTGTGTATAATCACAGTCAGCCAGAATTTTGAAATTTTGTGGCTGACAAGTCAGTGGATATTGTGCTAGGGTTGGGCTTTATAGTTCATAAAGTAAAAATGCACTATTAAACATCAAATAACAATGCTAAGCACATAGTATTAATACCAAAATTGAAAAAATATGGTCCCAGGGTCATAGGTTATGATACTAGGGAAGGTCTTTATAGCTCAAGTGAAAATGTGTTATTTCTTTATATTCTTGTCTTTTGTTACATCAGACAACCAAACTTAGTACACAGTAGTGATAAGGGGAGAACCTACTATCAAAATTATGAAAAGTATGGCTCATGGGTCAGGAATTCTGATGCTCTAGCAGGAATGAAGTGTTTAATCATAATTCATGACCTAGCCACACCTTTCCTAATTGAAGAAAATACATGGACATATTCCACCAGTTTGTCAGAATCAGTACTTATTCTAAGAATGTAGTTATTTCTTGTGTTTTGTCATATTGCTCTCTCTTTGTTTTTCTCTCTCACTTATGATTTTTATTGTTCATTGAATTAAAACTTTTAATCTATGTTTAGAAATGACAATTAAATTGTTTTATGTATTTTATTTTTTCACTTCAGAATGTGAGAATTTAATCAAACAGATGTTGACAGTTGATCCGTCAAAACGAATTACGATACACCAGATTGTGCATCATGAATGGATTAAAATGGCAAATGAGGATCCAGAATTTGAAGAATTAGTGTCATATATGAGATCCTCTGAAAATGAGGATACAATGGACCTACATGATGGTATTTTAAGTCACATGGAAAACTTGGGCCTGGATCGTGAAATGACCGAAAAAGTAAGTTGGATAAATTCCTTTAGATATGTAATGACATAGTTAGAAGTGCTTTCTTCAGTAGCAAAGATTTGTTGTTTTGTTTTAGCTCAGTCTAGCATTTCTGATTTTAAAAAATATTGTGATATGTTGTGTGTATACTTCAGTTGTGTGTTAGACTGTAAACTTCAGCTCTTCTTAACCAGTCCAAGCTGCTAATCATGGCAAGTCATGGCTTAAGGCTGTGACATCCACCTGTGTTTGACACCTCGTGAACAAACCATTTAAGTATGTTTCTCAGTGAATTACAGTGACCGTCAAATTCATGGTGTATGCCACACAGCATCCATTTGTGAAGAAGATTGAAATTTGTAAAAATGAAGTAAGGGAAGATTAGGAAATTCTAGAAATCAGGTGGGGTCATTCAAAAAAAATTCTCAAATACCACTCAATCACAAAATGTTATTTCATTATAAGTTTAGATACATTTTTGTCCAAAGGGCAAAGATGGGACCACACAAGGGGTCCAAAATTTTGCATAGTTAAATATACAAAACAAAGTTTTTAGTAACCTTTATATCAATAGAATTATCTAGCAGTTTCATATAGTTTTAGTTTCAATGTGTTTAAATCATAGCTTCAGTGAGATTAGAAGAAAGCCACAATATGGTCGCAAAATTTTAATTGATTCAACTTTATGGTCTCCAAATTATACCTCCATATGTAATTACAATAATCATTGTCCAGTTTGTGTTTAATAAGGAGGCAAAAGTTCCAACTTAGGGTCAATCGTGTGTAAAATAGATAAATGATGGTGCAGTGCTATCCTGATAATTGTGTTGATAGCAAATTTACAGACTCCACACTTACAATCATTATCAAGATGCCACCCTAAAATCTCGAGCATGGAAATATCTAAAAAGAGAAAGAAATGGGAAAGAGAGAAAAAGATGAAAATAATGCAAACTATTAGCTGTTTTTTGGAAATGACTTAAATGGGTGGGTTGTCACACCTGAAAACACAGTATCTGTCCAAAGTTTTACTATTGTTGGAAAAAAAACTTCTTTAATTCTATCTTTTTTACCACTCCATCCCTTTGCATGAAAAGACTGTTTGAACTAGCAGCAGAAAGCATTAACACAGTAATTGCTTTTTTAATGAAAGCTTTAAGTCCAATATATATATTAAAAATGAATCATTTGTACTAGTAATGTGCCTTTCTGACATGCATAGAAAATTTTGATTTTTTCTTTTTTTTGGTTACCATATAATTACTTGTAGTCATGTTTGATGTTTAACAGTGAATTAAAAAGCAAAAAATCAGCAATTCATCTTTATTCAGAATAATCTTTTAGCAATTAACTGGTTAATTGGTCAAAGGAATTTACTAACTAACTAAATTTTGACCAATTGCCTACTTATTTTTAGATATATAATAAGCACAAATAATTAAACTGAATTTTTTTTTATCTGGATTGTTGTAAATAAGTAATAAGAAAATTTCATCATACTGAAATCAATTCCCAAAGTTAAAAAGTACAAACATTACTTTCTGCAATAGTTACAAGGTACATGTATTTACCAATATATGTACCATACTGCCGAATATTTTTTGTGTCTTTAATTAGTTGCTTTCATTCAACATTTCATTGTAATACACAGCAGATCACATCTTTTTCAAATGCTCAAATGACATCTGACGAGTGCATGCATCAGTTTGATGCATGTGACATATTTACAAGTATGTTGCTGATGCTGAGGGTAATATATCAATTTGGTTAATGAATCTAGACCAATTGGATTTAAGTATTCAATTAACATGAAAGTAGACAAAGAATAATTGTCACTCTGAGAAAACCATTGTCAACTGCCTCAGTATAGCAATTTTCAATGTAACATGTTACCCTTATCCACATATAGTATTTATTTTTATCTTACAGAATGTCACTCAGTCTAAAAGGAAATATTATGCAAAACATAGTCACATTTAGAAGTTTAACATCATGACCTTTACGAAGTTGTGTTCAATGTAACTCGGTGTACAATCATTGTGTAATTGATACTGTTATTGTCTTCAGTTTGATTCCTGTTGTACGTTTGTTATGTTGATATCGCTCGATGTTCTGTCATTTTAATAAATTTATCAAGTGATGTCATACTAAAAACTACAACACTGTTCATGCAAAATTTTATATCATACATCTTTGATATTTCTGATTGTGAAGTAAAATTTTCTGTTGCTGAATTATTAAATATCATTGGCAGTATTGTAATATGGGGTGTATAGTAGAAATCTGTAATGATAGTATTGTAATACAGTTAATTCATGTCTCTGATGACAGTATTGTAATATATATAGTAAGTGTAACTGATGTAATAAATTTCACTAATGGAAGTGATTACTAAGTTTAGTAATACCATGTTTTGTTTTTTTAAAAAAAAAGGATTTTAGCTGGACAAGAAAGAACTTCAGTCAATGATTATTTTTTATTTTCAGTCTGTACAATTGGAGGCATATGATCACCATAGTGCTGTGTATCATTTACTTTTGGACAAAGTGAAAAAACATCCCAAGACGTGTATAAATAAATTGCCTGGCATTGTCATATCAAGTATCCCATCAGGAGTGCAAACAGAAAGGAGATCCAGTATTACTACTGGCGTGGGCAAGTATATTCAGATAACAACTCACATTTAATTTAATATGCAGTGGTAGCTAATGCAATAGTGTTTGCCAGTACATGAAAGGCCCATAGTCTGGAAATTTGGGGGCATACAGTTTTTTTTATTTGTTCATCCATCTGTTTGTCTGCAAAAACTTTAAGCTAGGCCATAACTTGAGTGCTTAGTGCTAGGGCTTTCATATTTCACATGTATATTCCTTATGACAAAACCTTTTGGTTCCAGAATTACTTTGCTTCCATATGGGAGCATCAATATTTCACAAACACATCTTGTTCAATTCAGAGTTAAGTACATATTGATCAGAAGAATTTTCAGCTCATTGAAAAGTGATACTGATGTCAAGTTTAAAAATTTCTTCATATTTTTTCATTCATCAGAGCCATAGGCTCAAGGGAACCTTTCAGATGTAGTTAGCTTCAATATTAATTTATCATACTTTTTAACTTCACCAATTTTATTCATACTTTTTGACTTCTTCTTTAGAACCATATGGTCAGTATCATCTAAACTTAAAACAATGTGTCTATGGGTAAACATGGAATCAAATTTTTTCAAATGTAATTTGCAAGCATCCTCATAAATTTAAGATTTGGCCCCTGAGACTGGGGTTAGGCCACAAAAGGGGTTTAAAATTTTACTTATAAAAACAAAGGAAAAGTCGGAAATTTGTCAAATTAATACGGAATATTGGAACCATTATGTTGTCTCTAATTCTGTTGCAGTTTTAATATTAACTATGCCTAACAAGATTTCATTTTTCTATATTGGACAACTTTTTGGTAAACATGCAACTATCAGATAGTGAGATTGATGCTTATAATGTGAATTTTTATGCTATCACTGCACAGCAGTTGATTGTTATAATGACTTGAAAAAATAATGTTAACTGAGTAAATGAATATCTATATATGGTAGACAAAATACCTGATACTAAAATTTTTTCTTTGCTTCCGATACCCAATTTCAGTAATTCAATATAATGACTCATCTTATGATTTGGGTTTTTTTCCTTACAGTTGAACATGTTGATTTGCCTGAAGACGTTCCTGGGCCAGAGCCAAGACCACTTATTCTTCCTTCAGAATTAGCAAACCTTCAACAAATATTTGAACAAGCAGAGGTAGGTGTGATGTTGTTGATTTATTATATCCCCAGCAACAATGTCATAGAAGGGGTGGGAGGTGGGGGTGGAAACACAATGTTCATTTGTCTGTATATCTGTAGACATAAGGTCAAGATCAGTGTATGGATATGTTATCAGATTAATGACAAGTGGAATTCAAATCGTATGGCCTTATAACAGTTGAAATACAAACTAAATTAGCTTTTATGACAATCTTTGGATGTTTCTTCCTACTCGCAGAGATGTTCAAAATGAATGATGTTTTGTAGGGCTTTGTTTCCTGCACTCTTACAGGATTTGTAGGACTTGGTAATATCCCCTCACAATTCATCATGAGAGGAGATATTGTAACAGGATCATTCGTGTTTGGGTTTTGGATACAAATGTATATACGAGAGAGAGAGAGAGAGAGAGAGAGAGAGAGAGAGAGAGAGAGAGAGAGAGAGAGAGAGAGAGAGAGAGAGAGAGAGAGAGAGAGTATGAGTATGTGTAACACTGAATTTGTAGACACTCTACAGGCCACATTTTTTGTTACATTTATGTGATACTTCACACACAGGTAGCTTTTTTTTATCAAGAGAGACCACATTTTGGGATCAAAAGGTCAAAGATCATTGCAGAACTTCATAGAAAAAAAATACTTACATTTACTTATAATTAGAAAAAGCTATTAATATTGAGTTTATAAATAAAACATGGTGGCTATTAATATATGAGGCACTAGTCATAAATTTCCATTCAAATGATAACAGAATATTTTAGAAGATGTATTTTGTTAAGTACATGTAAATATGTAAATAGCTTGAATATTTTTAATTAGAACCAATAGCATCCTGATTTTTATCATCAAACCTATAAAAAAATCTGTCACATAGGTCTGGTGGTTTTGAACATCTCTGTACATATGCTGCATTTGACCTACATTTTATGCTTCAGTGACTTTGATGAAGGACAGTGTTCTGTTCTTACCTTATGGCAAGTAGAATACAAACCAAACTTACTCATATTTAATTACATCTTAAGATGCTTCTTCCAGCTCATGGTGTTGATGCTGCATCTAATCTACACTTTGTTCTTTAGTGAACCTGGTTAAGAATAGCATTTATATCTATGATATACTAACCAGAATTGTATGTTTAAGAGTGTTTGTTGTGTCAAGCCACATTTCATATTTGATTTTCACAAAACATGCAGAAGTGGTACAAAATGTATAAATATCTTGGTTCCTGTTGTTTTCAAGCTGAAATGTAAAAAGTCTCACTGGAGGAGAAATTCCCAAATTCCTTGTGTATGAGACCTTCGACAAATTTCTTATGAAACTTTTTTCAAAATGTGCCTTGCATAAAGGTCTAGATTCTAACTGGTTTTCAAGGATAAATGTAATGAGCCATGGTCACTGGGAGAGAAGTTCAAAAATTTCCTTTGCGCACAAACAGTTTACTCATGTAGGAATGTTATCATTCACAATGATCTGATTTTGAGAGCCAAAGGAAGGTAGCAATATTGAAAGATGCCATTTTGTGAAAGGATGTATTGTTTTGCAGAGCTCTTGCATTTATAATAATTGTTTAAATGTATATTAATATTAGTGACACCTTATAACATTTTATATAGGAAGAAGATTCTTCTAGTCAACATTCTGATTCTGACAATGAGGAGCCCTGCCCAGAAGCCTTGGCTCGTTATCTTGCCATGCGTCGTCACACAGTTGGTGTGGGAGATTCACGTCATGAGGTGCCTGAGGATGTTCGAGTCAAACTTGCTAATCATCAACATCTTATAGCTTCTCCTCAGCCAAATCTATACTGGCCAATGGGCTTCTTGCCAAACACAATCAACACACATACACTTCCTGCTGTGTCAAATGAAATGCCTTGTGTTGCAATTGCAGATCAGCAATTTTTACAATTACCTACTTGCTATGGACCAGGTAAGATTGAATGTTAATTTTAAATGAACACAGGGTTAGTATTTATGATTAATATTTGTTATTATGTGAGCAAAGTAATTTGCTAGGGTGGCATTGCTTGAACTTTATTTTTACCTGAAGTAGTCTACAATAAAAATAATGTAAATGCAAAGTGTAGTTATTTCCCATTCATTAAAAATACTTTTAGCTATGCTCTACCTCAAGAACTGAAAGCAATTTTATCTCTAGGATCAATATTAATGTAACATGCCACAGAGTATCACAGGGGATGAAGTTTGTTCAAAAGAAAATCCAAGTGCACACCTCCATTTGGGAGATAGTGAAGGACCCTCTTTTCACTAAACAGTGTTCTGAACAATCATATAATGTATTCTCTGATGTTCTGCCTAAAAAAAAAAGCATCCATATTATTTTCATCATAGGGCGTCTACCTTTTTTTAATGTAGAATTCCTAAAATATGCCACTATTTAGTTACAAAATTCTGTTATGTCATTAACCAGAAAATTATGTTACTAGAAGTAGAAACTTTAAGTTACACAATAAGGGCTCTGTTGTTTTTCAGTCAGTAACAAATAATATTTGATGCTGATTGAAAATCAACAGAGCCCTTATTGTGTAAAGGTTGGTTTTTAATTATTTATTATTATTTTTTTATTATTTATTATTTTTTAGCTGAACAACTACTACTGTATTTTCAATATGAGTAACTGAAAGACAATTAATAATGAAAGGAACTAAGGCATCTTGCTGATGAACTGCACACATTGTACACTGTAATTTAAAGCTTGTGTTTCAGTACATGAGAGTGATTAAGGTGAGCTTACCAATTACTGTTTTTAATAAAGTACATGTATTTATTTTACACCAGGAGGAGGAGGAAGTTGGAACAGAAGAGCATCTGATGGGGGTGCTAATATTCACTTATTTGCTCGGCAGATGTGCCAAGGAGGAAGTAGTTTACCTGGAAGTCAGGAGATATTACCTACTCTTAGCCAGGTAATCCATCTTTGTAGCTAGACTGGACCATATCAAATTTTCAGAATTATGTGATATGCTTTTCTTTGCCAATTGAAAATTTTCAACATAAGTGAGAAGCTGTTGCCACAAAATTTAATCAACAGTGCAATTTCTATCCAAATGTTTACATGTTATATCCCTGAATCATGAAAAATGAATCATTTTGAAGTTTAAGGTTCACAAAGGGCCCTATTTGACCTTTTACTTTTTAAAAAAAACCAAAACTCTTAATAAATGAATTTCCCTTTGTAGCATGAAAAATTAATAAGTATAATGTGATCAAAGTTTTGATTATGACACAATTTTCACAGAGGTTTCTATATTATGGTTACATCATTTTAGTTTATATTTCTTTAAAGTTATGTTTCCACTATGAAATCATCAGAGCATATAGAGGCATTAGCAAGTCCAAGATTTTTTCAAAGATATGTATCAAAAATTTTTTTTTTTGAAGAAGCGATGTCATTAACCCAGAACCAAGGTCATTTGTCCCAAGTCAAGTTAATTAGATAAAAATGTCTGGATGACAGTTTTGTAATGAAGAGACATTAAAAGTTCATACATGACACAAAGTTGTCTTAAGACAAAGCTCTGAGAAGTCGGGGCAAATCCATACAATGGCTGTAAGGAGATTTTAAGAATACTGTACAGTTCCACAACATTGTCCATGCAATCTCCTTAAATCTCTCATGAAAAGCATCTGGAGCCCTTGTGGATCCTGTGTAGAGGTTGTACTTTTTTTTGGTTCTCTCTCTCTCTTTCTCCTCTCTCTCTCTCTCGTCCCCCCAAATTGTGCATATTCTTTCTGATCAATGCACATCTTCCACAAAATGATTGTACAGGATCATACAATATGTTCTACGACATGGCTATGGGCAGTGGGCTTACAATGTCGGAAATTTTGTTTAACTTTCAACTAAAGAAACTAGAGAAAGAGCTATAATTCTGAAAGAAAATTTCACTGCTGCCACTTGACATCGTGAAGAGGTGTCATAGATAGGTGGACATGGTCAGGTTAAGGGCTCCATAGGAGCTTCACAGACCAGATGTAAACTAGGCTGAGCAGAAGAGTCTGCAATTGAAAACAGAAGACAATCTGTATAAGATTTCATCCCACTTTGGGTATGTCTCTGGGCATGTAAGATATGTAGACTCATGGGCACAATTTGTTCTGTCTACAGTAAAACTTATGTTTGTATCAATTTGGATACAGCTTTTTGAGTATGATGAAGTATTTCTGACTCTGGCAACATCCTTCATATTTTTTTTATTATAGCAAATACACAGATATAACAAATTGATTTTCATTCCCTGAATGCATTTGAACACTAGATTTGTAATGAATTATTTTTCATAGAGAATCATTTTTATTTGATTCTTCTACCTCATTTATTGAGTTGTTTCTTTTTTCACTTTTACCAACCTACAGCCTTCACAACTAATATTTTTTAGATACTAATTGACATTTCCATGGAGTTGTAACCTAGTTTTTAAATAGCCCATGTGTTTGGTGACTTTTAGTCAACATTTTTCTTTCAGTCACCATTGTCTTCTGCTGGTTTAACATTGTCAACAGTACAGGGCTCAGTAACTGTAGAAGAGAATGAAGATGAAGGATCTGATCAAGAGCCAGACCAAGAAGCAGTTCAGAGGTCAGTCAACATTCCTTTTATCAGAGAGATGGATCAATACATTGTAGTGAAGAATGTTTTATCTGTATATTCTCATTAAAGTTGACAGTATTCTACCAACAAATTCATAAGTTATTGAATCAATTTACAGCTGGACATTGATATCATTGTTAAAAAAAAATCAAAAGTCACCCCACCCCCCCAAAAAAACCCCACACAACTTCTTCAATTATTGTTATATATTGTAAATGCTAAAAAATTAACAATTTGAAACCACTCGTGTAGACCTGTGTATTTACTCTTTATCCCCACCACATAGACTTTTCATATGCAGTGTACATATTGTTCATTTGTAGTGGCAAACTAATTGCCAAAAATCCACCATAATAATAATAATAATAATAATAATGATATCCTTTATTTACCCAGGATGACACAAATTAGCACACAGCTAGTTTTCATTGTGGTCCTGCTTTAAAACACATATACAAACATAAAATTAGTATTTAAAATTTGTATCAAAATATGAATACATAGTAGAAAAGAGAAGAAAATTAACATATCATAAAACAAACATTAAATAGTATGTAAACATGAATACATGATATAAAAGGGAGAAAAAACATAGAATAAGACATGTATAAATATATGTACACAGTGTCATAGCACAAGTATATTAAAGAATTTGCCATGTACATTATCAAAGACCAGAAGTAACAAAGGGAAAAGCACAATGCTTAAGTGTTACTTCTGTTGAAATATTCCATTAGATACATGGTTTTAAAAATGCCAACCAAAGTAGAGTTTCGGACATTTTGTGACAGTTTATTCCAAAGAACCATCAACTGGAATTGTCTGAAAAAATTAACTATTTTTAACTCAATGGTGCTTGTAAGCTCAGTTGAGGTTGTTTTGTTTTTTTGTTTGTTTTTTTTTTTGAAAAAAAAATTGTTGTGTCCAATCTTTTACCAGAACAAAATTTGCCATAGAGTGTTGATGGATGAAAGGAATTTCAAGTTTGTTAAAAATAGCAAAATTCAAACAGAGTTTGGTGGTTACAAAATCATATCAAGAGTCACTGGACCAGAAAATTTGAAAAAAAAAGCTTGCATGAAGGTTTCCTTGTGTAATGTAGATGCAGATTTGATCAAACCATGGTCCTAGGGCAAGGTTGGAACCACAATAAGGCCTAATGTATCTTTCATAAGAGAGTTTTGAAGAAGCAAGGAGTACAGTATGTCAAAGAAATGTAATGTAAGCGTACTTGTGTAGTGACTCAAGTATTCTTAATACCATGATTTGAGAGGCCAGGGCTAGGCCATAACATGAGTTGAAATAAATATTTGATAGCTTACCTGAGCTGAAAGATAAAGTGAGTTTGATCAAAATTTGCCAATTGTTTGTCTGGCTGTCTGGAAACATTTCACAATTCTTACTTTTTCTGATGAACTATCTTGCAGATTTAAACCAAACTTAGCACAAAGCATCCTAGAGTAAGGGTTTTTCAAATTGCTGAAATGCTACACTTTAATTTACAAATGATTATGGTCTGTGTAATGAAAATAAACAAAGCTGTGCTTTTATTATTTTTGAAATTTTTATCACAGGTACCTGGCCAGTAGAGGAAGGAATAAAAGACACACTTTGGCAATGTCTAATCCTGTGAATGAGATCCCAGAGGAACTCCAGAAGAAGCTGTCCCTTCAGCCTATACGAACACAAAGAAGAGGCAGTGCAGTACAAACATCATTTCCAGAGAGAGTTGCATCCAGTTAGTGTCATTATTAGCTAAGTGAACTTTTCCAATCAAAATTTGTCATTTGTTGGGCATAGGTTTACTGGTATTGAATAGTATCCACTCAAATTATGTAAGGATAATCTGTTCAAAATATTCTTTAGGACATGAAGGTTGGGGTTAGAATGTGTCAGACAAAATATGTGGTATAATTTAAATTTTGCTTAATTTAAGGGCTTATAGTAGAAATTCGAAACCTTGCTCTAAAGTTGGCAATAGACTGATTATAGTTTAATGTGTATGCATCCTGAGAAAGGTAGTATATAACTGTCAAATATAGAATATTAGTGTGACCACATTTCCAATCAGAACCAAAGTTCATCAGTTATTTTTATGCAAGATGACTCAAGTTAGCATTGGTATCTACAAATCTCTTGTTCTGATTCTTGTTTCTTTATCAGACAATTTATGTATTTCTGGTAATATAAAATCTTAACACCAAAAGAATTTTACATAGATAGGATGTATTGATGGCACTGTTACCTGCTTTTTTCATTTTAGCACCAAATTCTTTCATAAATTCTTTGCACCTGCCAAATGAGAGATTTTCTCCAGTGAGACGGGCCAGTGATGGACTGGCAAATTTGGCTAAATATCAGTCACATCTAGAAAAAATATACAACCAGACCCTACAGCAGTCCAGCTCCAGAAACAGCAGTCATTCCAGTCTCAAACAGCTACAACAGGAATGTCAAGAACTCCAAGTAATTCCTAAGTTTTAAAAATTGTACAACTAGGCCAGTAAAATAACCATACTCAAATACCTCCAACTCAAAAATACTTCATAGTATTTTTCTGCAGGCATTACTCAAAAGCAATTATATTTTACTAAAACATGTTGCTCTAAAGCAATACTTTGCTTAAACATTTAATTCAAGAATTTGTTCTGACATTTTAGAAGTGCTTTTATTTCTTCTGTAGACTTGTTCAAATTTCTGACTGGTAACTTTGAGACCATTTTTAGCTCACCTGAACTGCCTATCATATGTTTGTAAATTGTTCACATTTTCAATTCCTTCTCAAAAACTGCAAGATCAATTTCAACCAAACTTTGCACAAAGCGTATATGGTGGATAATTAAGAAATAAAATAGGATGCTGTAGGTAAACCATTTTCTCAAGAATCAGTGGACCAGAAAAGTCATAACTTACATACAGCTTTTCATATATAATTAGGTTTCAAGTGTAAATCATGATTCTGAAAGCCAGGGCAAGGGCCATAGTGGGATTTTTAAGTTTAACATAGAAATATAAAGGAGAATTTAAAAAATAAAAAACCACAAGGGTAGTTTGTCAGATGAATATGCAAATGTCCTATAGTGTAGACTCAAAATTGTTTACACCATGACCCTTGGGATCAAGATATATATATATGTATGTATAAATTTTTACATACAAGTTTTCAAATTATGTGCAGGTTATCTAGATTAAATCTTGTTTTGCATAATAATGGAAATGTCAAAATCAATCTACAGACTATGATACCTGGGATGAAGGCTTGGCCTTGTGGTTTAAAGTTTGTATAAGAACATGAAGGATAATCTGATGTACAAATCCCTGCTGCTGGTGTGCAGACACATTTTGATAATGTGCTAAAGCATATTTTTGATTTGTCTACACCATCAGAATTGATGTAAAGAGATAAGCATGTAATGTTTAATTGACAAACATTGTGACCTGATGGGTCATTTGAACAAACTGTTGTAAATCATGGTAACTGTTTTCATTTTTAAATAGAAACAATGTCAACGGGATGCAGGTAAAGATGTGGAACTTCAACAGCAGCATGCATTTCACCGCTTACATCACTCACTTCAGGTATAGTTAAGTCAGTACCCTAAGTCATAATGATAACATGCAGCTTTTTTTATGAACTAGGAAAACATATAGACATTGTCATAAATATGGACTTAAAGTATGAAAATAATTTGGCCTATTCATTTGCTGCTTGCAAATGCTGTCATCAAAAAACTGCAGATGTATTGGATGGTTGATATATACCTATATTATAAGTGTTTGTAATTGTTATATCTTGCTTCAAAGCTTTGGAGATGGGACCTTATCTGGATTACCTCTGTCCCTCTGTTCTTTCATCCATCCATCACATTTTGAAATTCACAGTGATTTACAGTTATGAAGCATTTGTACTCATCCAATTGGTGATGAGCAATTTATCAGATAAAACTTTTTTCAAATAATTTTTAGACTCTATCATATCTTAAGAGCCCTAATTTATATAGGGATGCAATGGAAATTGGAACCAGTTGATGTCATTTCAGTGGAATGTTGTAGGTGAGCAATTTGACTTATTTGCCTTTTTTATTTCCAGAACAACATGTCTTATTCCCCAGTTCCATCACCACCTCTTGCACCAGCTTCTCCAAATTTCAATCACAGTAGTCAGATACAAACAGACACACAGACATCATCTCTTTACCAGCAGTTACAACGTCTTCATCTGGTTCAACCACAGAATTACCAGCATGGAAGCCCTCCAACTACGTTGTCTGGACAGCGAACTGACTCCCCACCACAGTCACTGATTTTTCATTCTTTTACCCAGCCAGTACAAAGGGCCAGCCCACCTCCCAATGCTACAAATTTTCAAAATTTACAGATGATCCGTGAGGATTCCCAAGACACTGGTGACCCTACCAACAGTGATGAGGATGTAAACATGCATGCATCAATTTCTAATTCTACCAAAGAAGGAGTGGAAGACCAAAAGCATAGGCAGTTTACAACTAAACCTCAGATTAGTATAACAGATACACATGGTCATGTCACTGCTGTTAATTCATACGGTGATGAAACAGAAGGTATGGAAGAAAATGACTTACAGACACTGTCTATAAACTCAGGAAGTTACTCTACATTCCAAGACCAAGTCTCTAATTCTCTTCCTCAAGCATCATCTCTGCAACAGCAATGCTGCCATCAAAAGGGCTTAGCTTCTTTCAGTAAAGTGGTAGAAAACTCAAGTCCTGCACACATTCCCCCTTATCAGAGTGGCAAGACTGTCTTTTGGGATATTTCTCAAAGTGAATTGCCATTTTCATCTTATAAGTGGTCAAATGCTCAAATGGATTTTCAAACAAAGGGACAATTTGGCAGAATGACCACCAATGCCATGGATCTAATACAATGTCAGCAGAGATTTCAGAATGAGAAGAAGCTATCAAGAATAACAGATCATCCTTTAGAGTTACCAAATGGAAATTTCTCATTATCAAACCAAATCAACCAGGTTGATGATAAACGAATGAACATTCAGAAAGTCAATTCCAACATCAACTTGGCCTCAACACGCACTGTGGATGACATTGTTTGTGAACTTCGACGCATTCTAGAATTAGGTGATAAAGGAAAGGTGGTGCAATTTTCTGATCACTTGTTTCGTGTAGAGAACTCCAATGTTCAGATGGAGCTAGAAATTTGTCAAGGAGACAGATACAATGGTCTGCAAGTCAGAAGAATTTCCGGTGACAAAGGACATTACCGTCAACTCTGTCATGAATTACTCTCTGGAATCAATCTTTGACACAATGTTTTTAATACATTCTTGTTTTGGATACAGGATTTTTTTTATGCTGTTGAAACAATGGATTTCTTCATGTTGATATTTTTTATCTCCGAGAAACGCCTCTCATTTTGCATATATTTGGACTTCAGGTGATTGAGGTATTATGATTGTCAGAGTTTTGCATTAAAATGCAGTATATTTTCCTTTTTGTATTCTCTCTTCAGATTTTCTCATAAAGAAAATGCTCAGCTTTTGCTGTCATAGTCCATAGTCCAGCACGTTCTGTCCACATCACGTATAGGTGTAATGGTTCTACAGCGAAATTTGAACAAATTTCCGTGATTAATTTTCATTGCCTTCATAGTAGTCTATTATGATGTCACATTCTTTAATAAATGAAAACAACAGTAGTGTCTTGAAAAAAAATCTTGCATCTTTTAGAAATAGTTCACTTATTGTATACTTAATGTGTACTGTGTACAGTGAACAGGACTAAACAACACCTACATTATTCCTGTGAATGCTCTCTCCTTAGGTCTCGCATCTTTACAAGTACAGCACCTTTACATTTCAAAAATGTACAAAACAATTTCTTTAGATACATAATAAATTATATTTATTTTATTATGTTCCTTAAAAAAGGGCACAAAATATGATTTTTGATACAGCATTTGCAGTGAACAAGGGTTCAACCATTGATGAAAATAGAGCAAGAGCAGTGTATCATTTTTTCACCAAAATCAAGGGGCTTTGCCTGGTGTCCGTCTGTCGGTGATGTAATACAACCTCCAGAAAAGCTGCTTAAAGTCACCATAGTTAGTGTGAATGTTCTAGTAATTCCACAGAAATGTTACATTTTGAAGCAATCCAAATTGCAATATGGTCTTGATTATAATACATGATACCTTTTGTTTATCCACCATACTAATCATCATATTTAGTGCAGCTGTTGTGCTAGTAATCTTCCAACCTTGTTGAACAAACCTTCTATGGGTATTGCTTGTCGGGAAGAAAATCACTTTAATCTACATAGCAGCTGCATGTTAAGTCACAATACTGGATAAACATGTTTTTGTTATTTTAATGTGTTTATAATTTTGAAGTAATCTAAATAATATGTGGCCTGATATAAAATTTTGCTCCAGAACTGACATATGCTAACTGCAAAGTCTTCTTTTTAAATACAGATGTACCAAATGTGTATTGAGTAGTTTGTTTTGCCCACCTTGCCAGATTTGTGTTCCACTTGATACGACATGGCGGGGATATAGTGTTACCTTTTCCATCTTTCTTTCATAATTCGGTTCCCGTTCATTGTCTCTGCTACAGATGTACATATTCAGTTAAAATTTTGAATTTAGATACACATTATGAACATATCCAGGACAAGTTCTTATTTTGGGTCTGGTTGAATTTTGAATAATTTCTGCTTGGATGCATGCCACATGAACTGACTTGCCTTTTCGATTTCAAAGATTAGGGTATAAAAGCTGAACACCAGCGTTTGAATGATTTCCATGGTCAGTACTGGCCAGTTGAACTCCCTTTTTGTTTTCCAATGATCTATGGAAGTAGCAAATGTTTAATTCTACATCGTAAAGAAGTGTTTCTCATACCTCTAGCGGCCGTTGTAATTTATTGCTCTCTTCATAAGCAAGTCATTGCAAAGCAGATACCATGCGAGTGGTATTTATGTTGCGTTGATGTAAAATGATTAAGAAACTAAATGCGGTCATAAGACAATGATACCCGCATGCAAGTATCTGCCTTTAAATATATTCTCCGTCGAACTTGTGCAACTAGAAATAAAGGCACTTTAGTTACCATATAACATATCTTGTACCATATGTTACTGCTGCATATGTCAAGATGTATTGAGTATTATATTGGGCAAGTCCACTGAGGTATTTCGTAATTGTTGAAATATATTTAAAACAATTGAGGTCCTAAACCATATGTATTCTTACTGCACGTATCAAAATGCTACGAGTATTCTCGTGGACAAGTGGCCTAAGTTCTTTAAAATGGTGGGAATTCCAACCCTTAGAGCAAATAATTATATTCTTGTTACACAATGCACCAAGCACCAGGTTTTTGTTCGTCGTTTTTGCCCCTCAAGGTGAAAAAGAAACTTCCGAAAACTTATTGCGCATATAAGGACACCATTAATCATCTATCTATCAAAAGATGATTGGCTACTGCATAAAATGCAAGAGGAGTTCAGGGAACATGCTTTTTCTGTAGAAAAACGTTTTTTAACTCCCAACTGGCT
Organism: Ostrea denselamellosa; assembly: GCA_024699665.1. Classification (NCBI taxonomy): domain Eukaryota; kingdom Metazoa; phylum Mollusca; class Bivalvia; order Ostreida; family Ostreidae; genus Ostrea; species Ostrea denselamellosa. Next base: position 297,366 of record JAMZEH010000048.1, on the reverse strand, counting down.
CCCAGGGTGAAAATGGAAATTCTGAAACGTTATTGCACATTTACAGAACACCACTTACTTTTGGCTAGTGACTGCTACGCAAAATGTAACAGGAATTGTGTGTGTGTGTGTCGAAAAAACCGTTCGTTTTTATCTATCGCCATTTGACCTCCAGGATGAAAATGAAAAATCTGAAACCTTATTGTACATCTACAGGACACCATCAATCATCTTCATAAGATGATTTGGCTGTTGTGTAAAATGTATGAGAAGTTTTGGAAGTCATTCTTTTTGTAGGAAGAACATCAGTTCTTTCTCATTTAGCCCCAGGATAAAACTGAAAAATCTAAAATCTTATTGCACATCTACAGAGCACCACCTATCATATTCCAAAACTGCTTAAAACGAAATAGGAGTTTGAGAAAGAAGAAAGTGACAAGCGGACCAGGGTAACAATATATCCAAACTCTGTAGAAAGTGCGGGTATAATCGCATTAGGCTGATTTTATTATTCTTTCTAAAGACTTTGCACTATTTAATTGAATGTCTGATAAAAATAAAAATTTATGAAAAACTAGAAAGCTGTAAAGTATTTCTTAACGTTTGATAAATTTTGCTTTCTGTTATTAATTTACTTCCAGAAAATACTGTTAAATGTATGGAGAAAAAAACACATTTAGAAATTTTATTGAGGCATATTGATTTGCTACATAATATCACAAGTTTAGTCTTGTTAATCAGTTGCATTGACATTTTGAAAGAGAATAGTTATACCAATATAGACATTTTACTAACATTGTGTACTCTACATTTGTATACTCTACATTTCCTATTTTATACCGGATGCATTCTAATGATATGGAGTCTCTTCCAGTGCGTATTCTTGGGCAAGCAGCCTAGCTTCGGAAGTTACTGGCAGTTAAACAAGTCAGCTGTGGAGTATTGGAAAAAAAAAGTTCTCGAGTGGGAGCTTGAAACAATAGTTAAATGATATAATTTTGAAATTGCGATAATTCGCAATTTTGAAACCTAATTTTAAAATCGGAACAATTTGAATTATTCACTATTGTGAATATATACGTATCATTTGAAATTCACAGATATAAATCAGCGTAAATGAATTTAGTTACATGCAAGACGAACTCTTTTAAAAGCGTGAAATCAATGAGCGACTCGCTCAAAGGACCATTAAGAAATAAATGTAAATTTTGAAAATATATGAGGGTATGAACTGCGACGATTCACGCCGGCATAGCGTGAAGCGTCGTGATTCATACCCTCAAGCATTTTCACAAAGGAAATTTATACGTACATTCTACTTTCAGTTCTGTCGAAACTCTCACCCGTTAAAATCACAGGCACTCGACGTTGTAAATATTTATAATTTAAAAAAAAAAATTGTCTTCCTGTAAACAAACTATTCAATACTTTGTTTACAGGAAGGCATTTTTTTTTTTTTTAGTATGAATATCTAAAACATCGAGCACCTTTGGTTAAAATAGGCTTGCTATATTTGTCAAATTCATATGCGTATTGTTCACAACTGCAGCGCATTCATGAGGAAATGTCTATCATTAGAATTTGTAAAGCAGACACCAAAGAGAGAAAAAATAAATAAATAAATAAAAAAGGCCCTCTTTCAAAAAACATTGTATGAACACGTGCATAAGCGCATTCATGTAAATTAGGTAGTTGGACAATGTTGTTTTCATATTTTTTTCTTTTCATTTCAATGACAAGAAAGTGATTCTGTTAATCGACAACATACAGTGTATCTAAAATAGATACAGCAAATATTCTTATTAAATATACATATTTCTTTCATTTTATCGTTATCAACAAAGCAAGTCTCATGTTTTGTCACAAGATCATTAAGATATTAGGTCTCCTTTAACTAACTGACATCGTTGTAAGAGGCGAAGTGAATTGTGGGATATTGCCGCTCTTCGTCAGTTTCCGTTTTACATCCAACAGGAAGCTTTTTGGTACATACCTGCGGAATTAAAAATGTGGACGATCATTACATATGCTTGCTTGATTAAGTTAATACAAACACATGTAAGTTAGGACATCGCTATTCTAGTCTTAACTATCAATTCAATTGTTAATATCCTTATTTTATTTGAAGAGAGTGACGAATTAGTTATTGCGCGCATCAATTCAGCAGAGTAATTAATGCTATCAATCATTCAGTTATTACAAACAATAATTCAAAATTGAAGATATCATTAGATATTTGAAGATATCGTTAATTAAATTGTTACCCGCAAGAAATGAATTCATGATATCTTAGAATAATTAAAAATATCTTGAATATCTTGAAAAGTGTAATTCAGAGAATTATGTGCATTTTTTTTAAAAACAAACTAAAGACGATCAACGTCAGTAGTGGTGCTTGAGTGTTTTAGTGAGAGGAGCTCATGTAGCGATGAAAAATACAAGTTTAGAAAAAAAGGTCCAAAATTCATGCAGTTACACTTTTCTGTAGCTTTGGATTCAGGATATTTTTGAGATCTGGTCCTCTCCAATGACTTCTTTCTGGTGTCATTTCTTCTGTTCCCGGTCTTTTGTCCTTGTTATGATCTGGTGTATTTGAGCTTTGCTTGACCTTTCCCAGCAGTAGCGATCTCTCGACAGTGCCTTTAGTCTGAATAAATTATAAAATAACATTGATACACATATCTGACCATATACGGTAAGCTCTTTTCTCCTATTACTGCTAAATATCGGTCTGAATGTTTTTATACGGGTTATCATTTGTGATGTGTTTATGAAGATTCTTTTGTTTATATCTTTCATGAATGATTCGAATTTCAACCCCTCCCTCCCCCCCCCCCCCCCAAAAAAAACCCAACCACAGACAAAACTCAGACAAACAATACCCACAATACAAAATAAAAAATTGAATTTAGAAAAATTAACCAAAAATTTAAAAATAACAAAAAAAAAAAAAAAAAAAAAAAAAACTAATAAAAAAAAGAAAGACAAGAAAAGACTGAGGACAATAATACATAATTAAATGTAAAGCATGTTACACGTTCTAGTACCCCCGCTTTTTTTTAACATGCGACTACTAAATCTTAACATCTTGTTGCAGATTACAATATTTTCATTTGTAGTGAATTCTGATTATGACTTCATTTTAAATCACAGACTAAACTTAAGGTTTTACATCGAACGTCTTGCATTCTAGATTATCTCTAATGGTTATAAACGAAAGAAGGGTTTATTTATAGAAAAGTTAATATTTTTAGAAAAGTCACCCTAAATGTTTACATACAATCCGGCATATTGAAATTTCCCCCCCCCCCCCCCCTTTTACTCCTTTTGATTTCAGAATATAACGATGTCTATGTATTTGTTTCCAAGAAAATAAAAGATTCAGACTATTGTCAATTAAAACACACGAAATTTGCTGAATTTTTTAGGCTGTCGGTCTGTGGCCGTCATGGTGTGTTAACAATTGACCATTTTTAACTTCCTGAAAACTGCTTTTCCAATTTTTTTTTTTCAAATTCGGTATGAAGCATTTTTGGGACGAAGGGGATATAAATTGTAATTTTCAGAACTCCTGCATCCACGTAGCCTTAATGGCAAGGCGAAAATTGCCATCAATTGAGCAACTTTTCCAAACTCTTCTCTACAAGAGCGTACCTTTAAGAAAAACTGAATAAATAGACATGCAGAGTAGAGAGGCTTCTACTAAAATTTTAAGTTTTATAATCCCCGGGGTAGAGGTTCTGACTCAGGGCGGGGCCAATTTGAGTGTTTATGTGTAAATATCTTAATAGCATCTTCTTAAATGTTTTTTATACTAAAGTAAATTGAAACAAAATGCCTTTAATGGATATTTAGAAGGAGCAAGTCGTCCTTTACCAAAACCATAAATTTCATGAGAGAAAATCTCTTGCTGTGTCAACTCGACACTTAGATCGGTGACGTTTTATCTCGTATCAATATTCACTTTCATTCATGTGTCGATTCGATATATTGCAGTGAAATCGAAATAAAATACACCACAGTCTTCCACATCTGCTTCATATTTGGATATTTCGATTTCAGACTTTCCATCGTCAACGTCTTGGCATTGGTGTTTCCAGGGATCCTTGTTTGTTCTACCTTCTATTTTGTATTCTTTTTAGAATTATGAGATCATTCTTCGTTGTCTTCACTTTTTCATTCACAATTGACACAACAAGAGATTCAAAGTTATCTTAAGAAGCATGCATATCATTTTTGCCAAATTATATATATATATATATATATATATATATATATATATATATATATATATATATGCGTACCAATGAGAAGATATTGAAAGTGTTATTGTCCATTACTAGTATAATGGATCCACCATGACAAGAGGAGGGGGTGATTTGAATACAATTGGATCTACACTACAGACATGTATGTGTACTACTTGGCCCAATTATTCCTGGGAAAATTCCTAATACATTCCCTTTTAAAAATTTAGACCGATATTGTGACCATATTTTGAAATACCTTCAATGTACACAACATGAGGATGTCTCCATACTTTTTGATAAATTGTAGCCTCGCGATTATTCGCGGTTCTTGAAAGGAAAAGTAATCCTATACAATCTTATACATGTGTGAAATACCTATGCTGGTCTCAGGGATTATGATTGAAAGGGAGAAGGGATTGGGGGGGGGGGGGGGGGGGGGGGGGCTCGAACTAATTTGCCTTGTGGTTCTTGAGAAGATTTCCTAATATTTTTTCGGTGTTTTTTTATATTAAACTTTGATCCCCTATAGTAAATCATCCCTAGCTCTGGAAGCTGGTCAGGCAGTAGGTATGCTTCAAGCTGGCCAAGTCCAGAGAACTGTCTCTAGACATTTTAATGTGTCCCAAAGTGTGATTTCAAGTTTGTGGAATCGTTTTAGGCAGACAGGTAATGTTTCTGAGAGACCGAGATCAGGTCGTCCAAGGTCCACAACCGCTCGCCAGGATCGCTATATGTCACTTATGGCTCGTAGACACAGGTTTCAGAGTGCTGTCCAACTCAATACTGACTTTCATGCAGCAAGTGGGGTGCGCATAACACCACAAACTCTCAGACAGAGACTTCATGCTGCTAACCTTCGGGCTCATCGACCTGCTGTTCGTCCCATTTTGAGGAGAAGACACGTGTAGCACGACTCAGTTGGGCTCAAAATCACATAAACTGGCAACTGCGCCATTGGACGCCTGTTCTTTTCACAGACGAGTCACGGCATGCGTGGAGAGCGGTACGCTGATTGCTGTGTAGCAGAGCATGATCGTTTTTGAGGTGGCTCTGTGATGATTTGGGCCGAAATCAGTATTGGTGGATGTACTGACTTGCACGTGATTAATGGCAATCTTACCGGTGCAATTTACAGGGACGAGATACTGCATCCAATTGTGAGACCTTATGCGGGAGCTATAGGCAACGACTTTGTATTAATGGATGATAATGCTCGTCCCCAAAGAGCACGTATAGTGACAGACTACCTTTCTACAGAGACAATTGAACGTATGGATTGGCCGAGTTGTTCTCCGGATTTAAATCCAATAGAACATGCCTGGGACAAGTTGCAGCAAGCTGTTTCCAGACGCCCTGTACTTCCGACAAACCGCCAGGAGCTTACGTTAGCTTTACAGCAGGAATGGGCAAGGTTACCACAAATTGCGTTCCGCAGGCTCATCAGAAGTATGCAGAGGCGTTGTCGTGCCGTTATACAAGCTCAGGGTGGACATACACCCTATTGATATTGCCTTTATAATGATTCAATCATTTGTAATGAAATTTGTTATTGTTGCTCATACCGATTTTCAAACTGTTTTGGGGGGTTACCTGACAATGGTTGCTCTGGCTGCTTAACGTATTGATGAATGTGTAAAAACAGGTTTAAAATGTATTGTTCGATTGTCGTTGAACATTTTAAGTATATATTTAACATAATTTATTTGGTTTTGTTATGAATAAAAAATTCTGAAATCATGATCCTTAACTTTTTTTGTCCAGTATATAAACGATAAATTATGTGAAATTGTATTAGAAATGATCTTCATGAAATAAAAGAAGAAAAAAACTTAAATTTAAAGCTTTGATTTTTAAAATCTTTTAACTGTTATCATACATAGTCCTTTTTCATGTTTTAGTGTTGTTTAATGACGATTTGGAACTTACTGTTTTTTCCCGTTCACTTCCAGGTTGTATTCCAAGGACTACAGTTTTTGTTCCTTGTGTTATTAAAGATCTCTAAAAATGTCATATTCTGTATACAATATTGATATTATCATTTAAGTATCAGGAAGTATAACAAAACATCATCTTATTACCAAGAATATTCATAAATTGCTCAAATAATAAATATCAAAGAACATACCAATTGCATTGCTTTTCCCTTAGACTTTTGTGAATTATCTTTTGAAACTCTCATCGTTGACGAGGAATCTGCAACAGAGCTCCTGGAGCGCCTTAACCGAAATTTTTGCCGATATGTTCTTTTCGTTCCTCTTTTCTTTTTCTTCGATCTTTTCAGACCTCTAGTGTCTACACCTATACTGTTAAATCCAGAATCTTTATTTACGAGACTGTTTGTTTGTGAATGAAGTTCGGATTCAATTTCTTCTATGTTAGATTCTTTGCCATCAATGCTGTCATTATCAGTAAAATTTTCTTGATTCTGATTTCTCGGAACATTAATAAGTAGAGATGTTAAACTTGACGGCTTTAAGCTTGAGGTATCCTCCAACTCCGACAGTGCCGCTGTAAGACTAACGTCATTTTCTGATTTCTTTAGAAACGCGTTTGACGTAACATTTTCTATTGGTAAGGCGCCTTCAAAATGGACATTGAGTCGTCGATTTCGAATTTCACCATGGACAAACTTGGGGTCTGGCACTGGTTTACGTTTGCTTAGTTTTCTTTGGTAGGATTTCCATATAAGATAAACTGCAACTGCCACGATTGCAAATAATAGAATAGATGATAGAATACCTACTACAATGTAAATATCGTTTGAGTTATTAGGCTTGGAAGACGTCATCTGACTTGTTGAAATGGGAGTGGATACAGTTGATGGAAGTTGCGTTGATCCACCTGTGAAGATACATTGAAAATCAGGTGATAATCAAAATGAGTTCCCAAATTTGCATTATTCAGTAGTTATTTATGTTATGAACAGTTTTTTTATGCTGCATACTTTCATTATGAATTTCAACTCATTGTTCATTAATGTTATGTGATCGTTAAAAGGAACAGTGTGGTTTGTTTTTAGTATCTTGCAGAATACACGCTTTTCAGGATGTTTCTCGAGTTCTGGCTCTAAAAGTCAGAAAACTATTGAGAGGAAAAACTTGGATATGATCTTGTTACTTTGCATTTTAAGTGCTCTTGTGTGTATTGGAATTTTAGGTAATATAAATTCTGAGTGTTAGGAGGAAATAAATTGCGATCCATGCTGGGAGTCTAGGAAATGTTCAATAATCTTGTTAGTAACATAGGAATGTTAATTTAATGAATTTAGGAGTTAGTATTTTAAAACAGTCTCTATATGGATCTTTTTATGAGCTTGTGTTGAATAATATTGTGGAAAATTATTTTCCGGTGAAGTTGATGAAATATGTCGATCCGAATGACGCCAGAATAAAACTAGATCCACGTATAGCATCTAGAAATTCATGCTGTCTGTAATATACACGTGCAACTTTGGAGTTGTTGTGAATTATTGCTTTCATAATAAGACAATTGGTTGTATTTTCAGGTCATCCGAACTCTCACGTGAAACATATTCAAGATTTTCATTCACATTTTACCTGTTTAGCTATTATTACATAAACGGTAAGTGACTGGTTCTTCGTATGTTACGCCTTGTAAGTGTCTGTTTCAATTGGTTATTTCCCGTGTTATCTTCATCAATCTCAACTGATTTATACTTTTTTTATTTCACAGTATGAAAAGGCGAAAATTATGAACAGTAACCAATCTGATAAATTCTATATGGAATACATATTAGAGAGTTGGGCAAACACGGACCCCTGGGTATACCAGAGGTGGGGGTCAGGTACCTAGAAAGAGTAAGCACCCCCTGTCGGCCGGTCACACCCGCCGTGAGCCCTATATCTTGATCTTGTAAACAGTAATCCGTAGTCAGAATCAATGTGCCAAGAACGGCCCTACAATACGTATGAAACACGTCATTTGACCCAGTGAAAGGTTAATTTGGCAAACGACCATAGAAATGCTGACTTCAAATGAGACTGCTGAAACCCTTGTAACATCAACTTGTTTATAAGTAGCCTGCCTCGATTTAAAAACTGATCAAGTGTGTTTCGTTCTCTTATACTTATTGAAACAATTGTTTGTGAAATCGACGGTTCATCATAACACGTAACCACGTCGCTTCCTTTATGAGCTTTTTCCAGTATTATGATTATAATCTATTTTCGTAAAATTTTCAATGACGTTTCCTTTATGAGTATCATAATCAGTTAGAGTTTTGGTTGTTTGCTATTATCCATATTAAAAAAAAAAATTCAAAGTTTGAACATGGTTAATGTAATTCATGTTGTCTCGTAATGACTGGGATTTAAAGCAATTGCAACCTCCGCAATCTTTGTCTAATAAACATTCTAGAATTCCCAATCAACATACAAATTGCACGATTTTCTAACTGTTATTTCTTTCACGTGTATTTCCTTCTCCATAGAAACTAAAAAGGGAAAGATATAGAACCTGAAACGAAATTTTGTATATATTTTTGTAGTTTAGTTTTAGTGCTGATTTATTTTATTTGTGCTTCAACAACACTTTTCTTTTTCATTTTGTTAGGAAATATTAGTCTACTGATATCCCGAACTGTGTGTTGATTTCTTTACTATAAATACTTACCACATGAATCTGAACTGTGTGTTGATTTCTTTACTATAAATACTTACCACATGAATCTGAACTGTGTGTTGATTTCTTTACTATAAATACTTACCACATGAATCTGAAAAAGATGCATCATTTTTAATGACTTTAAGCGAAATGATAAACACGAATTCAGGATACTACAAAAGGTAATTAAATCTTAATGTTGAGACTTAAATAGTTTGTGAAATGCAATGTTCTAACATATTATCTAGAGTGTTTGGCATAATGATGGCCCGCCTTCAACACCTTTTTAAAAGAGAGAGAGAGAGAGAGAGAGAGAGAGAGAGAGAGAGAGAGAGAGAGAGAGAGAGAGAGAGAGAGAGAGAGAGAGAGAGAGAGAGAGAGAGTTGGCGGTGTATCTATCGAGCTTTAGTACATGTATGTCAAAAGGTATGATCAGTAGAGATACAGTCTAAACAAAGACAAATGGCCCAAGGATCTCAATATAGATTAAGGTCAAAATACCAGTCATCTGTGGGTTTTTTATTAAATGTAAATTTGAAACTCAAAAGATGGATAAATACGACATGACCGGCGAGTTTCACTTCTTAGGTTTGTCATAAAAACTTACAACAAGATGAAAGCAATACACTTTTGCGGCATAGCAAACAATATTCTCATTCACATACCGTATGAACTACACTATCAATCAAGAAATCATAATACAATATGGCCTTTTGACCCCATAATCAGTAGCAATCATTTTCGTCCAATGGGAAGTCCATATGTATGATATGGTGACTTTAGGTGAAAAAGATAACACGTGAGAGCCCGGAACTCATTTTGTAATTTCAATGTCTAGTACACTTGACCTTTGACCTTTTGACCCCCAAAATCAATTGATATCATCTTCGTCCCATGGGTAGTCCATATCTGTGATATGGAGATTCAAGTTATAAAGGATTATACGCAGAAGCCCGAAAACCATTTAGCTATTTTAATGTTCACTACACTTGACTTTTGACCTTTTGACCCAAAAATCAATATATCATCTTCATTCCATGGGGAGTCGGTGTATATGGTATATTGACTTTAGGTGAAAAAGGATAACACCTAGAAACCCGGAAACCACTGCGTCTACAGATGGACGGACAACCTGATTCCAGTATACCCTCCCCCCACAACTTTGTTGCGGGAAGTGTATATATAAATGAAATTGATAAATTCTCTTTTACTTACTTCGGAAAGAAAGAGATAATGAAGCTGCTGGTGACGAATTACAATGTCTAGGATACTGTGTTGAACGAATCATTTCTGATTCTAATTCTGTGTACTACAATATTTAAATAAAATACATAAGTGCAAAAAAGGGGGGGGGGGGGCGCCAAACACTAAAGGGTGTAGGGTAACATGATTTTATAAGATATAAGTTTGGAGCACGTTTTGAAATTGTAATGTTTCTTCCTCATTTGTCAATTATGAATTAAACTGATGCAGTTAAAAAATTCATAGTTGACCAATGTAGAGTCCAAATCATAATTATCTCCAGAACATGCAATAAATTGTTTATTATACTGAAACAAAGCAAACTACAGAAATGCACTGAAATTGGGGGGGGGGGGATCTAGGATAAGCTCACTTATATATAGCTGAGTTTGCCCCATTGGTAGCACGAGAAAAAACGTATACAAATAAAGGCAAGCTTAAGTAGAAAATTGACATTTGCGCGGGTTCTTTGCATGCATGATGCAATTTGAAATGAAATTTTCAACACTATGTCAAGTGACATCATAAAATATAATTTACTTGTGATTACGAAAACAAATGGTTATCTTATTTCAAATTTTGTTTTAACTTAAAATAGCACAGTCAAACGCCGCACTAATTGATTGTTGCGCCGGTAAGTAATATACAATTATTGATATTTTTGATGGCTTTTTAAGTTTTTAAATCATTTTTTCTTGTACTCTAGCTGTAAACAAAGATGGCTGACCAGGTATCATTTCCTAGTAGCAGTTCGATTTTGTATATTATCAAATTGTCAAATCATAAAATAAATCAATTGTTGATATTTTCTTGGTCAATACGACGATGTATTTACCTGACAAGTACAATATTCCCCTCAACGAGCCCGGAGGGCGAGGTGAATGTTGTACATTCCAGGTAGCTGATTGATTGTTTTGACCTAAATATGACAATAACTGTGTAATACAGGCATTTTTAGTAGTGCGTAATCAATTCAATTTTAATCATATATCCGTACTTTTTCTTTGTACAGCAGATTATGGATGCAAAATATAAATATTTTGTATGGAGTCTAAACGTGTAGATTTCATAATATTTTTATCATGGCTCAACTAACATCGCATGCTATGTATAACGATGTAAAGTTCATACTTACAATACAGGAAAAACGGAAGGTAGTGTTCTCATTTGTTGTAGTGTCGGCATTATACATCGTTATATAGTATGAAGAAGGTGTGGTTTGGATGGAAAATATGCAATGTAAAATTCCATCAGCTAAATAAAAAAATTACTAATACTGAAGAAATACCATAGAAGAGAGCAATTTAAAATTGCCCAGAGAAATAATTTCAAAAAGAACTGACAATAAACAAATAATAAAGCAATAAAAAAAGACCAAAGCAATCCTATACTAGAGACAGTAGGTTTCACAATTTTGGTATAAATCTCTCTGTCAATTATATTTAAAGACCTATGAGCTTTATGGAGCAAAGACAAAACTTTCAGAAATTTGATGTCTATTCACTATATGAGCCATATTCCTTCCCTGGATTTTGATTGATTGATTGATTGATTGATTATTTATTGCTTTCCGCCACACTGAACAATTTTTCAGTTATCTGGTGGCGTCCAGTTTTTGTTGGTGGAGGAGAGAACCCAGATACAATGTACCTGGGAAGAGACCACCGACCTTCCGCAAGTAAACTGACAAACTTGCTCACATAACGCCGCGGCCGAGATTCGAACACGCGCCGACAGAGGTGAGAGGCTTTGTGATCCCTGGATTTTGAAACTCCAGCCCTAAGGCTATGTATTATACATTTTCGTAGAAGCCTCTATGCTCAATATTGCTTAGTGCCAAGTTTTTTGCTAGATGTTCAGTATAAAATAAGAATATTTCAATGCTTTTTCATTGCATGGTAAAGTATGGTCCTGTCCCAATACTTGAACCCCATGTCAAGACATAATTAATTTCACGACACTGGTAGAGGATTTCATGCCCAGTATACTATGAACTAACTTTCTTTCATAGATGTTCAGGAGTAGAGTAGAAGATATTTAAGCATTTAATGAACTTTCACTTTATGATCCATACAACCCACCCTGACTCAGGAGCCACAAATTTCAAAACCCTTCATGCGTATTGTAGCCATATCCTATGCCAGATGTCCAAGAGTAAAACAGAACTTCACAGAGTGTATTAGTTTTAAAGGTTTAAACTTTTTGCCTGTCATTCTAAGGGACAAATTGGTCTTGTAGTTTCTAAGAAAGAGTCCAAATGCTTACGGCGCAAGACGTTTGCATCGAAAAGGTAAATGAAAGAAACTTCATACTTACTTGAATACATTATGTCCTGTGAACACTTGGTGTTATCAAAGGAGAAGGTACTGTTTTGGCTACATGCATCGAGAGAAGAATTTGCTTTGCAAAAACTAACACCATGTACATCAGAATAGGTGTAACTCCAATTTCCCAAAGTCTCGGTTGGACATTCTACTAATTCGGATAATGCGCTTCCTTAAAGATAGAAAAAATGTATCTAATAATCAAATACATGTATTAATTCATTTGGCAACTAGATAGGAAATGTACAATTCTAACCTGTTTTCAGCATCATACTATGAGAGCCGATTTCAAATACAGTCCTATCACAGACATCTGTGAATTGAAGAGGATCATTTGATGCAGCTGATTTCAGCCTTTCATTCGAAGCATTCGGATTTTTGTCTGAATTTAAATAAAAAAATCGATCAGGTATGAAGAGGGGGATGGTTTAATCGTGAAAATAATTGAACAAAAGATATAAGTATTTCTATCCAGAGGGGGTTTGACCAGGGGTCTGGGAGTTGTCCAAGGCCTCCGAAGTTCTGGGTTTTTAAAAAGTTACTTCTGTATTCTGAAAACGTTAGGAACTTAATTCAAATTGAAGAGGCATCAGTTGGAATTTCTATATATGAAGCATTCATAAATCTTTTTTTTATCAGTGTTTCGTTGTGACCTAGTGTATGTTTAATCTCAAATTTAAAATTGTCCTACTACATGGCTGAAGGAAACAAAATTTTATAGACTACTCTGTACTCTGTAGAGAGCTACAGATCAACAAAGTGCGGCAAACACGATCTGTGATCGAAATTTCCTTTGGTAGGGTTTCATCAGATAATCCCTGTACAAAATATAGATACTTGGATTACCTATCTATATAGTTCAAAAAGCGAATTTTGTCGTTATGAAGAACATAAGAAACCTTATTAGAAAAATGAGGAGGACGATGGAGACAATTGAATAAAATCAAAGAGATTTGTGAACATCAAATTAAAAAAAAATAATAAAAAAATAATAAAACATTTATAGAGCGCCCTATATAATATAAATTACTCCAAGGCGCTTAACAGTAGAGTATGATATGAATGTACATTACAAAATAAAATTTTAAAAATCGCACGTTAATTAAACATATCTAAATATACATGGAAACGAGAGATAAAGATTATACAATCATTTACAAGTTATAGAGCACTATGCAGAGTATTAGAAATCAACGAAATAAGACATTAAGAAAATTTAAAAATTTGTATTAAAAACGGTCATTGAGAAAAAACTTGTATTGTCCAAAAAAGTTTAAAAATTAAGGAAAGCAATTTTAAGAAAGTGGGTCTGAATGTAATTTAAACGGTTCTGTTTTGGGCGGCTTTACCATGTTTCAGAAGGTCACTCCACAAACTGTCACCGATGTTTCGGATCTTAGTGGTCGGGCTGGGGTATACACGTCAATGAGTTTGTGTAGATATTTGGGAAATCACCCCGCCAGGGTGCAGAAGGTAAATTGTTTATATAATATAAAATTGTCTGTATAAAATAAGGGGAAAACATTCATAAAAAGAAGTACATATATTAGAAAAATTAATTTTTTAATGTAGAGGGGGAAGTGACATTTCCTTGAGTTCTATTGTAAATGTCTCTATTTGAATTTGAGTTAGGATTTTGAAATATTTTGGGGGATGTTTTTTTTTTCTTGTAAGTTTATTTCCATGCCCATCTTCATTCAATTTACGAAAACGTTAGTACGAAATGCTAGGCATCTAATCTCACCTCTAGTGTTTACATGTCTTCGTGTTAACCCTACTCTCAATTTTGCATTCTTTGACTCGTTCTGAAATGAAATAAGGGTCCTGTGCGTTCTTATCATAAACCACAATCAATCTGCTTTTCAATTGATTGCTTGTTGTTTTTTCACCACACTCAACAATTTTTCAGTTATCTGGTGGCGTCCAGTTTTTGTAGGTGGAGGAGAGAACCCAGATACAATGTACCCGGGAAGAGACCACCAACCTTCCGAAAGTAAACTAGCAAACTTTCTCACATATATCGAGAATCGAACCCGCACCCACTAGAGGTGAGAGGCCTTGTGATTTTGAGCGCAATGCTCTAACCACTCAACCACGGAGGCCCCCATCTGCTTTTTGAGGGCAATTCGTATACACGTAGGTGATAAAATATGCAACATGTATTTGCATTTTTAAATATGTATACTGACCGCTTGCCATGTAATACTGGTATTTATTCACTGTTATGTAGATGAATCGCAGGCAAATGTATGATCGAAAGTTCACCCCATGCAAACTGAACTCAGGCGATCTGAAATAAAACAAATTACATTCAAAATAAATATTCCGGTAATACAGAATAAATAAATAAAAAAGCCAAGGAACAGTCACTACCTATGTTAAGCGTCTTAGGTTTGACTAGGCGCCGGGATCGAGATTAGAACCCAGAACCTCCCGGTTACGAAGACGTAACCTCAAGTCTACCTTGACCTGTGAAAAACCTGCAATGGGGCTCTGAAATCAACTCAGATATAGCCATAACTGAGTTAAATATCATATATTCAACTAGAAATGTAGCGAAATTTGTTAACACTAAATAACGCTTGCAGTGAAAATGCAACAACGTAGTCTTTTATCTGATATATATATATCACGGAGTCAATGCTGTCTGACGTGTTTCATACCAATTGTTAGGCCTTTCTTTTTACATACTGATTCTCCGTTTATCTGATCAAGATATTGAGTTCACGGCGGGTGTGACCAGCGAACAGGGATGCTTACTCGCCCCCCCCCCCCCCCCCCCCCCCAGGCATTGATCCCACCTATGTTAGTCCAGGGGTCCGTGCTTGCCCTTCTCCTTTATAGGAATTATGAGATTGTTAGTTATTTCCACTTGTTCATTGATCACTATTGTTCATTGATCTTTATTTTTATTTTGACAAGATCGTTCTTTTGATAGGTACTATTTTTTTAACCTCATGACCTTGACCTTGGAGTTTCACCTACTTTTGAAGACTTTAACCGTGGCCATAGCATTTGAACGGTTAATGCTGGAGTTTTTATATTTCACACGTGTAAATCTTGAATAAGACCTTTCTTTTCGTAACAAAAGTTTGACATCATGACCTTGACCTTGGCCATACATGGGCATCAGTGTTCTTTCAAATGTGTTCCATGTTTCATATATTTATTTAAGATTTTTATTCTAAAACTGAGAATGGACAATAGATCAATCCATCGAATTATTGGAAATATGTACTATAGTGTGATGACATATTTAACATCTTCTAATATAAGGATTTTGCATCACAATTATTGACGTACTTTGCCATGTATTTATCGCCAATGTTTGTTTCACACGTGTACATTGAAGTTCCAAAGGAGCTGGTAGGAAAGTTGTTGACTGCGGTATTTGAAAAAGTGATCACTCCATGGTCGCTGGTCTCCCATGTTCCCGTTACAGGAAATGTACACGAACAGTCTACACAAAAGAAACAAAAACAACAACAAAAGCTCAAAACGAATCCAATATTAATGACATGGTTGTCAATCTATTGTCAGGCACCCGCAGTATGTAGCATAAATCTTATGCACATGCCCTCTTTCTACTCGATGGAAACATAAGCATAGAACCAATATGTTATTTCCCCGTCGATCACCTTCAGAAGTCGTTCTGCCTATATAACCAGTTTCTACTTTCTGTAAGCTTTTGAGATAACCACTTGTGAGATACTGATACTTATATTAGTATCTCATAAGTGCTTAAAGAAAATAAAAATTACTATGCAGAACTACTTATGAAGGTGATCAGCGGGGAAATAACATATTTTGGATAAGATTTATATTTTCATTGGGTAGAAGGGGGGGGGGATATGTATCTACAGTTCAGGTACTTGAGGTAAAACTTCGCCATTAAAATATCGAAACGATCTGCCAAATGCCCTTAACTGTCATAAAATTCTATAAAGAACATATTTGGTTAATTGTATGTATAACGTCCAGAATTTTTCACTCATATTGAGACGTCAGCAGCAGTAGGTGAAGTACCACAAAATTAGACCTGTGATTAGCGCTCAGGGCCGTAACATTGAGGGTTCTTTATTATGCCAACGCCAGTCGCGACACGAACGATTTCCGTTTGTAAGGTCATAACTGAAAGACCCGTGCTTGGCTAAGAAGCAGTTTTAAAAAAGAAGCGTCTTCTTTGAAATCCCATGACGCTTTGATTTGCTCGATATCCACATTTTGTAATCGATTTTGTTATCCATTGCCCATCTTGATCATTTATTTCATGACGGCTTACCATTTATTTTACAAGGATTTACTTTGAATTACTTTTTTCATTGAGAGGCACATGATAAGTGCTATGTATATTCAGATATTTTGATTGAGTATTTTGCGTTAGCCCAATAGATAGTCTTTTTTTTACGTTTACTTTGTTTACGGGATTGCTCCCCCAGTCCCTTCCAAATTGTAGCCCCCGGCCATAGAATAGATGTTGACATACAGTACAATCACCGTAAAAAACAAACAAACAAACAAACTAGAATCAAAGTGGATTTTGCAGACATACAAACTGACAAGTACGTGTACACTGTAGAAGGGAAAGAAAGCGAAATTCTCCTACACGTTCTCGTATTTACTCACATGTGGGAAAAAGTCATACAAATTTTCCCACTTATTCTGAAGGCTGTTTAATATTGAATGAAGTACTTAGTTAAATAAAAAATACTACTGACTGAATAGTAAAATACATGGAATAACTTACGAAGTTGTTGAATTTTCCATGAGACAAATAATAAACTCCAGTATATCATCATATCTTCTTCATGTTCTCAGAATCATAGAGTGATGAAGTATCGTATGTAAGAAGGGCTGTTGAAAAGCGTGCTGGACAATTATTGTCTCTCGAAACAAATATCTTGCGATAAATTCAATATTCCCCATAGCTATTGATTAAGTAGATTATAGTAGATTAAAAATGACTAATCTCACAAGCTTTAAAAGAATCAAGATATGGCATTATATTGGTTGCTATTTAAATGAATACTTTATGAAAGTCATACTTAGATTGTCAATTGTATACACTGTAATTAATCGGTGTAGGTGCTAACCAGTAAGTATTTAGTGTATGTAAAGTTTGTAGGTAATATAATGGAAAAAAAGACACCAAAACTCAATGGTAGTAAATTCTGACCTGAAATTCTTACTGTTCAAATTTAATCTACAGACGAAATGTGACACCCATACATTTTTTTATGAATTCGGAGCGGCAATGATGTAAAAAAATTTCTACCCAAAACACACATACACACAAACAAGAGAGAGAGAGAGAGAGAGAGAGAGAGAGAGAGAGAGAGAGAGAGAGAGAGAGAGAGAGAATTCCTTCGGATGATTTTAAAGTTACGACAAAATCTAGCCAACTGAATTCTTTAAATCCAATCTTTACCTCAAAATATCAATCAGTGTGCTGCATTATTTAATGTAATATCGGAATATTTTTCCCCTTTGTAATTTACAAGCTGATTAGTCGGGTAGTCTACGAGGAGGAGACCCCCTCTTAATCCTCACATATGGTGCCAGGGGCTCTTTGAATTGAATACATTCATAATACAGTAATTATGAAATCACAATAAATCATATATATTGATATATCATTAATATTATCATTAATAATGTTATATAATGCATGTATAATTAATAATAGGCGGATCGTAGTTCAAAGTATTTTCATTCACCATACAAGAGTTTCTACACTTCTAGAAACCAGGATACCTCAAGTAGTGATGTTTTAGGCTATTTACATAATATATTACATACATAAATATTCATAATACACAATGGATAAGAAAATAAGAGATTATCTGCAAATCTCTTCAATATCTTCATACTTTTCACCTGAATTTGAGCGTCCTCATCGTCGTAGGCCACGGCTGAAATGTTCGCACCTTACGCTCCTCTCTTTTTAACACGTGGATCCCTGCGTGAAAAATTCTCTATTTTCATGAATACGCAAAATGAGAATGGTATAATTCAATGACCAATTGGATTCATACTTAGCCTAAAATTGAAGATCTGGTTTAGCGTAGCAGCATTTAACTAAATAATGGCCGCGGCTATGAAAACTTACTTTATGCAACGAAACTATCTTTGACAAGAAAACCCCAACAAGTCTGCTTGTTCATTTATTAACTGTTCAATATTGAAATCACTATATCTGTATACATGCAGCCTCTGTTTTAGTTAGTTTACCGAAGAAGCGAAGATTGATCAAGAGTAATTAGATCGCATTCTATATATAGTTTAAATCTCCGATTAGCTCGGAAGCTCAGCGATTGGCCGAATTGCATCATGCATATTTATGAGAAACGCGCCAAATTTCACGAAGAGAGTACTAGTGAAAAGGAAGAGGAGCATACATTTCAGCCGGGGCTTACGACGATAGAGCACCCTTAGCTGACCAACCCGGAAGAAAACCATTGGTTAAAAGTGAGGAATAATATTTAACGTGAACTTTAAAGTTTTGATACATAGCATGGGCGGATCCAGAAATATGGAAAGGGGGAGTGGGGGGTGTTCAAGGTCGGACAATAACAAGGGTGTCATAAATATTACCGCAGAGTGAGGTGCGAATTTTCTCGAGTGTTTCTAATTAAAATAACGTAAATTTAGATGCCCTTGTCCTAATAGGATACTTTTTTCACAAGGGGAGACCACGTGGTCTTGATATCCAATTGAAATTGCATTAAAATTCATTTATTTCATTTTTATACTTCTAGGTGACCTGTCTGTCCAAAAGTGAAATTAATCTAAATCCATTAATCCTTTTATCACATTCCAGGGTATCCTTGCCACGAACCAAATTTTATTTTGGCCAATTTGACACAAAAATATTGTGTATATGCTGTACATTCAGGCCTACCTAGAGATGGAACAGCCATAATCTGTTTTATTTTTATTGCAAAAAGTGGCATCCATTATTTTCAGAGTAGACTATTCGTTCTAGGGAAAAGAGTACCAATTCATTTCCCAAAGACCTCAATACTAACATTTGGTCCTCTCAGTAATTAACGAAATTAATTTTAGATAAATGACCGCCAAGATTTCAAAGTTCATTCCAAGTGCTAATAAAAAACGCCTAAAAATATATAGGGTCCCGTTGCTTTTATAGGTCATATTTGTACTTTTTTACAACACATAGCAATCTGCAGTAAATTTCACCTTTCATTTCAAACACACCCCTACCATGGCAATTTCCTCAGTCATTTCTTGATTTTGTCCCATAATTTTTCATCCCGACAATTAATTTAAACTTCTATATTATTTCTCTCAATTTCAAATAATTTCACTCCTGATATTAGCCAATCACGCCACACCTAAACATTTATACCTCCGCTCAATCTTGGGGTAAACTGCATCCGGGTTGCGCATCCGGGGTTTGGTACTCTCATTCCTCTAAGAGTATTCTAAGAATGATTAGTATTGTGAGTTAAGAAAAATGCATATAATGTCATTATTACCATTTATTAATCTTTTATGTCTTTATCTATATTTATTTCTTTAGAGTACGTTATATGCTGACTCTGTGTTAAGAGTTAATCTTAATTAATTTCTATGCCAGGTAAAGGTCATTCAAATAAAGTGTTGAGAAGTCATTTGACTGGGGTTCAATTTTTGAGTGTAACACCCTGTACATATATATAGTTGAATTCCACTCAAAACGGAAGTAGAAATTTCCAACACAACTGAATAGTTATAGTCATGTGTAGAGATGGAGTTCTCTGGTGGTACTGCTGGTGATCATGGACTATGATGAATTCATTACGATTTTTGTATTCTAGCAGGTAGAGCACTACATGTAAAATGTGTGACCTGAGAAATTTAGCATACCTTATGGAGGAGGAAAATGTTTCTGGAGTCTGTCATCAGGCAATTCTCGCAAATGAGCGGATGATCACTGGGAGCAAAGGTCAAAGAGAGGTAGATTACAGTGGAATGGAAACAGATGAACTAGCCATGGCCTTGCTTCCTTGTGACAGTGATACATATTGTGCTTTTAAAACGAAAGGTGATGGAAATTGTTTGTACAACTCTGTGTCGCTGCTCCTGCGCGGTGATTTGTCTTTATCGTTAGATTTGCGTGTGCTAGTTGCTTGTGAAATATTTCTGAATGCTGAACTATATGCTCATCATGAACATGTTTCCATTGCTGCAACCAACTCAAAAATATTGACAGATAATGAAGATACATTATTTTCAATGCTTCTTACATCTGATGTTGCTACAAGTTTTGACAGAAACCTTGATCGGGTAGAAGCATTGCAAATGGAAGGAATTAAAACATGTAATGACTGAGCATGGTCATCTATGATTCATGTTTTAGCTATAGCATCTGTGACTATGAGAAGGCTAAACTGTGTTTACCCGGAAGTACATGATTAAATCCAGTGATTGACATACGAATGAAGAGATTGCTGTTATGTGGAGTAGGGATGGTGACTTATCGTCTACTCTTGGTTCTTTCTTTGAATCAAATCATTTTGTGGCATTAGCGGAATATGAATGTGAATATTCAGATTCAACAAATGTGAAGTCTCAGAAAAGACCGCGTGAACCTGTTTCAAACATTGACAATGAAAGTTGTGACACTGGAAAGAACCCTCATAAGAAGTTAAAGCAGCCAATGCCAGGACAGGCCAATATCAGCAAATACTTTGAACAGCAATCCCACATGGGGATTGTCATTGTGAATGACTCTGATGTACCCGATAAGGAACATGATGAAGAAAACCACCCAAAGGCTTCTTCTTCACCACAACCTGGTACTTCAAATATTTACATCATACCTGACAAGGGCAAAGAAGCAGACAGTGAGCCAGTTGTTCAAACTGAGTTTGACTTTGGCCTCATTGCCTCTGGCCTGGTATCTGTGCATCAATTGTCAAATGAGACTAAAGTTGGGTATCTGAAGAATCACTTTGTTCCTGGACCCAAGTTCAAATTTTCAAGTGAAACAGTGGTCAGAGGAAAAGACAAAAAAGCTAAAACATTGACCTTCCAGTATTCATGGTTAGGGGAATTTGAGTGGCTTGTCTATAGTCCGTCACAAGCAGGTGGTTATTGCAAATACTGTACTTTGTTTCCACCCAAAGATGAAAGAATAAATACAGTTGGTGTTCTTGTTACAAGCCCTTTTCAGAAATACTCACGAGCGAAAGACAAGGATGGAACTCTAGTCAAACATGCTCAAACCAAGTATCACCAGAAAGCAGTAGAAGCAGCTGCCATCGTTTTGTCTGTTGTGAGGAATCCAGGAAAAAGCATTCCTTGTGCCATATCACAAATCAATCAAAATTTTCTAGCAATTGATCTGATGTCACAGTCGGACGACATTCTGCATGACCATCTTCAGTTTTGTAAACGAAATGCGATTTACACGTCAAAGACCATTAAGAACGATGTAATTGGTATTGTGGGACACTGAATTAGAGATACTATCTCTGAAAATCTGCGGAACAACGATGATGCTGTTTTTGCTGTGATTGCAGATGAAGTAACGGATACAACATCAAGTCAGGAAATTCTCAGCGTTTGTCTGAGATTTGTAGAATTCACTGACAACAAACCTGAAATCCGTGAAGTTTTCTTTGATTTTGTGCACTTAAACAGGGTAACAGGTGAAAAGATTGCCTCTGGATTATTACATAGTTTGCAGAAAAATGGTCTAGATGTCAAGAAGGTTAGGGGTCAAGCTTACGATGGAGCATCTGCAATGTCATCCCCAAATGTTGGTGTACAAGCAAGGGTCAAGGAAATACAGCCATTGGCATTATTTACACATTGTTGCAGTCACGTGTTGAATTTGTCAATTGCAGCATCATGTCAGATTCAAGCAGTCAGAAACATGACAAGCACTATCAATGAGGTTTTCATCTTTTTCGATTCATCACCAAAAAAGGCAAAGATTTTTTGAGCTTGTCCTTTCCAAAGAAGATTCAAGCAGCAGGGTAAAGAAACTCAAAGGTCTTTGTAAAACTAGGTGGATTGAACGCCACGCATGTTTTGAGACATTTTATGATATGTACGACTTTAAATGCATTGCACTTGAGAGCAGCCCAAATGATGTACTAGAACTTCTTACTGACAACAATCTAGTGGACTGGGTTGCACAGTTGGGAGAGCATTCGACTCCGGACTTGAGGGTTGTGGGTTCAACTCCTCACCGGGGCTATGCAATTGTCCTTGAGCAAGACATTTGTCCACTGTTCAATTGTTGCTACAATATCACGATTAAGTCCTACAATCTACATATAACCAAATATATGTTGAAAAAGGACGTTAAATAAAACAATTAATTCAATTAACTAATAAATTATGAGCTATAATCTAAAATATTATTGTTTGTTTATTTGAAATGACCTTATAATTATGTTATCGAAGATAGAAATCAGTTCCTCGTTGTTTTATGTGAAACATAAGTAAAAAATCAAAAGAGGGGGTCCAAGTGACCCCCCTCCTCCTGAGACGTCATTATATTTTCTTTGCCATATAAAATAATATAGGTAAATTTCAAAAGGGGTAGGGGTTTGGACCCCCCCTCCCCTTGGATCCGCTAGTGCATAGAGATTGTCGCTACTTCCTCTTCAAGCAATGTACATTTCATTTTATACTTAAAAGTTCTATAACATATTATAGATATAACTTTGTTTAGTGCAGTTGTTTTCTTGTTTACGTTATAAAAGAAACCTGTCACTTCAATTTTCCATGATGTCTTAAAGTTTAGAAAACAAGGCGTGTTATCCAATGTTATTTTCTGGACTTTCAAATATCAGGTGTTTAATGTTTTCGATCTGTCCTCTGTATATGAAAATGTACTTACTTTATTATTCCATTTGTTTACAATATAATTACAAATTAAAAGTTTAAACTTGAATGAAACGTCATGTTTGTCAATTATATTAATTTACTTTTGCATCATAAATGTTAGACCATTGATCTTTTGCTATATTAAACTCATTTGACCACGCGTGTTCAATATATGAGAGAGTGTGTTTTCTTATGGAGAAAGATGTCATAGAAAATTTTTGAATTCATTTTCCTTGATGATTTGGTTTTAAAATGGAAATGTGGTCTTTGTACCTATTTATGAATTCAACATTTTTGTAACCAACCTTTAGCATTTAATTCATTTTTAATCCTAAAATAGTTGTTTATGAAAATTACTGTTTCTTTCATATTTTTCATCTCTTCTCTTGAAAATACGTTTTAAAGAAAATAGTATCTATTCTTTATCTAGTTTTAGTGGTATGATTTGGTGTACCAAAAACAAAAATTGCTTAAAATTCGCCCATGTCATTTGTATAGTAAAGATCTAGTGATATTGCGACACTTTTCTGTCGTCTGTAATCGTTCAAGTCTTTACAAGAGTCATTCCTAAATCTACACTAAACTGAACTGCTGTCTCGTGTGCTATAACCTCAACGGACATCATTTTAGTCTGTATGAATGAATGAAACAACTAAATTGAATTCTCTATAGAATATCGATTATTTTCGATTATGAATCGAAAAGATACTTCTGATTCGATTCGATAATCGATTGTAAATTTCTTTCGACAGGAAAATCATTCATTTTTTAAATTCAGAATTTTACAAATTTGGACCTACTCATGACGCTCAGGGAAGCTTAGAAAGCCTGCAACATCATTCGTAGGACAAGTTATCTCACCATTCCACCAGTCGTCGCCAGGTCTCTTTCCTTTTCCATCATGTGTCCATCGAAAGGCTACGTTTGCGATGATTTCAATGTCATTTCTCAAAACACGCCCAACCCAGCATCCATTTCCTTCTTCTCCGTTTTGCATCTAATTCATTGCTTTGTTGGTTAGTCTTGGAACAAACCCCATCATTGGATATTTACTGTGACCAAAATGTATTGCAGATTTTGCGAAGATTGGTATTATAGAAGGGTTATAGTTTTTTGAGGTATGTTTGATTTGATTGCTTGTTTGTTTGTTTTACGTCCAGTCGAGAAAATTTCACTGATATTGAGACGTCACCAGCATTAGGTGAAGTTCCACAAATTTAGATCTATGCTTAGCACTGAAGGCCGTAGCAGCGAAGGTTCTTTAGCGTGCCAACGCCTGCCGCGGCACGGGGCCTCTGTTTTTAAGGTTATATCCTAAAGACTCTTTATTCTCACTTCTAATTGCTAAGCATTTGGCGAAGGAGCAATCACTACCTATGTTTACGTTCAAAGTTTGACGCGATCATAACGCAAGAATGGTTCGAACTCACAACCTCCTGGTTACGAAGGGAGAATCAACCTCCATGTCTCCGCCCATATAACAGACGTCACATTCATACTGTTGCATATCTTCATCTTTGTGTTTAACCTGACTGACCCGCTTTTCCAAATTGCCCGTAACAAACGGCGTAGCTGATCGCGTTCAATCTAAGACTTTTGATATGGGGAGTGACTGTACTTTCGTTATGCACCTGGGGGCATGTTCACGAAGCTATCTTAAAAATAGTCTTAAGACACGTCTTAAGATATATCTTAAGACATATCTTATGACCACTCTGAGATATATCTTAGGATGTAAACCGAAGCTATCCTAGTCATATCTTAAGTTATGATGTCTTAAGTTAGTGATATGCAAGTAAGTCCATGTCGAAAAATATCATTTGTACGAATAATAATATTTAAAAAAAAAAAACCACACACACACACACAATTTCACATTATTTTTTATATAGAAATGACAAAAAATATATTGAATTTAAACAAGATGTTTGTACTATCGATCAAAAATTTATATTTTAAAACAACGTGTCTACTGATTGTGTTTATGCAGTAATTTGTCCTTCAAGTGGTATACATGTATACGTATTCGCACCAATTTAGAATCGTCCGTGCGTTCAAACCTATTGTATAGATCTATAGCCACAATCATGGAATCACTGAGAAGAAAGCGAAGTCCAAATTTTTCGGAAAGTGAACTGCAAACGTTATTGAAAGAAGTGGAGAAAAATAAAAGTATTCTCTTTTCTAAACTTTCATCTGTGACCACAAACAATTCAAAGAAACGGTGGTAAACAACCGCCATATTTCTTCTCGAGTCAAGATAAGACAGCTTTTAGGATGTCTTAAGTTTATGACAAATTTTAAGATGCATCCTAATTTAGGATAGCTTCAAGAAACTGTCTTAAGACTAAGATGCGTCCTAAGAGTAGTCTGAGACATATCTTAGTCTTAAGATAGCTTCGTGAACATGCCCACTGGCATTCTCAAAACGGAGAACCAAGGTATGTGTTAGCACGATAAAGAACCATTGCCGCTAATGCCTCGAGTTCCATGCTTGTGGCACTTGACGTGAAGCTGGGGAAGTCTTTGGGACTCTCTGAGTGAAAAAATATTCTTGAAAGAGACGTAAAATAACATATAATTTTGCATATGGATCGACAACCGATAACTCACTTGATCAAACATGAAATTTAGTTTGAACGAGTTCTTCTCTGGTACTGTGCTAGGAAGACAAAATAAAGTTTTTTGCGTACATGACTTAAAAAAAAAGAAAAACTAAAATTTCAGGTATTGTTGATAAACACTCAAAAGAAGAGAAATAATTATCTTCATTGAAATTGATAACTCTAATCCCAAAGTTAATAATACTCCTAACCTCCTAGAACATGTGGTGCTGGAGGCATGGAAAGCCACTTTTTGTATCATCTTATCATTATATACTGTATTCCTTTTTTTACTTTATTTTTTCTTATTTTTTTTTTGTCGAATTTTTATCCTTGATAAACGATGCTGCATTCCTGTGATGTCAATATTAGCTGAACGTCGTTGCTTCTTTCGTTCCTTTCAATATCATCTTCATTTTTTTAAATATCTAACTTCGTGAGCCGAGAATTCAAATATTGCCTCGTGCTTACTGGTGAACTAAAAAGGCGTTGTAGGTATCTCTAACCAAAATAGCAAGTATTGTGTTTAGGTATTGTCGATAAATATGCATTAGCTTAACACCAACAGAACATTTTTCAAACATATCAGATAGGTACAATCAGCTTTGTGACTGTGCTTGGTAAAGCGTGCTATACATGTCTGTAAACACAATAAGATAATATTAAATTGGTTTAAAACTAATTAAACATTTTTCAACACAAAAGGAACAATCTGCTTTGAAGATATTTTATTTTATATGTAAATTTTACAATTAGTAAAGAAGATACGAAAAAAACCCCACATCATACTAAAAAGTATTACATTATTTCTGAAAAATAAAAATGTTTGATAGGGAAAAAACCCCATAATTTCACAAAATGTAATTTTCATTAAAGTGAAATATTCAAACAACCATTTTCTGGACATGTACTGTAGATAAAATAGTGTATAGGGAGAGTGACTTTAAACTTCAAACAGTGAGGATATTGGTTTTAGGAACAAAATTTTACGACATTTCAGTTTTTTGCAGCATGATTGACTGCATTGGATCAAAATGTTGGAAAATAGCGCTAGTTTTTGATATATTTCATGGATTTGAGGTGTTGGAATACTGTAGAATAGACCATAAACTGCATATCATGTAAGTAAAAATGTTTAAAATGTGATTATAACCTTTATATATTTCCAAGCAATGCTAAAAATTTTTGACCACACGGATTTTTAGTTTATGGTCACTGAAACTGATTTCTTGATATTTATTTTCTGAACTTTCGGTAAAATGCTGGATTACTAACGTTACTATGAAAGATACAGACGAATGTTTCAAAATTACAAGAGGCCCACAAATCACAACGCTCACATGAGTCATGTTGCCTAGCTGTTAAGGTTTTTTCCTCTCCAAAGACTTTGACCTCATAACGTGTACTCTTGTTCGCCCCAAGATGTCATGACATAATTAGCAGAAATTGGTCTATAGGCCCTATTATTAACTTGAGCACAGATATGACATTCTGAACTCCTCTTGCAGCTTTGAAGCAGGTACACTTGTAAACTTGATGACTTTTGATCCAGTTTGTCGCCTCTTACGACAAGAAAGGGGTATTGAGGACCTATCTTTTACATAGGAATGTTTTGCGAAGTTTGGATTGGCCCTCTGGTTCTGGAGATTTTTAAAATTTGTCAATTTTGTATTTTTTGCAATTTCTCTATTATCTATCCTTGGAGAAGGGCGTTGAATCCCCTTCATCCAAGGATGGTTTTTTTTTTCCAAGTTTGGTTAAAATGGCCCTGTGGTTCTGAAGAAAAGTAGAAAATGTAAAAAAAAATCTACAGACAAACGAACAGACAGACGGACAACAGAAAACCCTTTGCAGTTTTTTTTTTATTTCCACTACAGTATATTTAAAAGCCTTTCGAGAGTACATGTTAACAACAGAAAGTAATAGATTCAAGGATTTGTGATCAAATTTTAATATCACTGCACTTGGATGCCATGACAAAGGGAAATGAATTTAGGACAAATTTTAACATTCAGATTTTGAAATGATATACCTTGGCAATATTAACTAATTTCAAATGTCCAGAATTTGATTGAAACTGATGGTATAGAAACTCTTAGGGACATATGAATGTAAATTACAATGTTTTGATATTTTGTATCAAAAACTGAGGCGCATACGTGATGTTTATATCTTAATAACGAGACCGGGTATGGGGTAGTTGTTGTTATGGTAACACTTAATATTCCCATAGTTTGAATTCTTAATATGTGACATTAACTTGGAGTAGGCCTATTTGGATGTGTTCTATAATGTTACGGAACAGCGAATTGGAGCTTCTTAATGGCTCAAATATTTTGCAATGTTGACAAATCATGGTACATGTAGTTTGGAACCGAGATGTGGTAAAATCCTACTCCAGATACCGAGTCAGGAAGTCGACCATGCTAGATAATCCCAGTAATATTGACAGTGGTTTTTGATTTTGTAACACCTTCTACAGTAAGCACTCAATCTATATATATCATTAAAAATATACATGAACTTGATGAAGAAATTACAGTAGACCGGTATGTCAATATCTTATTTTTAAAACAGATAGGAAACACTGAGCGAAAATCATCAAACTGGATGAATATAAATGCACTCTAGACCCTTCATTTCGGCCGTATTTTCTCACCCAATCCCAGCTGATAGAATCCTCCATACACATGGTAGGTTGGATGGAGTGCAGAAACTGATCAGATACTCTCAAAAAATCCTCTCCACAATCAAAGGCATTCAGTATTGTTTCGACACAACTGAATTCCACGGCAATATTTCTGTAAAAAAGGATATGTAGCGTCACGAGCTGATGCAGTGTAAATTAGAGCGTGTATGGAAGTTTCAAAATACTACGTAGTGTGTTCCCTGGGCTCCTTAAAATGCTATTCCAGACACTGTATTAAAGTAATTAGATAATGTGATAAATATACTATTGTCAATTCCACATGTTGAATTTTTTAATTTATATGTTTTCTTTGATATCTTGCATGACGTAATGGTTGATTAAATGAATGCTAATTTACTTTATCATCAAAGAAACATCTTGTATTGTATCAATTGATATTAAATATGCACATTTTAACCTATTTAACTATGTTCAAAGGCAGGGGATTTTTCAGTTGTTTTTTTTTTTCGCCATCTTTCCGATGTTTTCTTCTGGTATATTCATGGTGTGTATATTACGTCGCAATAAAGGTAATCAATCAAAAGTTGGATCGTGTATTAATATTTCAATACCCAGATGAATGAGTCGTCTCAAAAGTGTTGTTTGAGGGCTTCACCTGTCAACTATCACCAATTTTTTTTATCGATGAAAAGTATATTCTTAAATTCATAAACTTACAAACATTTTTAGTAGTAAAAAAATTGTCTTGTGATTTTCAGAATAATCTGCATTCGTCCGGGAGAGCTATTGTCATGACCCCTGTGTCGGCGGCGATGTTTCACCTTGGCTGTATCTTTCGAATCAAGGGGGATGGGGCTTTAATATTTTACATATAGATCATTCATGACCAGGCATTTCATTTGAAACCAGACTTGTGACCTTGACCTACTTTTCAGAATCTTTAACCTTGGCGATATCTTGAACCAATGGGGATAGGGCTCTGATATTTCTCATCATTTGGTACCAATACTTTTGACCTTGTAACCTTGACCTTTTCAAAAACTAAAATTGACTATATCTTTTGAACCAAAGGGGATAGGGTAAGTAGAGTCACGTTTCCTGGTTTGGTTGTGTTCTGACAGCTCTTATTATGTGTGTGTCTCATGTTTTTATTCATACACAGTGCACCATTTGCATACACCGTCATAATATGTCAGTACCATATACTTAATGTTCATCACACATTCACTGTGAATTTCAGCTTATGAAACTTTAGTCTAATGTTTCTAACGTTCGCCATGAGCATAAAAGTAAAAACAATGCAAATATAAGATGATATTAGTTTCAAGTGCCAAAGGTTAAGTAAAAGTTTACAACTAGTATACAGTATATATGTATCAAAATCTAAAATCCCTGAATGTTTTGAGATTCTGAGGACGGAAACATTTTTAAAAAGTTATCGAGACCTTTATATTCTCTGTTAACCCTGAACTGCAAAAAATCCACTTAACCAAAATAGGATAAAATAGGCCAGAAAAAGTAATAAGAGAAACAACAGGCTTCTCTCCTCAATAGTTCAATTCTACAGTCTGTTTTGATTAATCGTAATCGTTTATTTCCAAGATATACATCTCATTTTCATGTATAACGATACTTTGATAGTTTTTTTTATTACTGTCTAAGCTATGGAAATGAAGGATATGTTATAATGTCAGAATGCACCAACTTCGTCAAAAAGTGGCGACTTAGAAATACAGGAGTATGCGAGTGGTCCTACTGGGGTTTTTCCCTTATTTCCACAACTATTTAAGTTTTTTGTGCAATAATCACAGTAATTTCGGTTAAGTTCACAGAAAATTCTACTTCTAGTAGACCAAAAGTTGCATTTTCTGAATCAAGCTATTTTAAATACCTATCCGTATTATATCTATTGTTCCAGAAAACTTCACTGAGAAACAACATGTAATTATTATGACAAGCCGTTTTACTATCTATCAGAAAGAGACGTCTCTATAACTTCTAGCTAACAAGTTATATGACAATTACTTCAGGAGTTTGATTGCCTTAAGTTTTTAAAATAATAATTTATTTTTCTGACTAGTAGTATAGTGTCTAGTTTAACATAATTCAAATGTCTTATTCAGATGCCCCTGTCTGAATATTTGGACGATTGTGCGGCCTTCTCTTCCGGAAGCGTTACGAGTACCAGAATTAAAATAATCGAAATAGATACCTCTTTAACTTGGAAAAATATCTCTTCTTGTTTAAATAAATTCTCCTTTGGACGCTTAAAGAGATATCTCTTGTTTTAGAAGACATCTTTATAAAGATATCTCTTAAGTTAAAGAGGTATATTTTCAACTTGACCTATTTCTCAAAGTGAAAAGTAAAAGATACATCTCTAAATGAAAGAGATATCTATCTTTGTTGAGATATCTCTTAACTTAAACGGATGTCTCTTTTTTTAAAGAGATATATCTTTGAAAAAAGAGATGTCTATTTAAATTCGAGAGATTTATTACTTTCCAATAAATAGTAAAACGGTTTACTGTAACTTCTACCCTCTGTTCGATAATTTGCGTGTCTTGTACGTGTACGTATCATAATAATGACAAGTTTTGCAACAAATATTCTTCTCGTGGGTCATCTGATGACGACAGTTATAACTCAGTGTCACACTCCAATTTCTGTATAGTTGTTGTTGCCTACTGTATATATAAATCCTTCAGATTTGGAAGCTTAACTCACCTACAAAAACCTGTCCAATTTCCTGTAGTCTGGGCTTCAGCTGCCCTACCAAAATGACGAACCCCATAGCAATTTTGCATATAAAGATGAAACTTGTCACTTTTCTTTTCAGCACATTGCAATCCTGTTTCGTAAACTGCGAAGAGAATGCTATTTTATGTAATACATGCTAAAGTGTATGGTTACTTTTTGACACACACACACACACACACACACACACACACACACACACACACACACACACACACACACACACACTCTCTCTCTCTCTCTCTCTCTCTCTCTCTCTCTCTCCATTACGAGTCACGTTACGCTGGATTGCTGGATTGTTCATCTCTATTCCAAACTTATGATTTTTCGATTGATAATATTGTCAACTTCTTTGACGTATTTTCATTTGTAAAGCTGAGAAATAAACTCGATAATGTATTCCTAATACAATTCTTGGATTGTAAGAACATATAATCATTGGTGTAAATAATTCTCCTGTAATGTATGTGTTTGTTTATACATTAAATTGGACGCTTATTTAATCATTTATTTTTCATGCTTTTTTGATTTGAAACGCTTCTATTCATATATACTATTTTGAGAAAAAAAATGTTTGTCTGTCAATCTGTCTACCCTGGAGCAAACATCCTTAATGACGTACTCCACATCGTTATAATGGCTGATTTCCTTTAAAATCATGAATGAAACTATACATATCACCATTATTTGAGCCTTTCCAAGCAAACTCCCTCTTATGTGATTTTTTCCCCAAAAATTAGTTGCAGTACCTTAAATTGCATTCACCACCTTAATTTAACCATTATGTAGCATTTTGATTAGCGTTTTAAGAGCCATTCTCTGTAAGTATTAAAATGATGTGGAAACCACCATCACAGATTTTGACGAAATTTTGCACAAAGTATACATACTTTAGTCTTTTAATAATGACACCTTTAAAAATGTGCACTGACTGTTTCCATAGCAACAAGACATCCAATTTCGTGTAAATACGTAATCCTTGGTGAATGTTAAATTTTCATAATTAAAATGTGTACTAAAAATGAGAGAAAATTGTTTCAATTTTGTGCAGAAACAAAGGCACTGGTTGATTGTTCTTGCATGGATATATATATATATATATATATATATATATATATATATATATATATATATATATATATATATATAATGTATTAATATAGCATATTAAAAAATTAAAAATTTCTTATTTAATTAAAGAATATAAATTGATTTTAAATATTGCACTATTGCGAAAATATGCTAGTTTTCCCTCAATCTTAATCACCTTGACTCTTGACTGGAATGTGAATTCCAAGTATATTCATGATGAAGACAATTACGTCCCTTTCCACGAAATGAAAGAATAGCCCATTTTCGAGTTACCGTATTCCGGCGGTATTCTAACATTTACTTTGTAAATGAGTCATGTGATTTTTGTAAAATGGAGGGGCGCATTACTTCCGGTAAATTTGATTTTGTTACAAACGAGTTCGACTGCTGCGAAATGCCCAAGTTCTATTGTGTTGTGGAAGGATGTACGTCAGATACGAGGAAGAAAGGGATATATAAATTCATGGCTGATGTGAAATTCTTTCCATTTCCCACATCTAAACAGCCCAAACTCTGCAGAAAATGGCATGAAGTGTTAAGGCGCCGTGAGTACAGGTATCACATCTCTAATTTTCACTATATATTACTATAGAGGGGGAAAATCATTAAAAATCGGTTTACAAAATTTATGCCAAATGACGCAGTCGGAAATGATCTATGTTACCTCTCTCGTCTGCTGACACCAGAAAAACAACACCCTACATTTTCTAAAAACAATTACCCGCAAACAAGACTACCCTCAAATCCACGTGTTTTTCACAAGTGTGTAAACAGCCTGAGTCCACCTCATGAAGTAGCCTCAGCTACCAACATCAATAGTTCCACTGTAAACACAAACTTTCCTAATCAGGGGTACACAAAATAAGAGAATAAAATTCTTTCAAATATACGGAACTACAATTGACTAAGTTCATTTTGATTGGGTAATTACCGGTGTGATACATGTACCTACAACCGCTCACGTCACGACAGTTTATGCCCCAGACATTTGTAGATTGTGAACAAACACCACATCATCTTTACCTCAAGCTTTTTCGGTATAACAACTACAAATATTTTGCAGGGAACCCGGGGAACATCATCTATTTAGAAAAAGATTAATCAATCACCGGAATGATGACGCCATCGAAATTGGAGACGCGCCGTTCCTTCATACACTTAAATTCAATTCTGCTGCAAGTTGACATAGTCTTAACATGTTATCTTTTCAATAAAAGTGACATGTAACTCCTCGATCCAGTAAAAATCGCTTTGATACTTCGAAAATTCATGGTGAAAATCGGATGTGGATGTGCCCGCATCGAGTACAAAGTAAATGTTAGAATCATGCCGGAATATGGTAACTTGAAAATGGACTATTGTGTGAAGAGTGTTTTGGATTATTTTCATAATTTTGAGCTGGTTTACATGCTTAAATGAACTAAAATTTTTCATTTGACATTCAAGTGTTTGTCGGAGATCATTTTGCTTTCGATGGTTAGTCCTCGGTGATGATGTATCAGTGGATTTACGCTGCGATCGTGATGACAACTGTGATGAATTCTGATTAGCCGAAAATGAAATGGACATTAAATGTATTCAGTGTCATTATCATACTAGTTCAGATCCGTGAGTACTTTATTTTTATTTATTTTGTCCCAGTTTGTGCAATCACCTGACAGTAAACAAATCTATATATGCAATTATCGCAACCTCTGAACTTCTAGCTAAATCTTGTATGAGAACTGAGAAATGCCGGTGATTGTGACTGTTTATCACATTAGCTTTTTCATTCCTAAATTTTCATGAATCTGTCAGTTTCATTTCGTATTGAAGTCGGCAGTTGGTCATCCTGATGCCATTAATTAGCAAGAAATATTCATTTTTTTTCCTATACATTTTTCAGACTGATTATCAGGAATGCAGATTCAAGATTGGATATTCAAAATGAAATTAAGACAGAAATGTTTTCTGCGATGAATGTATTAAACTCAACATCATTATATGTCAACACAACTGTGGTATATAAAATTTAAGCAATCCAACATGCTGAAAGAATCAAACCTATTGTTTGAACAAATGAACTAATGGTTTTGATTCAAATATTTTATAGATTTCACATATCAGTTTAAATTTATAAATAGCAATTTCCCTCAAAAATAAAACGAATCATCTTATGGTTGTTATGGTTACAATAACAAAGTAATTAATCACTGGTATTGCTAATTTGAACAACTATTTTTTTTTTACATAAATTAATATGTTCAAAGATAATGTGACAGTGAGATATAGTTTTCACTGTCACATGGTAATAAGAAAACCTATACTGCTTTCGGGTACAAATAGAATACTAGTTAATTCATTACAACTTTATGACATAAAATACTGGAATATGGTTGCTATGGCAACTAAATTATTTCTGAAATCTAAGAGTACATTACATTTATGCCAAATTTAATAGATTAAGGATATTACATCGAAAAATATTGGAATTTGACTCATACATTTTTCATATTACCATGGCAGCCACCTTTGAAGCCGTATAATTTTATTTAGCAAAATATGACATTTTCATTTTTTAATATTTTACACATTAGGGGATGTATTAAATTATACATAACTTTCATAGAATTCTGTTTGTGCATTTTTCTGTAAATGATGTCAAAATGACCTAAAATTGATTTTTTCCAAAAGTAGTCAAAATGTCAAAACGTCGAATTTTCAACCTCAAAACACTAGATAATCCAACATTAGTTTAATAATGTTTTATTTTGTATTTGTTATAATTAACCGAAATCTTTTAGTTAGTAATGAAGAAATTTGTACTCCAGGAAAATTAATTTGTTTTTTTAAAAATAAAAAACAGGCCAAAACAGCACCTTTTTAAGCATCTTTGGAACCATTTCCAAGGTGTTCTTGTTACCATGGCAACGGCACCTCAACAACAAATTTGATACCAAATTCAATGAGAGGGTATCAAATAATCACTATATGCCAAATTTCAGCAAAATCGGTGAGGTGAACTTTCCATCACTATTTTGAAAATTTTGATGCTTACAGAGAGTGACTCTTTTAAAACATGTTTTCATTTTGCCACATATTTTCTTTCGTCCCGCATAAATTACGTCATGTATTTTTATTGTGACGTAAAAATAAGGTGGATTGACATAAGGGGGGTTTTGCTCGGAACGGCTCATTTATCTATTCATTTCATAGTCTGTCTGAATAGATCAGTAAGTTATAGCACGTCGGCTGCTGACCTGTAGATCGGGGGTTCGAGTCCAGCAGCTGGGGTTTTAAATTTTTTTCCAGATCACTTTACACTAAAACTGTATTTTTTGACTAAATAAAATAAACTTGAAAGTTTTCAATTTCAAAATACTGTTGCACATATGATCCATTTTTCATCCACATCAAATTTCTCTGGTGTAGCATTCCTTGATATTTTGAGACTTTCAAGAGTCTTTCCTTCTTTATTGAAGATATTTCCCGAAGATGGCGTAATAAGCATTATCAAGCGTGTCCTGTCTTACCATTCCTGTGATTTTCGAATGTAAAGTTTTGTAAAGTAAAAATATCTTACTTTCCTTGTTTTCGCAAATCCCATACATCATGGACCGCAGCGACCGCTGACTAATCATTAGAGGATTTATGTCACGGTAATCTGGGCACATCAAAATTACGCTCTCGTAACACACAAAGAACTGACCCAGATCAATCCTGAAATGTATTACTTCAGTTTAATTTATTTCATCTCATGCATTTCAATGTTGATATGATGTGCAAAATTCGTAAATATAAACCGAAAATATTTTACTGACATGTGATTAATTAATATTAAATGCAATTCAATGTTGATATGATGTGCAAAATTCGTAAATATAAAGTGAAGATATTTTACTTACATGTGATTAATATTAAATGTAATTCAATGTAATAAGTATCTTTGTTTGAAAGTCGCAGATGCAGAGGCTCTTATTTTTGTTTCAGGGCAAATGTTCGAATTATTTATAGATCAGTATGTTTGACATTTATTATACTAATATTTACCAGCATCATTATCCTTTGAAAAACCTTTGAAGGAAAATAACGTTCTAATGTCAATTTGTTTGTTACTTCGGCATTGTGATATTACATTAACGTTGGTGTTCACATTTTTCATCAATGATTAATTAATTATATATTGTTTAACGTCCCGCTCGAGAAGTTTTCACTCATGTGGAGACGTCACCATTGCCGGTGAAGGGCTGCAAAATTTAGGCCTATGCTCGGCGCTTATGGCCTTTGAGCAGGTTTTTGCGGTCTCATCCTCTTACGACAAGCAAGGGGTAATGAGGATGTATTCTGACAACCCGGATCCCCACGGGGATTCATCAATGATGTTGGAATGTAAATATAATGGTATAGCCAACCTTCCATCTGTCGAAATTGTGAATTCATATTACCGGAAACAGCCGCTCTGGCATGATTGTATCTCTTATTATTATTAATATGGTGAGAAATTATTAAATAATAAATCTTTAAAAACATTAATAGAATAAATGAATATCAAAATAACTCGGTAGAATAATTTTGTAGTGAGATAAATTCACATGTATATACCAAAGATAAGTTAACCTTTGACAACGTTGTCATGGATCTTGCAGTCACCTGACCTTGACCCAAAAAGAAACAAGAAAAACTTGTTAAGAATGTCAGGCGTCGTTTATTTTCGTTTTTTAATTGTTGAGGAGTAGCATATCAGAAATGGTTTACAAACGACCGACAGACGGAAATTCACTTATAGAATTAACAACGGACTGGGAACAGGGACGGGATTTAGTGAAGCAAACTGACGAAATTCATTTGAATATCTTACATGTGTCTTACCCACAAGTTTCGATGTAGTCATTTGGGATAGACATTATACTTTGAATGTTATCTTGTGGTAGTTTGATTCCAATGGTTGCATAACAGCGCTGTATTCCACTGGTAAGCATGTCACAACCATCATTCCCATTCTGTGCGAACCCAGTTTCCCATAAATCTGAAAACGAGAAACATTCATGTCGTGTCTGATTACAACATACTCAAATTGTGATTGTGAATGGAGGATGTTTATTGAGACATGGGATTTTGAAATTGAATGCACTAGAAACCACTAACCTACTTCCGAAGGCAGATTTTTCAGAAAGTAAGTATTCAACCCTGATTTGCACTGTATTTTCAAAGAGTCTAAAGAAATGAACAAAAATGGTACTATTTTACAGTTAAGTACATGAGAAATAGGAGACTGCGCATGATTATGTAACTGACTCAGTAATTATATATTGTAGCGTTGATCATAACATTTATGGATGGATTTCCCACTATTTTGAATTTCAAAAGTATTCTAACCGTAAAATCTATGAAGTTTACAATGAAACTATGTAACATTTTAAAAATCATAAGAGTCATTCTGTGGACTAAATATGTTAATGTTATCGTGGGCGACGGCGCTGACAACTTTTCCTGGGTGAAGATTTGTTGAAAGTGGGAATTTTCGATGTACATGTATTAACATTGGTATGCTAAACCTTTACATATTGATGATGTCACAATTCTGTTACCGAGACTTGATTTACTTTCATGCTTTTGATTTGTCAAACACACACATGAAAAAAGAAGGAAAAAAAAAAAAATAACAAACCGTGTTCAATCTCATAAATATTATATAAAGAATACAAAATTAAGAGTAGGGCAAACACGGATAATTAGATAAACAGAGGTGGGATAGGGTGTCTAGGAGGAGTAATTATCCCCTGGTGACCAGTCAAACCCAAGTAAATTCAGGTTGCAAGTGGTCAGCGTTCGTCGTCGTCCGCCGCACGTTAACAAGTGAGCATTTTAACTTCTTTTTAGGAACTACCATTCCAATTCTTTTCAAATTTGGTATGAATCATCTTTGGGACAAGAGGGACATAAATTGTAAATTTCAGGACTCAAGAGGGATATAGTGGTGGGACAAAAAACCCTGCCAAAAATGGACTAATTTTCAAATATCTTCTCTACAACATTACATCTGTAAGAAAAAAAACTATGTGCATAGTGATGTAGAACAGGAGAGTGTCTACAAAAATTGTAAATTTCATGATCCCCGAGTTAGAGGGTCTGATTCTAGGGAGGGGCCAAATTTGGTATATAGCGTTTATGTGTATAACATTTAAAGTAATTCATCTTTATATGACGTCATAAGATTGTGAAAATCATTGATTTATTTAGATTTGCATGATAGGAATATAAATGTTGGAGTCTTTAATGATAGTTATTGTAAAATAATTTATTTGAAAAGTTTACGTTATGTATGAATAATGAATTATATGTTTCAAAATATTGAATCCAAGGGCAATACCTTTGTTTTCATTGACTTCTTTGAAAATTCCATTATGCGATCGATTTCCTTTATTTTTCACAGACATTTTATATATTTTTGTAATGAAATGAAATTGTTATAAATACAATTATATCGTTATAACCAGTTTTTGTGAAATTTAAGGAAAATTGTAATTTTCTGACTTTGATACATGATTCTGATTATGTCTGTCTCGCATCTTAAAAAGTACGATGACCCATATACTTTACTTGATGATTTACTTGTTTTAACTCTAATAAATTTTTATAAACTTTTATCAGGTAATAATGCGAGTATGGAGTTAGCTTAAATAACATATTCTCTAGTGCTATTGATACTATATTAAAAGTAAATAGAAATTTAGAATAAGTGGGATATTCATTTACCAAAATTGTAAATTTCATGATCCCAGGGGTAGGGGGTTTGGTATCAGAGTGCAGCCAAAGTGGTCAGTGATTAAATGTGTTACCAACTGAACATTTTTAACTTCTTGATACTACCATTCCAATTATTTTTCAAATTTAGCATGAAGCATCTCTGTGACAAGCGGGACATAAATGATTAATTTCAGTACTCCCGCACCCAAGGAGCTTTAGTAGCGGGGCAAAAACTGCCAAACGTTGATGAATTTTCAAAAATCTTCTTCTCTACAACCGCATATCTTTAGGAACAACTAAATGCATAGTGATGTAGAACAGGAACGCCTCTAACAGAAGTGTATATCTCATGGTCCACTAGTTCTGACTCCAGGGTGAGGCCAAACTTGGCATATAGGAGTATAGTGTATATGTGTAAAATATCTAAATATCTTTATTAATGCTATTGATACTAAATTATTTTTGAATAAGTGGAACTTTGCCAAAATTGTAAATTTCATGATCCCAGGGGGTAGGGAGTTCTAGGGTTGAGCCAAAATCATCATTGTCTTTATCATTTAAAAGACTTCTTAAAGTTTGCTGATACTGTATGGAAACTAAATGTGTGACCAAAACTGTGAACTTCGCAACCAATGGACAGGTTCAATACAAATAATATCGTGTTAATGTTACATGTATTATATTAAGTAAAGTCTTTCACCAGTATAGTCACTTTCGGGGGCATTTAAGTTTTAAAAACACATCTCGTTTTATGCTGTTGCTGAATATTAGAATTTTGCTTAGATATGCAGAACAGGATATTTTCCCCTAGAGTTCATAGCCCTTGGGACTAGTGATATTTTAAACTAATATTCAGGTGATCGATAAGGGATGTGGATCTCTTGTTTAAAGCTATTTTAAATAATATTATTCTAAATACAACCTTTATTATGTTTCTTTTGTTTTACAGCCTATTGTCACACCTGCAAGGAGACCGATAACCACCGCATTTAACATCACTTCTCAGTACCCACAGTATTATCCTCAACATTTAAGAGAACATATCAGAACTCGAAGTACAAACGACAGTAAATATCAGCACTTCTCAGTACCGACACTATTATCCTCAACACAGAACAGAACATATCAGAATACAAAGTAAAAACGGCAGCAAATATCAGCATTTCTCAGTACTAAATAAAAGTATCGGTACCAACGGTAAAAATATCAGTAATTATCAGAACTTATCAGTACCAAAAGCACAATAACAGTAATTATCAGTAAAATGACTACATGTAAGTGTTTTTTCCCCGTTAAATCTCTGCAGATTTTCCCACCTTTTTGAAGTGTGAAAGCATTTTATTACATTTTAGCGGTATCGTTTTCTTCAGTTGTTTTCATTTGTGTTTTAAGTTGAATTCATATATTGATTTTACCAAACAACTGTACGTACCAATATCTAACAATGTCTGTTGTTCTAAAAATAGACGATGGTTTCCTCCTTAGCCGACGATAAACTGATGGTGTACATGTGAAAATCTGGACCCTATTAACCTTGTACAAAACTTCACAAGTATCACTTCTAATTGATGAAAAAATGAAGATAACCAATAGTGTTATCTCATGAATACGATTAAGAATACAAAATCGAGAGTAAACACGGACAACTGGAAATAACTGGAAATAACATAGGTGGAATCCTGTGCCTAGGAGGAGTAAGCATCTGTTGACCGGTCACGCCCGATCTAAGCCCTATATCCTGATAAGGTAAACGAAGTAATCCGTAATCAAAATTATCATGTAAAAATGGCCTAACAAATTATATGAGTCACATCAGACAGCATACAACTTAATGACAGCTTGTATTTGAAAATAAGATGATTATAACGACGACAAAATTTGCGAAAAATACTGACTTTAAACAAAACTGTTGAAACCCCTGTGACATGAACTATGGAATATTACTACATAAATATGGGAAGTTGACGGTGGAAAAACTGAAGCCATCTGTTCGTCGTAAAATTGAATTGTTAGTTTGCTGTTAACGTCTATGTTAAGTAAAACATTCAAATACGAAGCAGACGTCTAAGAATCTGCGGTGTTTTTTTTTTATTTCGAGGTCACTGGGATAGATGAAATCGGTATATGAATGGAAGTAAATATTGTTATTAAATAAAACGTCGATGTATCTAAATGTTGACTGAAGGTCACAGCAAGAAATCTTTTCTTCTCATGTAGATACTTTTGAATAAATTCTGCCTATTCGAATAGAAAAACAACCCAAGGTCAGCTAATAAAGGAGTACAACTTGTGCCCATGGAAATTTCAACAGACATGATCTCCAAAGAACACCAAGATATTGTCAATGAGGATCTCCGGCATCTCTTTAATATCATCATTATGTGTGGAATCAGAAATGTTGTTTAACAAAGCAATTATTGAATGACTGATAACAAAATATGAATATTTCCGAGTTTCATTTTAACAGAAGAACAGCTGTCTTTAATATAAAAAAATAAAGTCTTTAATTCAAATTTATCTTGAGAAATGGCGGTGTAAAGTGTTGAAAAGTCGAACACTTTGCTGCTGTTGAATTTGGAGAGGTTTTGTGATTTCAAATATACTAAAAGTTCTTTGGAAGTTTTCAGAATTCCCATTTAATTGACACTATTGCTCGTATATGCTGCAACATAATGCATCTGAAGTTTGGGCCCCGTGGGGATCCGGGTTGTTAGAATGGATCCTCAGTCCCCCTTACTTGTCGAAAGAGGCGATTGAATGGGCGGTCTTTCGGATGAGACCAAAAAAAACCGAGGCCCTGTGTCACAGCAGGTGTGGCACGATAAAGATCCCTCCCTGCTCAAAGGCCATAAGTGCAAAGCATAGGCCTAAATTTTGCAGCCCTTCACCGTCAATGGTGACGTCTCCAAATGAGTGAAAAATTCTCGAGCGGGACGTTAAACAATATATAATCAATCAATCAAACAACCATCTGAAGTTTTTCAGTGACAACATTTAATATTTTCATGAAGAATAAAAATATGGACATGGTAGAACATTTGCTAGATCCTACAATGTATCTTTGTTTTTGTGAAGTTTTGGAATCCATTATAGGTAAGGTAACTCAAATACGTCCCATTAAATGTGTTTAAAACCGAATCGTGATTTTGAGGAATAGTGTCTCTTGAAAGGGAACATTGAGTACAAGTTGGATTACCGAATGTGGAATTAAAGCTAAGTTTGTTTGTTGGTTTTTTTTTTTTTTACAATCGGCGAAGATAATGTTGTTGCAAGCTTTCTCAGCTGGAACCAGTACATATTCTTCATGTAACCTATCAAATTATTTCATCATGATTGATCTTAATTACAAAACACAGAAGGATAGTATCTCGTTAATAATGTTATCGAAACCACTAGCTTTTCAATCTCTCAAAGAATTCAATATACTGATTAGCCCCCTAGCATTTTTGTCATGCAATTCCGGGGATAAACATCATTCAATGGACTATTCGACATCACAAGTTCCTGGTCCCCACTTAACTTCAGATTTCACAATTACGAAGCAAATGATCTTGTACACAAGATGATAGTATTACAGCATGTATATATTAGGATGTAATCATAGGATTACGCAATCAAGACATATACACAATATATCTGTATATGAAAACCTACATAGGATGTCAGTATAGAAGTATGTACACAGGATGTCAGTCGAAGTATATACACGGGATATGATATCAAGATAGGAGTATGTACACATGGTGTCAATATAGGAGTATATAAAAGGGATGTCAATATAGGAGTATATAAAAGGGATGTCAATATAGGAGTATACATATGGGATGTCAATATAGGAGTATACACATGGGATGTCAATATAGGAGTATATAAATGGGATGTCAATATAAGAGTATACACATGGGATGTCAATATAGGAGTATATACATGGGATGTCAATATAGGAGTATACACATGGGATGTCAATATAGGAGTATACACATGGGATGTCAATATAGGAGTATATACATGGGATGTCAATATAGGAGTATACACATGGGATGTCAATATAGGAGTATACACATGGAATGTCAATATAGGAGTAAGTACACAGGATTTCTGCATAGGAGCGTGCACCCAAGATGTCTGTATTGGAACACATACACAGGATGTCACGTAGAAGCATGTACACAGAATGTCATATAGGAGCATGCACACCTGATGTCTGTATAGGAGCATGTACACAGTATAGCAGCATGTACACAGTATGGGAGCGTACACAGAGGATGGACAACGGAGAGAGTCAGTGGCTATTCTTGAAAAGTATTAAAATTCAGCGGTCATTCCGATAAAGGTTTGGACAAACACAAAGAAGTATGACTCATATTAGGATACCTCTAATTATGCTTTGGTAAAATTATAATATCCCATTCCTATTATTTCTTATAATACATTACGTTTATGGAAAGAGAACGATAGAGATAAATGTTATTATTGTCTTTTTGATTTGCCGAACAACAAAAAGTAAATTAGAATGTATGTATTCTAACCAATAATTGTTAAAGAGACACTACAGCTCAATTTTAAGAATCTTAAAATGACAATTTTCCTAGAGCTTTCTCAAATTTTGTTGCATAGTTGAATGTACAAAATTTGCGAAAATAACACAATTCTAAAGTTGAAAATTTTCGTTTAAACGTTAAAACCAATACATTTTGACGGCCTTTAATAAATCCTCCTTTCTGTCTTCAGACGCATGCGCAGAGATGGTAAACGGTTGCAGCAAGTCGTCCAGTGAGAGGAAGCGTACAATGGCTAGATCCAGAATTCTGACAGATTATGCGAAAAAGGGGTTAAATATAGAACGAGATACAACGCATACGTTTAAAAAAACAACAACACTTGATTAAAATGTGGAAAATGAGCTGAAGTACCTCTTTAAGACGATGCAACCCACACATTCAAAACACCATAATGGAGATACACATAAGCAGCTTAACTAAATGCGTCATTATCACAGAATACTAGTTTAGCCATGTTTAAAAATATCTTTTTCCAATAATTCATAATATGTAGCAAAACTTGCGAGTAAATTCCCCCTTTCCGTACCCCACGAGAGATATTTTCCCATCAAAATGTATTGGCACTGCTTACAAGGTGAATTTCGAGCTCTCTTCATCCCCGACTATTCTTATCTAATGATTCAAACTCTCTAATAGCAGCTGTATATCCAACTTGTTTTTCATAATTTTTTGTTGTTGAAAGTCATCTCACTCAAACCTGTAATCAGATGGCACTCAA
Source organism: Ostrea denselamellosa (assembly GCA_024699665.1). Lineage (NCBI taxonomy): Eukaryota > Metazoa > Mollusca > Bivalvia > Ostreida > Ostreidae > Ostrea > Ostrea denselamellosa. The sequence goes on along the minus strand of JAMZEH010000048.1, from coordinate 252,995 downwards.
ATGTGTTTCAAAAGTTGAAGGATGTAAATGGGTTAGTAAATGTTATTATTAAATGATTAGGATTTTTAATGCTCTTTGATTGGTCCAGACCTTATGTGTACCTTGGTGTGAGTTCATTTCAATATCATATTTGGGTGGTTTATTTAGAATTTCCTTCTTGACCAACAATACATTTGCTGACATTTTTATCGACCAATCAAATTACACGTTTTAAAGGATATATTGATAAGTCAAATTCCATATCGATAATGGTTTTACCAACATACTAATTAAGGTCAAATATCATGAGCTAAATTTACGATTATTGAAAATACATTAGTGTTACAGTTTGTAGATCAAATACTATTATAATATGCCATATTGTTCATGTTTCTGGTTGAAGGAATAACAAAACAACACAAAAATAAATAAACAGATAAAAATAAATAAATAAATAAAAATAAATAAATAATGTGAAAACTGTTGTAAAATTCCTGAACATTCAATTACGCAGTTATTAACTTTTAATTTGATCATAAATCAATCAATATATGCAATTGTATATTGTGTTTCAGGAAGCTTAACCACATACATGTATGTAAGGGAAAGTAAGACTTCATATTTCCCTCAAGCATATTAGTTTCTCTTTATGCAACATCGTACATTTACGTCTCGGTCATTTTCTCGAACAAATTTATTTAAACGCGCAGTGGGATTGATTTGATTGTTGTTTTCCGCCACATTCAACATTTTTTCTTTTATCTGGTGGCGTCCAGTTTTTATTGGTGGAAGAGAGAACCCAGATACAATATACCCGGGAAGAGACCACCAACCTCCCAAAAGTAAACTGGCAAACTTTCTCACATATATCCGCGCGAGCGAGAATCGAACCCGCGCCGACTTGAGGCGATAAACCTTGTGATTTTGAGCACGATGTTCTAATCAATCGGCCACTACGCGCAGTGGGACTACAGGTTTCTGATACACAGTTTGGTTGATACACTGACCATATAAGTAAACAGCATTCAGGAGGAAAAGAAACATAGGAAATGGTTATTATATCACGTCATTTCCTTGTTCGTATGGTCTAATATGTTGACGATGCTACCATAAGGGAGAACAAGGCTAAATATCAGATCAGAAGGGTTGCATTTTGAGCTTTGCTTCGTCTATGAATATTTTAATAAACAATTATTTCATAAGTGTTCAGGAGAGATATGACGATATATACACCCCACAAAAATAATATTTTCCTCGAGTATAACTACCCTTTTTTCATACATCTTTATACATTTATTGCATGATATTATGTTGCCCTTGGGAAATATTATTTTTCTTAAGTGAATAGATCTTCATATCTCCTTCACTATCATGCAATAAATGACACTGTATATTTTTTCCAGAAAAGAAACACAGTATGTCGGTATCATTTACCAATATAACAGATTTATATTATCTCATCTAATTGGCAACCTACTATAAAAATTGTGTAACCTTATGTAGTTTCAAATAACTTTATTTGAAAAAATAAAATTTACCAAAAGTATTAGACAATTTACTTACCTAACGTAAGAAATACTGAAAACACCAGTAACTTCATTGGTAGCATTCAGACGCAGACGAGGTTTGATCTTAATGAGCGAGGAAAACGCCCTAACACTCTATCACCTTACCATGATCGGGGTTTTCAGCTTTTCTCACGTTTCACATATTCCCATGATTTGCGTGCATGCTGATGTTAAATACGTTTAAAATTAGTACAAACTAATACTCAATACAAGGACATCTTGGCAAGTTAAAAAAACAACACAACTTGCTTTCCATGACGTTGGTCGAGCTCGCTGATCACACTGGTAAGGAAATTGGTAGGAGCGGAGGTGGGTATCCAATTCTGTGCTTTATATTAAATATTTTTTTCACTTAGGATTTAAGTGTTCATTGCAATGTCGATGCTTTATATAAAAAAATTCAGGTGCAGTGTGCATCTTGTATAACATCAATGGCAAAAATTCCATCGTCATCGAACGTCTCTTCGTCACAGTTTGCTAAGAGATTTGGTTCCGCAGGTCGTGAGTTCAACTCCGAGTTGGGGCGGAAGTGGGTATCCAAAAACCATTGATAGTGAAATTTTCTGTGCTTTATATGAAATAATTCATCTTCACTTAGGGTAGTTATGTGTATTTAAGAGTTCATTGCATTATAAATGATTCACACACACACACACACACACACACACACACACACAGACAGATATATATATATATATATATATATATATATATATATATATATATACAAAGCATAAATTTGACCGGACACTTTTTGTATGACTATATGAATGGAAGTGTTATTGACTGATGTAGAATACACCGATTGCCGATTTCTTTTGGAATGGATCTGTTGTAGAGGAGAAAATATAGGGAATATCTCCTGAATGGCTAAAGTGCTAGCCTTTCTAGCGATGTGGTACTCTCTCTCTCTCTCTCTCTCTCTCTCTCTCTCTCTCTCTCTCTCTCTCTCGATTTATTGATCACGCAAGTTAAGAAACGGTGAGGGTGTTCAGGCCGCTGCCTTTACAAAATGGTGGCAGCGTTGTGACTCTGGTACTGTGGAACGCTCTTCCGTATGATATCAGAACTGCCACCAGTCTCTGTACCTTCAATCTAAATTAAAGACTCATCTGTTCACATGCTACAACTAATCTGGGACCTACTACGATCTGTTTTTATATACCTCATTTCACTTATTTTATTGTTGTTTAAATAGCGTTTAGAACAGTATGGACTTTACGCTTTACAAAATAAATTTATTATTATTATTTATTATTTGGTGCGAGGCTTGCTTTTGGTAGCGTCTCTTCGGAGCTCTGTGACTTTGTGTCCATGTAGGGGGGTCATGAGTTCGAGCCCCGCTCGAACCTGCGACGTAAAAATAGGTAGTGATTGCTTCTTCACAAACGCTGGCAACCATAATCAGCATTATAAGTGAGTATCACGGGTCTTTCGGATATGGCCTTAAAAACGGAGGTCGCGTGTCGCGGCAGACGTTGACACGTTAAAGAACCCTCATTGCTACAGCCCTGAGCGCTAAGCATAGGTCTAAAGTGGTACTTCACCAAAAGCCGGAGACGTCTCAATATGAGCTAAAAAATCTCGACGGGATGTAAAACAAACAAACCAATCTTGAACTATTCATGACAAGTACAAAGTTTGCGTCAGCGGTAATACACATTTGATTCAGAGTATAGAATTCAGGTGAATTTGGGGAAAAGGTAATGTCAGATAAAAGGTAGCTATATATCTATATATATATATATATATATATATATATATATATATAATTCAGAAAATGCAGAGAGAGAGAGAGAGAGAGAGAGAGAGAGAGAGAGAGAGAGAGAGAGAGACCATTTCTGCAGATTGGTTGGCAGTTGCTTGTTCTAAATCACCTTCCAGTTTTAGTGCATGGTTCCAGTGCACTAATCACTATCCAAAAAATATTTCGGATTTTGTATGGACAAATTTTCATTGTGTATTTGTTTAATGATTTGTGTCAAACGCATTAACTGTATCTAATCCTATTTAAACTGATAAATTCCATTACCTCTGCACAAGACAGTAGGAAGCGATCGAAAAGGTGACAAAATAGATTCATTCAACGAATCGTTAGATTAATGCTAAGTCCTTCTGCACTTTTGTGATTCTGAATATATGAACATATATTTGAGGATTAGTTTTTCCATAGCAACGCTCACAACACAACTGCATCGATCACATTTTTATAATCCAAGAACTAAGGGGTTCTAATCGGGAACACGTACAGAAACGACAATGGATATTTTCCGACCCGAACGACAATGGGAGAAATCAGCCATTCTAGACTATTTAAATCAGTGAATTGTTACTACGTCTGCAACAAACATTAAATTCAGTTGCTGCTACACAGCTTAAAAAAACCCATAAATATAGAAATACACACCATCACAAAATACTAACGTTGTTTTATTTGAGAAATACGGTGCATATTTTACACATTTTAAAGAATCATTTCAGCTTACTCCACTTCTCTTTCACATTTTCTGGATCTATTTCTCGATCAAGCTGTAAAGATGGAAAAATTGCAAAATTTCCATTTTAATTTTCAGCTGCATATGCTTATGTTAAATAATAAGTATGATAATGATAACAAAAATAAAAAAGATAGGAAAACTAACACGGTGACTAGAGTTTCCTCTAAAATTTATTCTAGGTTACGCAATATTTACTACATTTTCTAAATAAAGACTGTATATTACCACCAGTTTTAAATAAAAGGTCAACGGGTCATATTGCTCTTGTAATCTCATCAGTGCCTTTATTTATTCAAACGAGACCTTCCAAGAGAAAATACGTGTCGCAGTTCATACCCTGTTGTATTTTAGAACATTAAATTTATTTCTTGAATATATACATTAAATTAATACCGATATTTTTGTTTTTGATTGAAGTAAGATGTTCATGTATTTATGCACATTAAATTATTAAATCATCTCTGACTATCAATCGGTCCTTTCAAACGTAAGATCAAACAAAGTGGAAACAAGTTATTCATGAAAGTATTAATTTTTATTCAAATAAGGAAAGAGGCAACATCTCAAGGATGGGTATTATACTTACCTCTGCATCGGCTACTTTCCTGTGTCGTCTACTTGGCAGAAATCCTTTCGGTGCTTTAGCATATTCAGAATATTCTTCTAGATTATGTGCAGAATTTTCCAGGATGTCCTTCCAAGACAATGGCGACTTTGTTTCTTCTCTCTGTCCATTTGGACTTAAGGGATACCATCCATTTACTCGTTTCGCTTTCGGAGCTTTCGTCTTGGAATAAAAATTTTCTTATTATGTTAAAGATTTTGAGCACTAAGTGTGAAAGTCAAAATATTAATCAACAAAGTTTATTTAAGGGTATATACTAGTATTCTGCATTTTAAATAAGACAATTACAAAATTAGAGAGAAAAGTAGGCATATATTTGCTTATACATGAGTCAAATGGCACTAAAATTAACCTTTTGTAATTCAAATTCTTAAGATAGCCTTTTCTTCTTTGCTGTAGATAAGCAATACTGGATCTCCGTGTACATGTACTAAATACGTTTGTACAAGTTTTAAGACTTTTGGAAAATTTTATTCTAAAACATTATTTTGTTTTAGAACAAAATTTTCCAAAGTCTTAAAACTTATGCAAGGTGTAAAAATAATTGAAAAAGTTACTCCTTAAGGGGTATTCAGATAAGTTTTCATACAACACGTTTGCTGTTATTCTAAATCACGTGATGTAAAATTGCATTTAAAAGTCCGAGTCAACATGTAGAAACCTTTGAATTCCGGATGATCTTCAAAGCGCAGTTGAAAGCAAATTAATGCATCAAAATTGTTCAAAATTGTCAATATCAATATGATTTTTTTTAAAATATGTAAACTGAGCTGTAGTGTGTCTTTAAACCGCTATCGTTGCCCTCCTCAAGGTCGGCAATGTGGGTTGAACCTCTTAAATTTACACTACATGAAGATGTTTGAACATTAAATTGGTAGACTGCACTACCTTTGTTCTTTAAAACAAGCGGCCTATATGCCTTATCGGTTATGTGGGTATTAGTTTAAATATCACTAACCCCAAGGGCGGCTCATTCTATGATAATTTCCCGGTTCTGCATTTCTAAGTATTCAGCAGCAGTTTTCTTTTTTCAATACAGTACATGGCGAAAATAGTTCAGTTTGAGGTGTTTTGATTAGAAACAACTGTAGTAAATGGTTGAAGAGATTGGAAGAAATAAGCGGTAATTTTGCTGAAGGCATAATAAAGGAGTATGTACATGTATGCATATGGATGACTTTCAAGGTATTCAGAAGTTTGTCTTCACATCTGATTAAGTGTGATGAAACCAATTCTTGTATTTTCAAACTCAGTCATCATAATGAAAGTAAAGAATAGTAGAAATGAAACTAATTTGTTTTGAGAAGTCAAATGGTCACCACCAACGAATTACATATAAGTCTATATCGATTGTTGGCGTTTTTTCAACACCAATTTATAAATACAGTTAGGACAGAGTTAAATACATAAATTATGTAATATATTATATTACGCATACCTTGTGAGCTTTTCGACTGTTCTTTAAATGCAGTACAAGCATATTTGAAGCATACTGTAAAATATTTGGAACCTCTTTCCTTGCAACCTAAACAGAAAGTAATTTGAAAATTAACCTTTGATGCATCACATTACATCTAATAGTATATTTACTACATGTATCAAAAGAAAGAGAAAACTCAATAGTAGAAGGTGACAAAAGAAAGGGAAGAAGAACGAAAAGTAAAAATAAGAAAAACAATCTTTTTGATGGAGAGTGTATATTGGGGTGATACAGTGGTTCATATTTTTTTCTATCCCCTCCCCCTTCAGCAGAATATTCTTCAAAATCTCCGGCTGTCGAAAGGATATAATGCATTTAAGCGACGTGAAAGCATCCAGGAATCCACCCAAAGTTTTTGAAAATGAGTTACATGTTAAAATCTTGTCAATCGGAGAATAAAAATGCATATTCTTCTTCATGATGGTCTATGGCAAACTCTGGACGTGCTCAATAAACAGTGATATGGATACAGTATGCCCAAATTTCCAAAATATGACATGTATATTTTTGCCAAACTGCATTTTTTCTCTCTTCAGTGTTGATTCATACATAAGTATTACAACCAGTGGTATTTGAACCCTTTAAACCCTACTGATAAGTCTCTCACTGTGAACAACAAATAGTGATGAATCGTTTTCACAGGGTTGGCAGACACATTGATCATAAAATAGAAATTTCAGCAATTGACAAAAATAGGTGTAGATATTTAATGGTGTATAAAAGGACTCATAATCGCTTTATTGCCCATCAATGTTCATGAATGAGGCCTCAGTCTTGAACCACGTTTCAAAACTAAAGTTTTATCATAAGCTGACCCTGTGTTATTAAATGTGGGTTGCAGGCACCAGAATATTGTCTCCACGTATCTTACACTTGCGGAATATACAATACCTCGATAAACATATCATGCTTAACAAATACTGACCCTAAGAAAGTTTTCTAGTTTTGATAATGATTCCCGACTTTTCTTTTTAAACAATTTTCCTTACTTGTTTTGTATCGAACGACAATTTGGATCCTGTTGATCTGAATGGGGTACTTCCGAGGGAGGATTCGCCATCTGCTACTGCACGTGCATGGGCCCGACTTGCAGCTGCTAGCATTTTATGTATTTCCCAACGGTTCTATTCAAAATCATGCAAGATTAGTTGAACAGCTGGTATACATGTATATAATAATTATATAATTCATCTTTTTTAACACAATGATAAAAAACATACCTTGGATTTATCAATTTTTGATAAATCTAATTTGTCAAATTTATCAACATGTCGTTGTCCCTTCTTTGGTTTCAATCGTTCTGCCCGTTTCTGTTTCAGCTGTAATGTGGCATGAATATTTGGCATCGTTATTAAATAAGCATTGAAATTTCATCAAGGTAAAGTTTGACTCCATAAATATGGAAATTAGGGGGTTCAAATTATTTAGTTTTTAATTTATATAAATTGTCTAATTGTGTCGGGACTATGGTTCGATTTGTACGCGTGGACTGTTATTCTGCTTTGAACTCTTTGGGTTTCTATGAAGATGTTCACTTCCAAGTATCTGGATTTGACGATCAAGTTCCATTTGTAATTTCAAGAAAACATTCTACAAGCTAACGTTGTCACTAAAATCGCTTTGAATTCATGTTGAGAATATGCTACATCTATAATATCATTTCAAAGTAGAAAATTTTTGCGATTTCAATATTGCATCTTTAACGCTGTTTCTACCTTAGGAAACGATGCCAGTTCGACGTTAAAATAAATGTGAATCTTTGACGTATTTGTCATGAATTTTTTTTTCCAACTTGAATTCCACATCAACGTTGAATAATGATTGTTCAACATTGCAACCGCTATTCCATTACTGTCAACGTTGTACACCTCTGACTTATGATTTATTTCTATTTTTTGTTGTTTACTTCAATGATAAATGTTCTCTGTCTTTAATATCATGGCTGATTGCATATTTGAAAAGCGGGTGATTTAGATATATTCTACTAAATGGATATATGTACGAAAGCTAATTTCGGATTTTTTGAATGGCCTCTCTGTCTGCAACTACAAGTGCATCGGTCTGACATGCAGATGCTAGCATTTCATGCATTTCCCATTGGTTCTATAAAATTATGTAAGATTGGTGAATATATATACTTCATTTCATCTTTTAAACAAATTAACAGTATTAGATCTACCACGGATGTAATGCTATTTCTAAAATATTTCAAATATTGCTTTGATTCAATATGCATTTTTTAAAATAACGAATGATACACCCTATGTTTGCTGCGACTGCACGGTATGGCATCGGTACTTAAAGGTCATCATGTAAAAGCTATTGTTGGTGTGTGTTCTTTCTTTCTTCTTTCTTTCTTTTTGTTTTGTTATCTATTTTACCAAATAAATTTACAGAATGCATGACTAGATAGTTTATATATCTGATGCATATAAACTGGCAAATCATTGCCACAAAACCGATATCAAGCTCGAAATCATCACCTCAAGCCAAAGTCCCTAGTCCACACCGCAAGAGGAGGGTCATAAAAATTGCATTACTAAAGTATAAGATGATTCCTCTTTTAATTACTAGAATATAAAACAGTTTATTTCTTAATTTCGCTTAATTTTCGTTTTCGCATTTAAAAAATAATGGAATTACATCACTATTTCAGAAAATAACTGTCTGGTCCCCAAATTGAGTTGCACTAGCGATTCTAGGTCAAGTAACTACGATGCAAATCTATTGCAATTCTAATGATAGATAGTTTCGCGCAATATTTTCTGTTTGAAAACATCAAGTACAAGTATGGAAAACCTTCATATTCAAGACATATGTATCTTTCCATTTCCAGTAAACTTCAGTGATTAAAAGTTTTATTTATTCAAAACTACACTCTATGTCTTTTAAAGAAAAAAAAAAACCCGCAAAAATTAATAATTTATTTAAATATCAGTAAATTGAGAAAATGTGTCACTTTTGGTATTGTATATTTCAAAAAAATATTTAATATTGGAGACAATTGTAAAACTTTTGGAATAGCAAATGTTTTAGATTTTTAGCGGACGTTCCACCATTATAATGAAGTATGGTTCGTCCTTATATTATTAAAATTTTGAACTCTGTGAGTGCTAATTTTGGTTGTTATCATGTATACGTCTTTTTAAGACACATAGCACATAAAAACTAATGATCTTAACCACACGCCCTGAATATAATGAAAAGGTGAAGATAATCAACAGTAATCAATCTCATAACTCCTATAAAGAATACAAATATAAAGTAGGGCAAACACGGACCGCTGGACATACCAGAGGTGAGATCAGGTGCCTAGGAGGAGCAAGCATCCCCTGTCACACACATGCCATGAATCTAAACCTGCCAAGTCTAAAGTAGCACATCGACAACCACCATTCCGTTTCTTTTCAGGAAATGAAATGAGTCATGGAATAAACCTACATCTGCAGACTTCAAAACGATCTTGTAATTGGTCACTCTCACTTGACAGGTAAGAAATTCATTTTTTTTTTGGAGAAAGTATTCTAAGGTAAAATTAAATTTCCTCTTGGGAACATGAAATATATACTTTCCATAAGATTTACAAATTCTTAATGAAATCTTTAAAATGTTATGGTAATTTTCATTTTCCGAAAGAAATCCTATTTCCACAGCAGAAAAAATATTCTGGAGCAAAACTAAATTTCTAGCTGAAAATTACGAAATCTTGGAGAATTTGTTCAATTCCGAAGGAAATTGTCTTTTTCCTCATTAGACTATTTTTTTCAAAGCTCCCTACTTGTAAGATGGGAGTAAATAGAGACCAAGGTGGTTTTCTAGTCTGTAGTTATGTAACAGTCGTCTATCAGAGTAAAGAAATCATGTAAAGGAATGATGGGTGCCGATTTTCCAATTTCGACCTTGCATATTTCTCTGAAAATGTATGCGCAGCTTGTATGATAGATTTCCCGCCATGCAAATTCATTATTTTTCTAAGACCTTTTCGCATCAGAAAATGTGAATGACATGTGCAAATATAGGAAAATAATTTTCGTCCACACATAGAGCGCATTATATTCAAGTATATAACTGTCTGAAACTTTACATTCAGATAACATCCGCTTACCAGTTTAGAATAGAACAAGGTAGATATAATGACACAGCAAGACAAGACCAATTGTGAATTTTGTAATTTGAACGCAATTGAGGACGAATATCACTTTATTTTAACATATCCATTGTACGAAAACATCAGATCTGCATGTATTAAAAATATTACTGGACACATGCTTCTATATTTAAACTGGTACAACTGTTTTCAATTCAAAATACAAAACAACTCTGTAGTCTGGGTAATTATTTAAAAAAGTGCTTTAGTTTTACGATCTAGTCAAACTATCACGTAAAATCTACTCATAGTTTCCTTTAATATTCATTCCACATTTCATTTTGTTTATAACTTTTTTGTTTACAGTATGTAATTTACATGTTATATGTATTATGCTGGTGAGCCGTAATGAACAATTACAAGAAAATTTTCCGGGAGATTGTAAATATAAAAATGCATGTATGATAACATGTTTTGAGTTAGAAATTGGTGTTTGGAACAAGAATTGTTTCTGACTATTTAACCATTGAAATCAAATAGTATTTAATTAGGGTCATGTTGGCGCACACAGTATTTTCTATATTACTCTTACTTCTACATGATGTGACGAATTCAAGGTTGTAGAAGCTGATTATCATGTAAATGTGCAACGCGCTCTGAATATGAGTTTTTAATAATATCATAAACATTGTCTCATCAACTAATAAATAAGAAAAAGATAACAATTGCACTTTATTTTATTAGACAAAATAGCATACACATGTACATGATTAATAGTTGCATTTTAAGGAAAGTATAAAAATCAATTTAATTTTAACAGTAGAAAATAACGTGTATTTACCACTTAAATCTATGTGATGTGCACCTTCAAAATCTTTTCTAGCTATGACTTATCACATAAAAAGGAATAAGGGTATGTTCACATACACAAATATTTTGTCAAAAAGTATTTATCTATACATAACCATCATATCGAAATAAAAATTACGTATATATTTTTTGTGCAAATTGTGACGTTGACCTTGGGTGTGAATCACCTTGAAAGCCAGTTGGTGTTCTATTTTCTAATGGAACAGTGAATCATCAAGACGTGATATACAAAATAAACGCTATGAATTTAACAAAATCAGTACAGATTTCAATTTTGCTAGACAAAAGATTTGTATGCTTTTCTTTTGAAATTACAAGTTGTAAAGACATTACCTGCTGAACATAAATGCTAAAAAATAATATGGATGTACATAAAATCAAATTTAGAACTTGCTAATATTTTACAAACACTTTTTCATATGACTGTCTTGTTGTTAACATCGTTCTAAGTTAACTGCTGTTTGGTATACCCAAACATTTAGAACACACACCCCTAATTCTAAATCAATTTATTGCCACGACTCATTTGTATTGATAGAAATTACTAAGTTAGGGTAAGTGCGATGGTTTGTTGATACGAAGAATGGACTTGTCAAGATAAATTGGCTTAATAAATCTGAGTAACATTTAAATGTACAAACATCGAAATATTCTTCAATCGAATTAATGCATAGTTTTACAGAAAAGTTCGTCGTAAGAATTTGAAATCCGCTATGAATTTTAATTGTTACGATGTGCGGGCGGAGAACGTTTTCTTGGCGATCCTTGACGTTGAGTGTTGGGATCAGACCGGGGAGAGCGATAAGTGCCTCTCTGTTCTACCGGTGGTTGTTCCTTCCAGTACTGGGCTCTGTCATACAAGTAATCCAGGCTGTGCTGCGATGTAACATTGATGTCTTTTTCGACACGTCTACCTGCCGACGATTCTGTGAAATAGTGAAGGTCAACATATGTATACTACATATATCTCTTTGACTTCTAATCTCATTGTAACTAAATGATAGAAATCTTTCATAAGGAATTTGCAAAGCAAAATATGAATATGGTTATAAACAGTGTATAGATCTCACGTGGCATTTACTGCGTTATCTTTAATTTCGTTTTATGACCAAATTCATCGTAAAATCACGAAATACGATACAAGTGATTTAATTCCATAAAAGCAATTGCACATGTAATATGACGCCCAATTTTAATACGAGTTCGATATGTAATGAGTATTGTACCACAGCGCGATAACGGTTTGCACGATTTCGTGGATGATATTACTCTTGAAGAGATCTCTATTCAATACCTTTTGAACGGTATAAACAAGTGCCTTAAACTCCACATAGTTTTATACTTATAGTCATTTCATTAGAGCCAATCGTTGACCACTTTTGTAAAAATGATTGGGAAACGGGTTGATAATATTGAAGAAATTAGAGCTTATATAAAAGTTCACACGAAACTCGGTCATTCGGTAATACAGATTTTTACTGAATTGGGGGGAGTTTATGGGTCTGATAAGGTATCTTATGAGATAGTTCGTAGGTGGAGAAAAAAATTTCCGACAGGCACAGAGTCCGTCAACGATGCAGCAAAATTTGACCGAAATGTGACTGTAACAAGCAAGGCAAATGTCTCAGAAGTCAGGGAAATAATTAAAAGTGAAAATTGGCAGGTACAAGATACGTGATATTGCCAAAGCTTTTGGCATATCGCTATCGCGGGTGCATTTCATTTTGAAGTGTTAATTGAAAGTTCGAAAGATTTCTGCCAGATGGATACCGCATATATTGACAGATGACCAAAAACGGGTACGAGTCCAAACCGCTAATCAATTGCTCAAAATGTTTCTCAAATCTAATCAAACACAATTTGCAAACATTGTTACTGGTGACGAAACATGGGTTCATTATTTCGAACCAGTAAGAAAAATTGGAAACAAAATACGGTTACCCAAACACGGTAGAAGGCCTGTAGTTGCCAAAAGAACCATAAGCATAAAAAGGTTCTTTATTGCATATTCTTCTCATGTGACGGTATAATCGTACAAATTCCGGTGCCGAAGGGCAAAGTGTTATAGGTTGGTATTGCCGAGATGTTATACTAAAAAAGTTCCAGAAATATTATCATGAACGACGGCTTGTGTCAGGATTTAGGCACATTCGTCTAATTCATGATAACGCTCCATCACATACATCTGAGATTGTGAAGCAATTTTTGAAGACGGAGAAGGTTACCGTCTTGCAACACCCACCATAATATCCAGATGTAGCCCCATGCGACTATTTCCTTTTTCCAAAACGTAAAAGCTTATCTGGTCGGTGTTACAAGTCCCGACAAGCCTTTGACTCAGCCATCAGTGAGTGCCTAAGAGGTCTAACTAAATCAGCGAACCGTTACGCATTTCAGAAATGGATTCAGCGATTGAAATTATGTATTTCAAACCGCGGAGAATACTTTGAAGGGATGTAATGTTCATTTCACCACTTGAGTCGAATGCTTTTGAGATATCATACAATACACATTACACATCGAACAACATTCGTATCTATAATTAAACGACCGTTAACATAAATACAGCGTCCATGTACTCCGATATATAAAAATATCTCATCTGTAATTGACTACGTTTTGAATGATTAACGGTGTCTATTAAATATACATTTCTAATAAGTACAAACTAGCCATATTAGAAATCACTTATGAAAATACTATAGCTAAAACTTTGATTTAGTATGGCAAACCACTTGAAACTTTGATTTACTCTAATTTGCTGTAGAGAAAACTATGATTTAATGCAGCAAATACCCAATTACTTTAATTTAGTATAGTAAACAATTATTTATTATATTCTAGATTTGAAATATATCATACCGTGCAGGAAGATATTTTGCGTTTTGTGATAGAATATAAGTTTATCCAACACCACAGAGATTCTAAAAAGTTTTATTCCATTACCTACCCCTCATTGGTAAACTTTGAACTATTGCCTAACTTGGCAAATAAATGACATGAAATTTTCAACAACGACATCAAAAACCAATCAAATAATTTCTTGATCGTGAATAAGCAAAAGTCGACCCACCATTATTCACTCTACAGAAAATCCGTCTTTAAAAAATAATCGGCCAAAAGAGTATAACATATCACTCTGAGGAAAATCATGTTTCACGTGTATATCACGGGTGAAATACTCACCTATCCATTTACAACCAAGTAATTTTCTATGAGAGTGTATATTTCCCGTAGAATTCCAACAAAATGTATTCTTTTTTTTAAAATAAGAATTCGTCTCGGTAAATTTGACAAGCTTTAAACAAATCTTAAAATCCTGACCAATTTTGATTTTACAATACTGTGTCTCACGTACGTTCAAAAGCATTGATTAGCAAGCCAAAAAAAAAAAAAATGTAATTTCCAGTGTACATACGTTTGTAGATTTATTGTTTGTGTTATTTTTTTTATTGTATATCCCTAGCCATCATATGTAAATATTTTTTGTTTGTCCTGAAGAAGGTCGTCCTGAAAATTTGACAATTTGATTATCAAATTTTCGGGACATTGTTAGTTATCGGGTGCTTTTGGAATCGAGTGTTTTCTATCTACATGTATTTATCTATCTAACCATCCGTGTGTGTGTGTGTGTGTGTGTGTGTGTGTGTGTGTGTGTGTGTGTGTGTGTGAAGTCCTATTGTGCCCCAACACTAACTCTGGACGGCATACTTTGTACACAAATATATCTATTCAGTGTTCGTTATGAATTCAGCATGGTTTGCATTCAGCGCATTAGCGTTTCAAAATATTTCGGCTTCCGCAACTATACATCCTGCAAAACTCAAAATCTGACGGAAACAAATTTATAATACCACGCCTAAAGCATATTATAAGTGATTAAGAGGACGTACTTCTCGCATAATCAAAGTATTGCTTGTCTGCGTAAAGCTCCTCCAGAAGTAGTTTCCACTTGTTTTCAGACATTCGGACTCTACTTATCGCCTCCATGTCAATGGGTTCTCCTCCGTGAATGTCCCCAAACATATCACTCCATAAATTTTGCTTTCGCTTTCGTTGAATTCTCTGTAGAGGAGGTAGATCCCTAAGTTTCGGATCATCTCGATAAAGTGGCAGGTGTATTTCCCCTTCCACTACAGGCAAGCCTGGGTCTATTTTCCTCCTGTGAACGAGTCTCCGTAAAGGAATTTTGTTCAGCTTTGCATCACCATAAGCAGATCCCAATGTTTTTCTCTGTAAATAAACGTTTAGTTTCAAGTTGCATCTGACATATGTAATGTTTTAAAAAAAATATCAAACATTTATAAAAAAAAAAAAAAAATAATGATAATAAAAATAATAAAAATGTATTATGAGAGTTGTTTTCTGATTTAATCACTATGTAAATAACGGTTGGTGCCGTGATTAACCACATCCTTCGAGGTATCTTATACAAGAAAGGTAATGCATCGCCTCTGCCGTGACAGATCTACGGGGAATAGAAAGGATTTTTCCTATGGGAAATAAAAATCTGGTAATAAAGGGGAAGCCTGGATATTTGTCAAACTATGATACTTGAAATATCTTTTTATTTCTTTTTGAAGCATCTTGGTATTGTTTTCAGTCTTCTGTAGTTTTCTCTAACAGATTTAATGCTAAACATTACATATAATATCTATGGGAAAACAACATAACCTTTACCTTTGATTCAGAAATATCGATAAAAATCTTTCCGCCAATAATAGCTGTAACAAAGACGAGAGGCCATGTGGCATTTCTTTCATTATATGTATTATATGTATATTTTATAATGATTATGACCTCGAAATATAATTCTTTTCCTCAAATATTTAATTATTTTTCTCTCTCCATATATCAAGTGCTGAAATCTAGTCTACAGAATGTTTTTTTCCTATTGTATCCAAACATGATTGCCCTCGATTATGTGCTCCGACCTTAACCTATAAGGAAGTAATTGACATATCTCCATCAGCAATTTGATATAGTACTCTATATATAGTTTCCACAACACGGTGACCTTTGGTCTCCAAGGCTATGACCTTGGCCAACGAGTTTAGGACCAAAAAATATATCAAAAATATTTATTATTCAAAATATCTGGAAAAAAGTGATATGTTTCCTACAACTAATAATCTGCGAGTATAGATTGATAAATCGTTTAAACTGCAATGTATTTTAAATCTGTGCATGTGAACTCCAGGACTGTTACCTCGGATTGGCAGTCAATGCGCACGAATCAATACTGCATTCCCTCGAATTGTTAATCTAATCTATCATTTCTATATCATATGATGAATAGAGGTTTCATAACCAGTGCGAGTCAGTAACAGATTTTTCATCAAACGTTTCTTATTTTTTTAAAAAAAATTCTTCATTCAGAAGACACAAGGCTTGCCAAGTCTCTTGAAAATTTAGAAACAATGAACGAGTTTGAGAAAACCATTTGCTATCAAGCACAAGCTAAGGGACCTCTCTCTCTCTCTCTCTCTCTCTCTCTCTCTCTCTCTCTCTCTCTCTCTCGTCAACTCTATTGAAATATACATTTACATACAATAGACACAACTGATCTGTTGAAATGAAATACAAAAAAGAGAAGTTCAAAGATTGAAAAAATTGAAACTCGTCCCAAGTGTTAGTGCAACTGAGCCGGAGCGATAAAACAAAGTTAATAATGAGAAATTTGATTCATTGTCTTAAAGTGTTATAATAATATGTCTATATCTACATTTATCAGCTTTCATTGATCGAGTAAAATCATTTCTTTCATTAAGAAATATTTCATTGATTCGAGAGGAGAGAAACTATCAATATACCAAATTTAGAGCTATACTATAGATCACCCCATTGATGTACATGAACGAAATATCGCTTTCACTTCTGATTCAATCGTTTCATCTGCCGAGTGTTAGGCGAAAGGTTAGTCAATCTTAGGTTTGAAGGACATGGAAACTTTCCTGGTAAAAGTATTTCCGTGAGGGTTTGAAGGTCATGGGAGCTTTTCTGATTAAAATATTTTTGTTAGGTTTGAAGGTCATGGGAGCTTTTCTGGTAAACGTATTTCCTTTAGGTTTGAAGGTCGTGAGAGGTTTCCTGGTATAAGTGTTTCTTTTATGTTTGAAGGTCGTGGGGGCTTTCTGGTAAAAGTTATTTCCGTCATCTCTGTTGAAGCGGGCGTTTGATCAAAACACATGCACATCTGTCCAGCTGAAAACATTTCTATTATCACTACACTATGAACACATCAACCAACAAAAATACCAATACACACATAAACTCTATTGCAAGAATTTCAGCCTTAAGGTGTCAACAAGTTATAATTGGAACAGTTTTAAGTAATGTGTACTTGATTTGACAGAAACTGACTTCTCCAGGCATCAAATCAAATAATGTTCATCATTACATGAACGGCATCATCCTAGCCTTCTTTGAGTCTGAAATAATTGTTAGAGTAATCAAAATGCTACATCCAGTACTTTTAAAGACTTATACATCTAAAATCAGGAAGATTTAGAAACTTGACAGTTTTAAAAAAGATCTAAAAACCCATCTCTTTCGTCAGACTTTTAATGTGTGATCTTTCTGATTTGACGTATTTTATAATTAGTATTTTATGCAACATACCGAAGAACGGTATCAAAAAAAGTTTTTCTACCTCATATTTTATGATTTTTATAATATGAATTAATTTCTAATTTTCCCTAGCTTATATCTTTCACAGTTTCAATTGTTCATTGTGTGATATTGATATCTGGCATTTATCAGTGATTTTATATATACTGTATAATTTTGATTTGCATCTTAGTATAGTGTAAAGCGCTTTAGAGTATATTTAGATAAGGCGCTATATAATTGCATTATTATTATTTATTATACAAATTCTTCAGGGTACGCAATATGAGGAACTAATGACGAACTAGAATTATTGTATTAAGAGAAATTCAAATTTGTTGATAAAAAAAGGATTCCCCCTGTTTCCAATGTGAAATAATGAACTGGGGTAAGGAAATAATTCTTGCAGAATCAAGATTTAATTTCTTAATTATTTATATAAAATCGAAATGAAAAGTAATATCCCTTTGCAATATATCCTTATAAAATCATTGACTCTTGTCATGTAAAGGGCCACAATTGTTCAAACTGTAAATTCGTTTCTCAGAAAGACTCGAGTGAGCGTTGAGGTTCATCGATCTCTTGTTGGTCTCAAAACTTAAATTTCGATAATAATGTACACCAATCTGTGGAAACATATCAGAAATTCGTGCGCATGGATTAACTAGTAATCAAAGGATTTTGCACTTCGAGGGAACACCAGTAGTATCATTCCGTACCCTCTGTCATCGCTGTATAGTGCTCGCTATATAGTGTTCAATGTATCGCTATGTTTGATTGAGCATGACCTTTTTCACTATCATACCATACAAAAAGCTTAACAATAAAACAGTTTAAATTGCAATATCCCCATGATTTCAAAAAGCTGTAGAACAATTGTTCAAAATATCACTGGGAGAGATTTACAGCAAATAAATCATCCAAGTTTATCGGTTACTTTTTGATATAATTGTTCATAAAGTCTAAATGTTTGATTTTCGTTTCACCATATTCATTATTATATATTTTTTCCTCGGACAAAGGTGAATAGACATGATTTTGACATGCAAGTTTCCCCGCAGAACTGTAACAACCATAAAGCCGGTAGCAACGATATCATAAACAATCAGTAAGGAAATGTTCCATCGTTGACAAAAATAAAGTTTAAGGCATTGCATTGTACTGAAAATGTCGCTGGAGTCGACAATATATCTGATATGTTTCAAATGGAATTCGAACACATGTTTAAAACAGTCTAGCTTCAGTAGTGTACTATCAATAATGTTCTTTGTATCTCCAGATTTCCCCCTCCCGACTTCGCTTCCATATCCATAAATCGTAATATTACCGCCGAATCACACAGTATGATATTAATAGTTAGACTAAAGATATCTGGCCATATTCCAAGTTTCTGCTTTGCGAAATTTATGTACGAGTACTCAACGACCATCCGCATTACTTTTGTAGGTTTTGTTTAAAACAAAAGTTGAATTATGCCTAGATACAAATTGTGGTTTCATAACATAATTAATATCATCCTAAATTAATCATTATGCATTTTACAACTTTAATAAAATGGTCTTTATATCTATGTACAGAGTTTGTCAGATGGGTGTTAAAATGGGTGTTAAGTTTGTCAGATGGGTGTAAAGGAGTTCCATGCATTAAGAATAACACGGTTTGAAAAAGGTTTTGGTATCTTCCCTTATTCTCCAAGGAAACAATTTATTTTTAAATTTGCAAATTTTGGTTCCCCTAGTACTATAATATCTGATTGCTCTATACCATATTGGATATTTCAAAGAAAAAACAGAACGTTTAAGACAGACATGAACGGATATCATATGACTAACTCGGATGACCTAAAACTTAACAAAGAGACGAAGAACTTCGGAATGGATATATTTTTTTCCGGAGTTGCACTTTCCGCTTAAGCTATCTTATATGCCAAGCAGTTGGGATTTCTCCCCGAACTAGAGAGAGATAAAAACGCAACATTTTATGTTTTTGAAAAATGCCCACAATAAAAACATTATAAAAATCTCACAGGGGTTTCTAAACAGTCTTACGTGTTATCAGTGCTCCCTGTTTACATTGGAAAATGAAGATAAAATTAAATACAATTCTGCTATCATTTTGTAGTAGGTTACTGAGTATGTAGTGGACAACCAGAAAATATAAAGATATAAGGTATAAAGAGGTCATCCGTGAGATGCCAGTTTTCTTTTATAAAATACCCGAAATATTAAATTATTAGGCCTGAAAAGTGTGGACATTTTCATGAATCAAAAAAGCATCAGATTACAGGATAACTTTATTTCTTGGTGCCGTTTAATATTTTATATTAGAATTTATGTGTAAAGTAGCAGCTAACGTGATTCAATTAACCAAGGGCAGATCACTCTAAACACAAAATCATATGAAGCACATATTTCACGTTCTTTTTCCAGAATTCATAACATGTAGTCAGCCATTCAATAATACAACGAATTCTTGATAAGCTTTTAGCAAACGATATACTGACTGAGAGTCTATAATGTGTATTGTATAAAGAACCCGAGACAGAGATAAAATCTTGACGATCCAGTCTCTTGAAATTTCTAGTTAGGCAGCAACCTTCTTCAGTATGTAATAATGTACACGTGTTTGTTCTCAATAATGTTTTTCTTTAAAAATTCGAGCTACTTGTAAGATTCCTAAATTCATGAAAGAGCTCTGAAGAAATATGCCATTTACGACTAGACCTTTTTAAGGCGATGTTTAAACTTAATTGTAACACTACTGTCTTAACAACAATAGCAATGAACATTAAATATTGTCATCTCTATGAGAAATTGAAGACAGTCAGATGTGTGCAGTGCACTGTTGCTCAAGCCCCGGATTATTTATAAGACTGATGTAATCAAACTTGATACTTTTACTTCACGATCATCAGTATTCAAGTCACATATGCAAGAACAGTTTGAATTTCTACTACAATGTTTGCTGCAGAACTGTAGCGTTATGGTTTTATATTTTAGTCTGACCATGTGAACTGTAGCATAGTCACAGACTAAAATATAAAACTATAACGCTAGAGATCTGCAGCTACTATAATGTATATACAAATTCTCGGTTGTTTCTGAGACACCTTATATAGACATCCAGACTTGCATCTCTGATTTCAGGACAACGTCCCTTGTGTCCAGATGAAGAGAAATAACTTGATATTTCTAACAAACGTTTCAATTGTTTTTAAAAAATATTTACATGTCACGAGTTATGAGATTTGCAAATTGTAAAATATCAGTTGTAAATTCGGGGTTTCTTGAAAAACTCATGTTATCTTAGACATCTTCTGAAAACATACGTGGTCCTCAGAAATCGGAAAATGTTATCTGAACCGAAATTGATGTAGTGATAAAGAACAAAACTGTAAACTGACGGCCACTAAGGTATGTATGTACTATCAAAAGAAGCATACTCGAGAAATGTTCGCAAAACCATAAAAAATAGACTTTTGTTGTGGAGAAAGAGTAGGTCTTCTGTTTGATTTTTGAGGAAACTCGGAAAATATTGAAATTGATGCTCTTACATTTGGCCTTTGAGAATGCGTAATCGTACATTGTCGTTAGAGATTCACAACCAGAAATCGTCTCTGAAACGTCAAAAAAGACATTGGAACCCCCTGAATCCTTAACTCTATGATATACTGTCCCTATTTTTTGTAATTAGATGACAGATGTTTAGACTACAAATAAGAATTCATTCAGTTGAGAACAATAACACATTTGACATTCAACTGAAGAATGCTAGATTTTAACTGTTTCCGGTTACCGCACGTGCTAAACTAAACTGGTTCCCCGCTGATTGGTGCTACACACGCACGGGAGAAGCAAGGTCAACAGGGTAGCAGTTTAGTGCTAAACTGTACTGTTCTGGCTGATTTGCATTACTTGAGAATCTCAAAAACGAAACATTTTGTTAAGATTGTTAAACTTTTTTCAAACTCAAGATCCTTTTCTCGATATGTTAAGGATCTACAGGGTCTGAAAGTTTGTTTGTATTTATTATTTGGTTAAAATTACTAGAATATACATTGCTTGTGTAATACACTAGCTTGAGAGTGAGATCCCGAAATTTTTAACTTTTCACTCTTCGTTATTGTTATGGATTTTGACCTGCTTTATTGAACAAAAATAATTCCCAACAATGTTCTGATATTTTTTTTTATATCTTTATTAATTAAGGAATGAAGTACTCCTTAACCATACTATTATATCTAATGGTTTGGGGGCAGATTACTTGTTATTGAAAAGATGTCATCTGTCCCAAAAATTTAATAACTTAAGACATGGTTAAGATTTAGCTTAATCATTGACCATTTAACAGAACATTGTTTCTTAAAATCGTACGTATTCCCCCCTTTTTTATGGCGAATAATTGAAAAAAAAAAACTATAACCTCCACTTTTTCAACTTGCAATGTACATGTCTGAAAACTGACAATACATGTACTTTTATGATTTTTTTAACGTGGTTTAAGTGCAAAAAGGTCATTATTTATTTTCATTCTTTTCGCATCTATATTCTTAGAGGACATGGGTGTAACACACTGTAATTGATATGTGTTGCATAAGTTGTGTTGAAATGCGAATAAATCAGTTGTAGATTTTAAGTGCAAAATGGTCAAGATGAACACATTTTTTTTTTTCAATTTCTCAAATATTTCTATCTGACTTTGACCCCTCTTCCGTTTCTCTTTATAGTGCCTTTTAATGTAAAAATTAAAAATGTATTTCCAAAAGAATTGAAAATACTACAAAAACTCAAGTTCGAACCTAGGAACAATTTCAATATAACAACATTATGAAATCAGTATGACGACTTCGTCGTTAAAAGTATGTGAAAAGCTGTTAAACAGTCTATTACGGAATGAAAATAATTTCTACTCATTTTATACAATATAAAATAAGTTGGCGCCTGCGCAGTTTACGCTTTATAAACCGCAAAATTTATGGTCCATCAGATTACATCCTTTTTAGTCTTTACAAGTTGGTGCATACAAAATACTAATTTGATTTTTTCCGCTCGGATTTAATCGAAAATGCTTCAATGAAACCCAACGTTTAATAAAGTTTCAAATGATATCGAAACCACTTGAAGAAATCTGGAAAAATGAACACGGGAGTCCAGGCAATTATCAACCATTCTCTCCCATGATCAATTTAGACTTTCGCAAATATTTAGAAAGTCATTAAAATTTTTTTGTTTTTCACTGTATTTCATTTCTCGATATATGCATTGTGACACTTTTAAAAGTGACCTTTCATTTCGATATAAAAACCTATACTTTTAAAAACAAAAGTATTACCACTAAATATAAATATGAGGAATAAATGTCTAGTTTATCTGAATTGTGGGGAATATGATAATAATGGAAACACATGGTAATTTTTACATCAGCGCTGAACTTCATGCTTCTAATGATTCTATACTCCCATAAAAGGAACCACATATTTATTCTTATTTTTTATATAAAGCGGATAAAAAATATTTATATGAAATGTATTTTCACAAGGTCGTATTTAGATGAGGTTCTTTAATCCTATAAAAAAAATTCCAACGAAAATGAATAAATAAATATATATAAAAAAACCCACCCAAACCCAACCAACCAACCAAACAAACAATCTACTGCTTCAAGTCAGTTTTAGAATTGTTTGCACCTGAATTCTTTTCTCACACTTAAACATAAAGGGGAAACCATACTTATTAATATTTTCATAGTCAGTAACATTTTGAATGATAAGAGAATATCAAGCTCAATCCTATAACATTCACTATTGATTCTGGTCTTAACTTTACCCGCGCTTACACATAATACCAGTAAATACAATAATAATAAACTATTAACATTCTTAGAAGGAATTTTAAAAAAATACTATAAAAGTCCAAATACCATTATGACGAAAAATCTTGTCTTGAAGAATGAGGAATTAAAGATTTTTTTTAACATATATTCTCAAAGGTTGTGATGCAGTTCTACCATTCCTTTAAGTGAACTCTTAGTTACTTCGAATAGTTATAGACAGTAAAACCTTTGATGCTTCTGTTAATTAGAGTGAACTCTTCGTTACTTTGAGTAAGTATAGCATACTATTGAGAAAACTTTGATGCATGTATTTTAACTTCTCATATTATCAATATAGAACGAGACAAAACTTTTCATACCATGATTTACTATAATTTAATCGCTGATACTTTGAATAACTTTAGTAAAAAAAATGATACTTTAATATACCATGATAGTAAAATAATACTGTGAATTACTATAATTAAAAACTCGGGCACTTTCTTATAGTAAATTATGATATCAGCATTGTATTTTCAAACAAAATATCATTGAAATAAGCAAAATGAAATTGAGTTCGAGGCTTTAGAACCTCATGACTTACAGCAGGTCGGCTTTCTACCATCGAGAACCAGATTGTATGATAAGATGAAAATGTATACATATTCAGGTGACCTATTGTTTTGGTCTATCGTATTGTGGTCTTTGATTAGAAATAAACTTTCATTTATCGGATCTTATATGTGTTAAATAGACCCAATGGACGAAAATGTGAAAAGTTCACAGATAAGCGATGGGCAAATTTCGATCACAGACGCCCACATGAGCCTTCAATCCAGATGAGTTAACTGATACGAAAATAATCACTAAACGTTCAAAGTAACCCCAAAGAAAATTTGAATATTCCTGATACTGCTTTTGTTGCTGCGTTTATGGCCTTTGAGGAGGGGTTATCTTTATCGTGCCACACCTGCTGTGACATAAGGTCTTGGTTTTTGCAGTCTCATCCGAGGGACCGCCTTGTTTACTTGCATCTTACGACAAGGAAGGAGTACGGAGGAAAAATTCTAACCCGGATCCCCATGGGACATAACATATATGCAAACCTATAGAAATACTACTACTACTGAACGCTAGAATGAAGACTGTACATAAGGTACACACACAGTGATACATGTCTATGGATAAAGGAAGATAGAAATATACCTTTTTCTTTCTCTTCTTTTTCTTCTTCCTAGATTCCCATTCCCCATCCAGGTCTACTGCGGTCTTCATTTTTTTCCAACCCGCATGCGACATAAATTCATATTCATCCGAATCAGAGTTAGCCAGATCCGGTAAAATTTGCTGGTCTGTACTCTTTTCTTTTTTCTTTTCGGAAGACTGGTCCTCAGTGGTATCTTTCTTATGGAGCAACTTATTTTTTCCTTTCTTTATTTTTTCTCGAGCCAAGTCTTTAAGTCTCTGTACCGCACTTTTTGTACGCGGCTCAGCCACTTCAAATTCATCAGCTACTTTTCGCTTTCTGGCCTCAATCCAATCTTCGGAATCAATCTAAAATTAAATTCTGCTTTCAGAGCGCGCATCACCTTGATGGTGTGAAGGTATTTTCGGAATAGTAGCGGTTGAAGGCGCTTCACAACACTTGAAGTGTATGTAGATATCAAGACTGCTTATGAGAATTAAACAGCCTTTTCAAAATTCCGTAATCGTAAATATTGAATATTGGGATGTTTTACAGTCATGGCAATAGAAGATGATGTTACTAATACAAAAAGTGACATGATGTAACAATGAAAAGTAGTGAAATGACGTCACATACATGGAAAAACAGATATGCACAAACATTTAATTACTCAGAAACAGAAAAAGTACATATAAATCCCCTATCAATTTATTTTCATCGATTAAGATTGGGTGCAATAGAGAACAGATAACGGGAGAAGTTACACGCTTCGGTTCCACGTGTCCTTTCTGTGCAATTACAAGGTGGAAGCGTTAGTTATACCATAGCTGATATATACCTGAATTAACTCAAGGTAACTTTGTGTTGACGTATATTTATTCAATCCATCACCTTTACAACACTATTGTAAAAAGTAACGCCATAATTTCTTACCATGAGTGTAAAATATATCGTTAATTTGATTTTTAAAAAATTACTCATGTGTTGCGCCAGAAAGAGAAAATAGGAAAACTTTAATTGCATTCATTACATAAAGTACGAATCACATACTTAAAAATACAAGTACTTACCATTTGTCGAAGTTTGTATTCATCCATAAAATCGTCATGTTTTAATCCCTGTTGGACAAAAAATAAGAATTTAAAGTTGAAGCGAGAATTTCCCTCGAGGACTGCCCGCTACAACTATTCATGCACAGATAGGTCCCAACATTTAATCAGCCTTTTTTTGTGAAAAAATTGAGAGAAAAAGTGTAATTCTATACATTTGGTCCACACACTCACAGACTTGAGGTAGAAAATATTTCGTAGTGAATGAGAAACAGAGAGATAGTTGTGCTTTTAAAATCCGAGGGCTGTTCGATATGTAATTTGTATCGTACCATAGCGCGATAACGGTTTGCACGATTTCGTAAATTGCAATACTTTTGAATAGCCCTATTCAATACCTTTCCAGCGGTATAAATACGAGACGTCAGCTTCACATAATTTTAAACTTATAGTTATTTCATTAGAGCCAATCGTTGACCACTGTTTTAAAAATGTTTGGGAAACGGATTGAGAATATTGGAGAAATTAGAGCTTATATAAAAGTTCGTACAACACTCGGTCATTTGGTAATGCAGACTTTTACTTAATTGGGGAAGTTTATGGGTCTGATAAGGCATCTTATGAGACAGTGCGTAGGTGGAGAAAGAAATTTCCGACAGGCACAGAGTTCGTCAAAGATGCAGCAAAATCTCACCGACCTGTGACTGCAACAGGCATGGCAAATGTCTCAAAAGTCAGGGAAATAATTGAAAGTGATGGCAGGTACACGATACGTGATATTGCCAAGGTTTTGGCATTTCGCTGTCGCGGGTGCATTTCATTTGAAGCGTATTTTGAAAGTACGAATGATTTCTGCCAGATGGATACCGCTTATATTGACAGATGACCAAAATAGCAGGTACTAGTACAGGTCGGTATTACCGAGATGTTATACTGAAAAGCTCCAGAAATATTATCATAAACGACGCACTGTGTCAGAATTTAGGCATGTTCGTCTAATTCATGATAATGCTCATCACATACATCTGAGGTTGTGAAGCAATATTTGAAGTCGGAGAAGGTTACCGTCTTGCCACACCCACCATACTCTCCAGATCTAGCCCCATGCAACTTTTTCCTTTTTCCAAAACTTAAAAGGTTCTTATCTGGTCGTCGTTACAAGTCCCGACAAGCCCATAGCTCAGCCATCAGTGAGTGCCTCAGAGGTGTACCTAAATCAGCGTACCGTGACGAATTTCAGAAATGGATTCAGAGATTGAAATTATTTATTTCAAACCGTGGAGAATACTTTGAAGGGATGTAATTTCACTATTTGAGTCGAATGCTTTTGAGATATCGTATACACATTACATATCGAACAACACTCGTATCTACGAATAACTTGATATTGACTCTCAACTTTCAAACATATATTTTATAACTTATCTATAAAGCTGGGGAGGCGTTACCTCATTGTCTTGATCTAAAAGTCTTTCGTTGACGTCAGTCTCGACCTTGGTTGGTGTCACGGGTTCTTCGTCATCATAAAACAATCTTGTAATGTCATATACCGATTCATCCGGGAAACCAAGATCAAGCGTGGGTGTAAGAGCTCCTTTTTCCATTCGAATTCTCTCTCGCTCTTCTCTTTCTAATCTCTCTCTTTCTTCCTGCTCCTGTTTTGCTTTAAGGGCCTCTGCTTCAAGTCTTAGTTTTCGTTTGTAACAGTAATAGATCAAGGCTAACACAATGGCGACAATTATCAAGAAGGCAAAAATGCCGAGTACAATTTCCACTGTTGCATTGTATGTTGAGGCGACCGGGTCAGTTGCTGCAATAAGAAAATCATAGACTGTTAATTGAAGCAAAGTCATTATTGATTGGCTTATAGTTTTATGTGGCAAATATAATTGCAATTCCCACTTATTCTTTTGTGTGTTTTCCCTCAGCCTGTATTTGATATTCAAAGACACAGTATTTCGTGAAGTGGTGTTTTCAGTTTCTTTTTGAACACATAAAATTTAATAAACTTCATTATTCTTTAAAAGTTATTGACCATATTTTAAACTATTTCAATAATATTTCATTACGGCAGCTCGATGAATTAGCTAGAACAACAAGTGCCCCGCCTGAATCAGCATACGTAGAATTGCCATTGGGTGGACAGTCCTGTGAATTCTGAGATAAGTAAACCATTCCATTTTCAACAGAGTATATCTGAAATTAAAACAAAATCACATGAATGCACATACGGAACATTAAAATGAAGTAAATGAAACACGTGATAAATCTCATCTTCACATTCAATTCAAGTTTTGGTAGAAGCCTCCATATTCAGTATAACCAAGTTTATTTCCCAGATGTGCAGGAGTAGTGAAGATTTTTAACATTTAATGCATTTTCACTACATGATCCATGAATAACCACGCTCTGAGGCCCGAGTCCCTGATCGACCAAGGAACCAATTTGGGTAGACCTCCATGCTCATTATAAATGCATTCAGATTGGTTATTTAATATGAAGGAATCGAGAGGATTTTTAAAGCAATAATTTATATTCGCTATAAACGTATGAGCTACAGAATCAAAATCTCTGCCTCAGGGGTCATGAAATTCAGTGATTTGTTAGCGGCATCTGTACCCATCACACAGTTTATCTATTAGATGTCCAGAAGTAAAAAGATTTTAAAAAGTTTGCATCATTATGAATGGCAGGGACAATGAAATTCACAATGCGATTGCCCTGACTGGGAGACGTCTTGATTCCAAAGAAACATACGTCCTATTCCATTTGAATATTTTATAATATACAATCATTATTCAAAGTATCACGTGAAATTATCACATTATTCAACGCGAAGAATTACACTTATATTTGTGTTGATATATTTGCTATAATATATATATTCACTAAACAGGTGACCTGGATATATATATATATATATATATATATATATATATATATATATATATATATATATATATAAATATATATATATATATACAATAATACAATCATAAACATTATACACCATAGTAATTTAAAAACATAAACACTATGGTAAGTTCACAGCATGTAATTATAAATGTGTACCTGGAATATTACCTGTAGAACTTTTAGATAAATGTAAATATGTACATGTTCTGTTACGTGTATAACAAATAAATACGTACGTGATTTGTTAAGTGTATAACTTGCATAGGAAGTAAATATGTAAGTGTTACGTGTACAACTTGTATAGGAAGTAAATATGTACGTGGTCTGTTACTTGCATAACTTGCATAACACGTAAATATGTATGTATTATGTTACGTGTAGAACTTGTATAATACACATATGTGTGTACGTAGGTTATAATGTGTAGAACTTGCGCATTAATGTACATATGTACGTGGTCTGTTATAACTTACGTAACATGTAAATCTGTACGTGGTCTGTTCGTCTGTGCTGGTATCCGTGTTGTATACGTACAGGAAAGTGTAGGAACCAGAGGTGGATGAGTAGACGCAATTTAACTCGCCATTGGCTGAAAAGTGTAATAAAATAGTTGGTGAGCGTGTATCTAATATTTTTGCTGATTTAATATTTAATTAATTCGTCAAATTCATTTTCATCCTATTTATAACAGCATGACGTGGGGGTTAGAGAATTTCACTTATATTTCAAGCTGACTTATTCATACTAAAAAGCAAACCTATCGTGCTAATTTATTCGTAGGGTCACCCTACGACTTCTGAGAACTTTGTGATACAGACAGCACTAGATGGCGGTCCATCTTGTTATTTATTTATTCATTTTGTGCGTTTTATTAAGAATGAGAATAGATAAAGTTTGTTAACTGCAGTGGCGGATTTAAGGTAAATCATAGACTTTTGTTTAGAAAAGAAAAAAAAAACGATAAAAAAGCAACCATTTTTTTCAGTCTCAGAGGAATAAATTAACATGATCTTTTGACTTATTGTTACTTTGGGGGGGGGGACCTATATTTTATTCCAAAAATCCTTAAAATTTGTATCATTTTATTAATTTTACCTCAAGACAGAAAATAGTACAAATGACTATTTAGTGGACATTATTTCAAGCCCTATAAAATCTATAATATTCAGGAGTTTCCTAGGTCCCCAACAGGGCTTCGCCCTGGACCCACTGGGGGCCTTCAAGTGGCCCCCTGACCACCTGCCTCAAGATGTTGCGCCCCCTAACTTCAATTCCTGCATACGCCCCTGAGCCGGTATGTATATGAAGTTCTAATGTCATCAAATCATAATTACGTCCCTTTACAAGATGATGTTTTATGGTGACATTCACCACATGTATTTTCAATCAATCACACAAGAGAGGAAGTGCACGTAATCTTAGGAGAGTTAACATTTTTTAATTCTTCATGCAATCTTTAAAGGAAATGATGCCCATATTCGCATTATCGCTTACGTTCAGCGCTTAAAAAGCGTTCAGATATCGGAAACATCCGATAAGAAAGACTAATTTACCCTGGTATATTAGAGAATGCAGATATCATAAAAAAAATTCCATTTATGAGGATCCTTGCGTAATCTGGCTACGAGACGAAAATTATCTAATCGAACAAAAATCACAAAAGCTCAGACTTTTCAGTGTGTATTAATTTTAACTTTTGTGCAATACGATGACAGATCTTCACATACCAGAGTACCCTTGCGTTTGTGAACATTTTGAATAGTCAAAGTCCATTAAACTTGTGTCTGTGCAGACGTCAAGGTATGCATCTCCACATACATTTCCACTTCCGCTGTCGTAGGTATAGTTCCATGTACTTTGCAGTTCCGTCGGGCAAGTTATTTTTGCCTCCTCTATATTTCCTACAATAGATTTAAAGAGTGTTTTTAACCCCACGCCCATTTATATTACAAACGGTGAACATTCATTTTTGTCCATTCCAGATGTTAAATCAAGAGTTATAATAAGGCAATACATCCCGTCAGGGTTATCATTCTTAGTGTCAGATTAATGCGAGGTAATTCTTAGTGTCAGATTAATGCGAGGTCATTCTTACTGTCAGATTAATGTGAGGTCATTCTTACTGTCAGATTAGTGCGAGTCATTCTTACTGTCAGATTAATGCGAGGTCATTCTTACTGTCAGATTAATGCGAGGTCATTCTCAGTGTCAGATTAATGCGAGGTCATTCTTAGTGTCAGATTAATGCGAGGTCATTCTTACTGTCAGATTAATGTGAGGTCATTCTTACTGTCAGATTAATGCGAGGTCATTCTTAGTGTCAGATTAGTGCGAGTCATTCTTACTGTCAGATTAATGCGAGGTCATTCTCAGTGTCAGATTAATGCGAGGTCATTCTTAGTGTCAGATTAATGCGAGGTCATTCTTACTGTCAGATTAATGCGAGGTCATTCTTAGTTTAGTGTCAGATTAGTGCGAGTCATTCTTACTGTCAGATTAATGCGAGGTCATTCTTACTGTCATATTAATGCGAGGTCATTTTTAGTGTCAGATTAATGCGAGGTCATTCTTACTATCAGATTAGTGCGAGTCATTCTTACTGTCAGATTAATGCGAGGTCATTCTTACTGTCATATTAATGCGAGGTCATTCTTAGTGTCAGATTAATGCGAGGTCATTCTTACTGTCAGATTAATGCGAGGTCATTCTTAGTGTCAGATTAGTGCGAGTCATTCTTACTGTCAGATTAATGCGAGGTCATTCTCAGTGTCAGATTAATGCGAGGTCATTCTTAGTGTCAGATTAATGCGAGGTCATTCTTACTGTCAGATTAATGCGAGGTCATTCTTAGTGTCAGATTAATGCGAGGTCATTCTCACTGTCAGATTAATGCGAGGTCATTCTTAGTGTCAGATTAATGCGAGGTCATTCTTACTGTCAGATTAATGCGAGGTCATTCTTAGTGTCAGATTAGTGCGAGTCATTCTTACTGTCAGATTAATGCGAGGTCATTCTTAGTGTCAGATTAATGCGAGGTCATTCTTACTGTCAGATTAATGCGAGGTCATTCTTACTGTCAGATTAATGCGAGGTCATTCTTACTGTCAGATTAATGCGAGGTCATTTTTACTGTCAGATTAATGCGAGGTCATTCTTACTGTCAGATTAATGCGAGGTCATTCTTACTGTCAGATTAATGCGAGGTCATTCTTAGTGTCAGATTAATGCGAGGTCATTCTTACTGTCAGATTAATGCGAGGTCATTCTTAGTGTCAGATTAGTGCGATTCACTCTTACTGTCAGATTAATGCGAGGTCATTCTTACTGTCAGATTAATGCGAGGTCATTCTTAGTGTCAGATTAATGCGAGGTCATTCTTAGTGTCAGATTAATGCGAGGTCATTCTTAGTGTCAGATTAATGCGAGGTCATTCTTACTGTCAGATTAATGCGAGGTCATTCTTAGTGTCAGATTAGTGCGATTCACTCTTACTGTCAGATTAATGCGAGGTCATTCTTACTGTCAGATTAATGCGATTCATTCTTACTGTCAGATTAGTGCGAGTCATTCTTACTGTCAGATTAATGCGAGGTCATTCTTAGTGTCAGATTAGTGCGAGTCATTCTTAGTGTCAGATTGATGCGAGGTCATTCTTACTGTCAGATTAATGCGAGGTCATTCTTAGTGTCAGATTAATGCGAGGTCATTCTTACTGTCAGATTAGTGCGAGGTCATTCTTAGTGTCAGATTAATGTGAGGTCATTCTTACTGTCAAATTAATGCGAGGAGTCATAACATTGTAGTCAGGGTAAAGCTTGTACTCTTTCAAAGAAAACACACCTTCTTTTCAAAAATTCATTAATACTTCAGAAATCCTATGGAAAATTATGCATTTCAGTAAGAAATTCAACTTCTTCTTTTATTTTATCTTAAATGCGAATATCCCACTTGCGGGACGAATGTGTTTTTAATGGATTTTGTGTAAAGGTACATATGTATGACAAAATCTGAGAACGTCTCTTGTATTCAGTAAAACTGGGACTATAAGTTTGCCATTCTCCCATTTATTTAATTACCTTTCTTGACCATAATGTGTTGAGTAAGATTAGTTGCAGAAGTTGCATCACAGAAATCTGTTATGGAGGATACAACTTTGTTGTCGTCCTTGAGATAAATCTTGATTCTCTCATTTCCAGCATCACTCAGCTCAGCTAAAATCAAAAGCATTACGATTCAAAACATTTGAAAAATGATATCAATCAACCGGCACTATGCACTATAGCCTTGTATATTCTGAGTATCTGAATGATTTAAAAAAAAAAAAAAGAACTATTGTTTAATATCAACCCAACTTGGGCAAAAGGGATTTTTATTAATCATAGAAAGATTTGCAGCACCTAAATGAGACCTTATGGTGCATAAATACTAACGTACTTGTAGTTAACAATGTATTATTACCCTTTCCCTTCAATGTTTATGTGAATATTGCTTCTGATATCAATAAGAGTAATTTCCCAGACCAAAACTTATGATTACAATGGTTGTATGTATATTTGCTAATAGAGTCTTCCACAATCTATTAGTATATGGACTGTATTTTAAATGTTAAACGTTTTTCAGCATTTTCAAAGTTCTCAAGCTTACAGCATTTCATGGAAAACCAATTCATTCTAAATTCTCACGACTAATCAGACTGGGCATTTATTGCAAAATTTGAAACAGCTTTTTGACATTATTGTGTAGCATCTTTGATCAGTGAAACAAAAATATTGTTACGCATCTTTCTTCTAGGTGTTCAAATGATGGGGATAAAGCCTGTATATGATGAAATGTTTGAAATTCTTCTCCCTAACAACTGAACATCAGGTGTAAAAACTGGGTACATATCAGTTGTAACAATGAGCATGAAGGCCTCTATACAAAATTGCGATATTTTCCTGAGGTCAGAACCGGGATGTCATACAGATCAGAGAGTGTTTAACTAAGTGTTTAACGAAAGACATTCTTCGGAACATTAAGCACACTTACAGGGTACATGTACATAGTTATATTGAGTTTGGATGCCTATAAAACTGTAGAATTTGACCCCTGGATCAGGAATTCGGGTTCCACGGCGGGGCTATGAGGATCATTTTGTGCATTAAATCTTTTAAAATTCTTTTATTTACTGCCAAACATCTAGCTGAAAACTGGGTACATAGTTATAATAACCATGACTTCAATCAAAATTGCAAGTCTTGTGACACCTGAACTAGGGATTCAAACCCCATGGGGATTATACAGTTTAGGCACCTACAGACTGTATGTAATATACATAATCAGTCAACATTGCCAGCAATGAGCATTACTCGCCTTTGTCAGCATTAATGGCATTCAAATGAACACTTACTAAGCTTCAAACATTCAAGATGATACTGATTTTGTAACAGTTACAAGACTGAAATAAAATTAAATATTTCAGTGGAAATAGAAAGAGAAAAATGATTTCAAAATGGGTTCCGAAAAATTAAAATCAGGATCCTGACTTATTTTCCATAACAGTATGGTAGTTCCGGTAGCATTTTCTAGTATTAGCCAAAATTTAAATGAAAAAGTACTGCTGAAACAGAATAGGGTCAACATTTTTTTTTAGTAAATCAACAGCTTTAAAGCATTGGTGGTAGAAGTTCTTACTTAATACAAAGAGTTGGTGCAGTGATAGAATAAAAAGAAACACTCTCAGACTCTCGTTGCTCGCAACGAGATCGTGTCTAGCTATATTTATTTTACAATTAGTTTGTAGTCGTAAGATCTCCACTACGCCAATAAAAGAATCCATGAAGTAAACATGCGCTAAATTCCGAACACACTAAAATAAACAGATATTTAGTATTATAAAGGCACAATGATGACGATTCTTTTGTCATAAATACATACCACGGTGATACACACTTACTTGTGGGTAGATAGTAGGTGTATTTATTGGACGATTGTTCGGTGAACTGGAAACAAAGGAAAGCTTCCAGTTTCAGTCCCAAGTATGTGAACTCTTCCGACCTGAGTTAAACATAGACAGCAACGTATCACTCATGATCACAATACGAAATACGCTGATGTGCACATTTTCATGATTTTTGTCTCAGGAAACGTTAATTTCATTTTCAAAATAAGTCAAAGCTTGATAAGATCATATAATTTTTATCATAAATAGATTTAGGATTTTCACATTTAACGTAGGGAATGTTTAAGTACTTTTTAATATCAATATAACTATTTCACAAAATAGTAATAAGTCGAATATCATTGGAGAGAGAGAGAGAGAGAGAGAGAGAGAGAGAGAGAGAGAGAGAGAGAGAGAGAGAGAGAGAGAGTCCTGTCCTTAAACACCTATAGATCACCACACTAATTCATAAATTAGGTCGAACCCTTTGAAAGAATGTACTTAAAGGAGCTTAAGATTAATACCATGAGTAATTGATTTGATATTATACATATGTATGACTGAATTGAAGATCTAACCTAAGCACATAGTAAGTGTTATCCGTTGTATCACAAGAAAAAGTATACGCTCCTATGGTCCACACCTGCCAATTAACCAGCGTCGTGGACGAGAAATTCAGGGTCCCTTTGTGGCTGTCATACCATGTGTCTATACCGGATGCTGTCCAAAAATTATTTGGGAAGACGCACGCGCTATCTGTAATAATTTTAAGCATAAGTAATTGTCTTTAACTTTTTAAATGAAATGTTGTTAATTCTGTATATACATCTACGTCAACACAGTTCGACACACTCGACTGACAAACATTGAGTATAATAAAAT
This sequence comes from Ostrea denselamellosa, assembly GCA_024699665.1. Classification (NCBI taxonomy): domain Eukaryota; kingdom Metazoa; phylum Mollusca; class Bivalvia; order Ostreida; family Ostreidae; genus Ostrea; species Ostrea denselamellosa. The sequence goes on along the minus strand of JAMZEH010000048.1, from coordinate 217,515 downwards.
ATTCTTTCAAGAGCGAGGTTCTCTGTCGACACTAATGTGTAAATAATAGCCAAAACGTCAGTTTCGTGTGAAAGAGAATTACCTGTGGCAACCAGAAGCTGTACGAAGACAATTAGACTCCTGGTTATCATTCTGTGATTTAATCCATGTTACTGTTCTGCTTCAAAAAACACTCAAATAAGTCTGTAATTTACATCTTTCTACACCTTAGTATGTAGACACATACCGATTGATTCGGTTTCTAAGTGATCAACTCAGCTTTGATCGAATCTTGTATTACCAATAATCCGGATTATTACGAAAGTAAGAATAAAAGATGGGATTTAAATTTATAAACCCTGATTTAAAACAGAAACGTATATATGCTACTGGTAGTAAAATCAGACGTTTTATTTAAATTGTATCCTGCTCTCTTTTATTTGGTTCAAACGTTTGGCAACATCTTGTTTATTCCGTCAATTATCCCGCACCCGTGAAATTTTTCTGAGCTTATCGATTATTTTCTAGTGCAGTTTACACAACAGTAGTTTATGTTATATATGCACAAAACAACGAATAATTGTTACAAATACACGAAATAACACTCAACTGATACACGTATACACCCAACTAGTACACATTCACAAAAACAACACCCAACTGTTACTCATGCACTAAGAAGCAATCAACTACATACACAAAGCAACACTCAACTGTTACACATATACCGAATAATACTCAACTGTTACACATATACCGAATAATACTCAACTGTTACACATGCACCAAATAATACTCAACTGTTACACATACATGATTGTTATACATAAACAAAGAAACACTCAGTCGGTTCAAATCCAATGTTAAAAATTGATCATACGCAGAGCATGCCCTTGCGTATCGAATCAGTTGAGAGACATAAATACCATATGCAGGTGATTATGAAATATTGCTATATAAATATGAGAAGTTGACGATGGAGAAACCGAAGTCACCCCATTTGTCATAAAGTTGAGTTCGTTAATTGGAAAAGCATTTTATCGAGCTGTTCACTTTTTTGTCTGTTTACGAAATGGAGAAAAACATTTTGATGTATATCATATGATACTGAAGTGTTGCAGTGTTGATAATTCAAACCAGTTATAATTCGGCAGAATCTGAGAGGACATTTATCTAGATAACTACTGGGCATGAATGCAGAACATATTTTCACAAGGTATATTCCTCAGAATTTAGTGAATTGAGTTATTATTCTGTTGAAAATAATATAGATTGTTAGCTGAAATATACAAATAATGACACTTAATGACGTGAATATGATAAGTCAAATTTCGTTTATGCATAAGTTGGGAACATTCGTGATATAACTCGCCCAAGCTTTTTAGGTACTGAGGACCTATTCTAACCCGGAGCATAACAGGAGCAGCTTTGATGGGAAACATAAAATTCAGTATAAATGGGAAGAAATTTTTTTCATCATCATTAATCAGTCAAATTTTTCAATTACAATTTATAAGGTGATAACAGAAGATGACCAAATCAGAATAAGAATTCTACATAGGAATTTATTATTTCCCATTGGTTCCAAGCTATCTTCACCTATTTCAGCACCTAAATTTAGAATTAAGAAGAGAATTGAAAAGTGGCTAGATGGAGGGAGATCTGCCATTCAGGATCAGTTGGAAGGAATTGATGACGATACAGACAGTGTATTTTACAGCGGATTGCCCTGCACCTTTGTGCGAGGAAGGAGCAGATAATACTGGCACTGTTACTGGAGACGATCAGGGCGGTGTTGAGTATCTAGAGGATGAATCAGGAGAGAACTCTCCCAATCAGAGTACCCAGGAACTGCCTGATGTTCTCGATCCCAGCAGTTTTCAAGTTGATGATCCACGGCAAGCCATCAGTTTCGTTACAATTGTCTTGGATGTCATAATAATAACCATCTCTTGGCAATCCGTATTAGATAGATCCTCAGCACCCCTTGCTTGTCGTAAGAGGCGACTAAATGGGCGGTCCTTCGGATGAGATCATAAAACCCGAGGCCCCGTGTCACAGGAAGTGTGGCACGATAAAGATCCCTCCTTGCTCAAAGGCCGTTAGCGCCAAGCATAAGCCCAAATTTTGCAGCCCTTCACGGGCAATGGTGACTGACGTCTCCATATGAGTGAGAGATTCTCGATCAGGACGTTAAACAATATACAATCAATCATAATAATAATGATAATAATAATAATAATCAACACTGATTACGATCCAAACTCATAGGTCTTATTCAATTGTTTTTCGTCGTTTTGGAGATTATTAGGTCTTGGTATGTTAGGGGCTGTTTGAAATATTTCTGGCCTGAGTTTCCCCTCATTTGTTACAAAGACGGAAGATAAAGTTTGTTCACTGGGGAAATATAACCCACCATTTAGTATATCATTGGAGGTCTACAAGTTTTTATCAGTGCCCCTCAACTTTTTTTCAAAGGACGGGAGAGTCACAACCTGGAGTACTAGGTTCCAGTAAGAATTATCAACCAGGGAACAATCTCTTGGAACCAGGGTAAACAGAAATGCCCTGACCCGTTTCCTGTCCACATGTTAGTTCAAATTGTTGCCCCTAACGGCAGCATAGGGCCACAGTAAGGGTTTAAATGGTTGTTTTGTTTTATAGAAATATATAGGGTAATTTTTATAAATCCTTTTGCAATGAACAAAGCTACATTTATTCAAGTTAAAACGAAAACATTCTCTGGCATTTTTTAAAAAACCTAAATATTAAATCCATGACCCCAGGGACCAAGACTGTCCCACATTAGTAGTTTACAGCATATATAGTGCTATAGGTGCAAAATTATTGTGACCCCTGAGCCAAAGTGGATTACCAGTACAAATCCAGAGATTCCACGTGATTGAGAATCATTTAGAATTGATCATTTATAGAAAAAATAAAACGATTACAGTTTGTTGATATAATGTGTATGCTCTTGAAACACGAGTAGCATGCGCCCAATGGGAAATAAGGAGGGGGGGGGGGGGGGGGGCTGTAGATCCGGACACCATCACCTGGAATTTGCAAAGTATATATATGCACTGCAGTTCATATCCTTATGTATTTTCATATATAATTCTGAAATTTCGTTTGGAATTCCCAACCGTTAATATTGTTTTCAACTACAACACATTCATGAGAAAATGGCCATCATTAAAATTTGTGAAGATATCAAAGGAAATGACATTGGAGATGTAAAAATAAAGAAATGTTTATTGGAACAATTTGTTTGATATCGTTTTTTATTTACAGTTTACATAATTACCAGTGATTAAATTTTATTCATATTCAATGTTTGACCACATGTTAGGATTCGAAATATTAGTATCATACCTTTTCTGTTTTGATAACAGGCTTTTTGAAAGAGATAGGAAGGAGAGGGATCTCCCCCTCCCTGTTTTGGACAATATACGTTGTCCATTATTTTTACATGCAAAGACCGAACATACATTATATATTTTACATGTAGTGTTTGATTTACCAGCCGACAGGAACCAACCAACTTCTTATGACAGTTATTAAAATGTAATGGAAAGGTAACTTTGAATAGACGAATTCATGCATTAGAAAATCACCCAGATACCCACACGATTTAGAATTTTGAGCCATGGGTTGAAGTAAACATTTTTTTCTGTGTTTGATTTTAAAGGTCTTTTTTTCATACCAAAAGTCAGGACCCTCCCCCTGGAAAAAATCCTGGATCCGTGTATGAGTAATTTTTATAATATAGAACGTCGTGGTTTTATGTAAATTAAGCCATTATTTATTTAGTATTCCTATCTTCAAAGTCCCAAGCTAAAAGTTCGTGACCTTTCTCAATATTGAAAGATTACGTTGAAATTTCTGAATTCTAATTGGTTTCATGATTCAGTCAAATTCATCGTCTTACTCAACATTGGCAAAACGGGTTTTCAAACCTGGGTATAAAACAGAGACGTGCTTGTTTAACTTAGGAATCCGTAGGACTTTCATTGATTGGTTGGTTGTATATTGACTATGCTCGGCGCTTACGGCCTTTGAGCAGAGAGGGATCTTTATCGTACTACACTTGCTGTGACACGGGGTCTCTGTTTTTGCTATCTCATCCGAAGGACCGCCACATTTAATTGCCTCTTACGACAAGCAAGGGATATGAGGACCTACCCTGACCCGGATCTCCACTGGAGACCTTCTTTGGGCGCTGGCTTCTTTTGTCACTATGTCCAACTGAATGTTTAACGTTTTGTAACTTCCGGTGCGAGTGTTCATATCTGCAGTATCACATCCTGATCTTACCAATATTTGTCAAGAATTCGAACAAATGCAATTTTTCACCAATTTTGCGTACATCATTTCAATGCAGGGTAAACTATTTCATATGCCTGTAGTGTGTGAACAGGTATTACTTAATATTTTTCGTGCATTAGAGTTTCTTCAGTTTAGGATCAGTCCCTCTTGTTCTTGAAATATCATTTAATTTCAGTATATATTTTTCAGCATCTTTGTCGTATTTTGAAAACTTGGATCAAGTCTCCACTCAGTGCCTATATTTTAATGTTAGCATGTTCAGTTGTTCTAACCTTTCAGTGTATTCAAGATTTCTAAGTGCTGCAACCTGTTAAGTTGCTCGTCTATGAACATTTCAGTCTGTTTTCATTTTCACAAGTTTTGTTTGAATTCCAAACAGCCGCTGCATATTCTAGACGTGGTCTCACAAATCATCTTAAAGCTCTTCACATCTAGATACAAATGCGTTCTGGTTATTAAGCCCATGTTGCTGCTTGCCTTATTTATCTGTTGTTGCATACGTTTTAACAAATTTAACTGTTCATCAACCATCACCCATATGTTCTTTTCTACGTCTGATTTTTCCAATGTTACTCTACAGCCTTGGTTGCCACAAAGATGGTAATGCACTGTTTCTCTTAGTTGTTGCTTGGTACATTGATTACTTTGCTGACGGCAAACTGGCAACTCAACTTTCTCACAAACGGGGTGATTTCAATTTCTTCATCATCAACTTAACTATCTATGAAGCAATATTCCAATATCACTTACATATGGTGTTTACATCTCTCAACTGATTCGATATGCAAGAGCTTGATCTGCATATGATTAGTTTTTAAATCCTGGTAGGTTACTGATAAACAAGTCGATGTTACACAGGTTTCAGCATTTCGCAAATTCTATGGTCGTTATAACGATCTAGATGCTTCTATATTTCCGTGTTATCAGGAAATAGGTAGAAGCTTGCATCCACACTGTCTGTCATACCAATAATATAGAGAACAGATAATTTTTGGGTCGAGCACACTCCCCTGTAGGATACTAGTAACTTTGTGGTCCACTGATTTTGATCCATTTGTCACTCTTGCTTATTCCGTATCTATGAATTTTAAGAATTTGATAAGTTTTTATCAGAAGCTTTCATAAAGTCTATATGAATTTAACTGACTTGTCTAAGATTTCAATATCCATTCATCCATATATTTCAAGAGCTGGAGTGTAGTGGAAAAGTCCCTTAATAAATTCAAATTATTAAAATCGTTTACTAATAAAATAACGGTTTTTTTTATCATTTGATCCACAATACTTGTTTATTGATATTTTGATATTGAGAAATATCAATCTCATTCGAACAGCTTAACAGTATATTAAAATGGCCTAATGCTATGAAGTATATCCATTAATATTAGCATTCGTTCAATATTTCAAGATAAGGTTTGTGAATCGATTCCATAACGTTAGGGTATATCTACTGGTATATATTTTAAAGAAAATTATTTGGAGATACATGTATGTATTTAGATACATATTTATAACACTATATTGTTACGAGCAACCTTTTTATGATTATTTGGCTATTATCAACAAAATACATCGGGCTCGACATTTCAGGAACACACATTCGCAACATTGTGAAGGCAAAGTTTGCATTTGCCTCGTGGTGTGATATAACCTGGTTAATGATTCCATCATGGCCGAAATAAGAAGGATGCTGTCATTCATAATTTGGTCATTAAAATCCGTCTTCCATTATGGATTCATTCCAGCTGTGATATATCTAGGTATGGATCTCTCGATAGTCTCATTGAGATGAGAAGCCCAACCATTATGTTAGTCGTTAACGTTAGTACCAGGGCGAGTTATATCCATCTAGTGTTGAATTTTTTATTTTTTTTTTTACATATATCACAAAAACTTAGTTTAATATGTAAAAAAAAATCCCTGTGATCATACTCGTCTTAGGCGCTCGAATCATAATGGAAATAAACTATAGAGGAAATTCGAACTATAATCGTGACCCCCCCCCCCCCCCCCCCCCCCCCCCAAGTACTTGATGTGGATTTATATAATTCTGTAATATATTTTGCTTAATTTATACTATTATGCTATGCTACCGGGTGTACTATTCTATATTCTGTCAAGTAAATTTGATGTATAAGTAAATTCTGCTTTTAAAATAATAATTAAAATAATGCTTTGAACAATTTTGTAGGTTTTAGGAAAGGAGCAGATGAAGGAATGCCACAAATAACGGTATCTAGGTAAGTTAAGCTGAGGCTAATATCATTCAGAGATATTGAATCAACTGCTGTAATGTCCTGTTAGGTTTACGTAAGAATGCATAAAAGTATTAATCTTCTCAAGAACTACAAGGGTACAAACAATTAGACAGACAAGCAGTCTCTTGTATATATTCAAATTAGTTCATGCTATGACCCTGGAACCAAGGTGGGGACACATGAGAGGTTTAGAATTTTACAAAAGAATGCAGTGGCATTCATTTACTATGCAAGCAAATTCAGTAAAATGCAGTATACTGTGAAATTATTTTAAAATCCTTGAGAAATTTTCTTCTTTCCCTTTTATAACAATCTTTGCTTATAACAAAGCAAGTCACATTTGTATAAAATGCCCTCTGATGTAACAAATCATCCACACTCAAGTAAGTCCCAGATAGCAGCGGAAATCTCCATAAGTAGTGCTTATTTTTTTGTTTTTGAATTTGTCGTCTTTACTCATGGGTACTTTGTATAAAACTGGGTATAGTTAGAAATTAGACCCACAGGTGAGACTATAAGGATCATATAATGAAATGAATTAAATGTGTATAAATTTTCTATTCTCTCTCTGAAACACCATTATAAAACATGTGAAAAAGAGGGGACAACATTATCACCTGTCAGTTGGTCAGTCTGTTGACCAAGTCTTGTCTGCTCAATATATAAGGAACCCTTTGCTTGACCATTACCAAACTTGATACAGTGGTTGCCACTAGAGGTTAGATAACCCTCGTTTTTCAGGTCACAAGGTCAAGGTTTAAACTTGACAAAGTAAAATATTATCTGCTTAATATCTTGAGAATCGTTTGCTTGACAGATATAAACGTAATACACTGGTTCTACCTAGGAGTAGATGATTCCTATTGATTTTAATTGATTATATATTGTTTAATGTCCTGTTCAAGAATTTTTTAATCATATGGAGATGTCCCTATTGATTTTGAAATCATAAGGTCAAACTGCTTTAGACACAGTAAGATATTGTCCATGATTGACAGACATCAAACATGGAACATCTTATGGAGTAGATGACCTCCAATGATTTTGAGGTCACAAGGTAAAACTGGATGCAGTAAGATATTGTCTTGTAAACCTTTTGCTTGACAGACATCAAACTTGGTAAATTGTTACATCTTAATGGGTAGATAAAGCCCTATTGATATTGAAGTCACAAGGTCAATGGTCAAACTACTCTGGACATAGATGTATTGTCTGCTCAGTATCTTGAGAACCCATTGCTTGTCAGACATTAAACTTGATACACTGGTGCCCTCCAAGGAGTGCCTGACACCCATTGGTTTTCAAGTTACAAGGTTAAATGTTGTGATTCAAATGACTGGTTATTTGGAAATATCTGCTCAGTATCTTGAGAGATCCCTCACTAGTAGATAACACATATTTTTCACTACTGCTACAGACATTCTAAATGTAAAGTAAATTGTTTTGAATATTCCTACATGGAAAAAGGGAAAAAAAATGTTTCTAAAAAAAATTATTTTTGTTTTACAAGGTTTTTCTTTCCTTGAATATTTAGAAAACAAACTAGCTGCGTAATTATATTGAGTATAGGGGCCTTTACTAAACTTCTGAAGTACATTGCCCATGTATCAGGGATTCAGGCTTGAGAGTGGTGCTTTATGGATCATGTTACAGGGTTGACGTTGCAGGGGTCTTGTGTAAAGTCAGCATTTTGTAAATTTTATGTTGATTATAACAATCTAATTTACCAATACAACCTGTCATGTGTAAAATGCTGTCTGGCATGTTTCATACAAATTGAGGCCATTTTTTTGCACACTGATTTTGACTATGGATTACACTGTTTACCTGATTGTGACTGGTATACAGAGGATGTTTACTCCTCCTAGACACCTGATCCCACTTTTGGTATGTCCAGGGATCTGTGTTTGCTTACATAGAATTTTGTATTCTTTATAAGAGTTTTGAGATTGATGATTGTTGTTTTCACCTTTTCATCATATAGTGGAAATGGATTTTGAAATTTTTTTTTTACTTCTGACCATCTACTTGTATGTAAAAAAAAAAATATATATATATTAAGCATAAAGACCTTTACAAAATTGTGATATTCATTGGCTATGGGGTCAGAGGTTGTTTTGTTCAGACTAGAGGGTGGGGTTGTATAAGAATCATATAGTGAGACTGCAGTTATTCATATCTGTAAATATATTTACTACTGAATATTAAGAACTTGGTGTGCAGTGATAACATGTATGGAATCCTCTGCCAAAATAGTGAAAGTCTTGGCCCTTGGACTGAAAGTTCAGACTCCAAGGAAGATGATCACATTGTGAAATTGCATGAAATCTTAAATATCAACTCCATCTCTGAATATCTAGCACACAATCTGGGTGTGTAGTCATAATGAGCATGGATGCATCTACAAATATTTTTTTTAAAATTCGCAATTTGAACCTTTTACTCACATTAGTGTCAAAAGCCAAGGTGATAATGTCAGAGATAATCAATCAGGAATTACATGCCAAGGTCATAATGTCAGAGATAATCAATGAGGGATTATGGAATGCTGTAATTTATATATTTTTCAGCTGTCTGTCCATATTCACTACTTTAATGGAAATGATCAGAAGATGAAATGTTTATATTTTAAAGTCAAAGATGAAGGTCATAATGTTATATTGATATTGTTTTTAAATTATGTAATGATCAGAACTTTTGAAATAATTTCATGTTATGCAACTATCATTTCTATAATTGTTCAACTGAAAGTTTTAATTAAAAACAAACTAAAACAATGATATCATTGACAATCTTGAAGAAGAAAATATCCTGTGTTAATATAGACAAAAAGACCATGTAAAAGATTTAAAATGACGTGAAACTAGACAGGAAGGAGTGGAAACAACCGTAGAATGGAATCAACCTGGTTGGAAATGGAACAGTTGCAAATCACTGGTTTTCTTAGTTTCACTTTGTTTTTAGGTATCTTTCATAAAAATAACTCTTTCCCCCTTATGTTTTCAGTTTGTTGTGGAATTAGAAGTCGGCTATGACAACCAGTCACAATTTTAATGGAGATGTTTCTCACATGACGTTCTGCAGTGCTGTTCCAGATGAATAGATGAAGAAGTCATATCTTGGTTTAGTTAATTTCATTAAAACCCTGCAAAAACAAAATAGTTTGTCTTTTTGTCACATTGCAGATTTTCTGATGCACGGAATTTAACGAAGAAAAAAAAGGAAACTATTGTATCTGAAAAGTTTGATATTGATAAATTGATTGTCTGTTTCCGCCACACTCAACAATTTTTCAGTCATCTGGTTGCGTCCATTTTTTTTTTTATTGGTGGGAGAAAAAGCCCAGATACATTGTACTTGGGAAGAGACCACCGACCTTCCAAAGTAAATTGGCTATCTTTCTTGATGAAATGATAATGTACAATGTAAATTACAGGGAATGACAATATGTGTAATTACAATGTTTTCTTCAGTACATTACATTGTATTAACAGTTTGTTCAGTCAGCTTTTAACAATGAACGTTACAGTTTTTGGCAATAATTAAATTTCACGGGCAGGATGAAGCAGGAAACTGATTTCATATTCAGTATTTTGTGTCCAACATTTGCAGAAGTGCATGCTATACATTGTGGAAGACTTACATTGTTATGCTTGGTACAGCTCGTTTTGTCAAGAAACATCGGTGCAAGCACCAAATTTATGAGCTGGGAAGTTTAAGAACCAAACAAAATATTTGCGCGTATCATCTAAAGTAACTACTTCTCGGGAGAAGAATTTCAAAGGTATTCCCAACAATTTCTTCCTTTAAAAGTTCTCGAAAGTTACAACATGAAGGCTTGAGAAATTTAGAGGGCACAACAGGTTGCACACAGTGCGCATTTGTCAATCGATACCTAGCTAACTTCTTTGATTTCAATTTTGTTCTTTTCAGTGAGGGGGGGGGGATTCTTGTCAATTTCCGTAAATTCGCGTGGTAAAAATTTTTGTAGAAGGAATCTAAAGTATGTTTACCACTTGACATCTGTATCCAAATTTGAAAAATAGAATGTGTTCACTTAGCCTATTCAATTGATATTAAAAAAATTGGGAAAGGATTGTCTAAGTTTACTTTCCCACGTCGTTTTTAAATCGTTCTCTTCAATACTTTACCAATTATAGTGGTATTTTTCTTCTACTTGAAAGTTTGTATCCAGAAGAGGTCACCAGGCTGATATTTCAAGTAATAAGGTTATGTTCTTTGTCAGAAAAAGGGGGAGTGCACCCCACCTCAATATAACATAAACATACTTAATCCATCTTGCTTCTTGAGCCAAGGATTTTCGGTCCAGTCCGCTCCCCACAAACCCAAGCCTTGGAAGATTACGCCTCGAGAACTGACCCACAATGGCTACACCTAGCGAACGTTCTGAATTTGAACTTTATAATCTAGCCAATTTGGTAATGACTTTCGGGATACTGTTCGTTATAATTGTAAAGAAGTATGACGGAATCAACTAGGCCTAAAGAATCTTTGAAGTAAAATGAACGGCAAACCAATTACGCGCTATAGAAAATATAAAACAGGGCCGAGAATATCGCTAGCAACAGAACAGGAAACATCAGCGTGGTAAGAGGCGATTCCAGTTAATTTTGCATATACATACTGTAAAGCATAGTAGTATGGTTGGCTTTAAGTGCCTGAATTTTGTTTCCGAGGTCACAGTCAATTTTCTCATGTCCTGTTTAGCTTGATGATTGATTGATTGTATATTGTTTTACGTCCCGCTTGAGAATTTTTCACTTATATGGAGACGTCACCATTGCCGGTGAAGAGCTGCAAAATTTAGACCTATGCTCGGCGCTTAGGGCCTTTGAGCAGGGAGGGATCTTTATCGTGCCACACTCGCTGTGGCACGGGGCCTCCGTTTTTGCGGTCTCATCCGATGGACCGCCCCATTTGGTCGCCTCGTACAACAAGCAAGGGGTACTGGGGATCTATTATAACCGGATCCCCACATGATAAATATACTGGGACAAATTGTCATTTTGAAACGAGCTGTAATTCAGAACGTCTGACAGTTGTTTGAAAACTTTAAATAAAGCTGAAAAAAATTACCCTACGATTTTTCAGTGGCAGTTGACCCCCACGCAACCGATACTGTTCCGTTGTAGAGATCGATCCTGAAACTTGTTCCTAAATATCGCACGTGCTTGACTTGTTGACACTCGTGTTTCTTTTGAACGAAAGCTCTCGTTTCATTGGTTATAAGATCGAACCTTGGAACCAATGAAAACTTGGCCACAGTTTTCGTGGCGTAATCTACATGTACCAAGGGTTTGTGGGGAACGGAGTGGACCTAAAACCCTTGGCTTGCGAAGATGACTTCGAAATGAAGAATACTTGCACAATCTAAAAGTAATTAATATGATGTAAAACAACGTACGTACATTACATTATTTATAATTTATTTATGAACACCCTTCATTGTAGGAAAATAGTCCCAAGTATGCCTACGGCGAATAATTTATTTGGAAATTGAATACTTTGTATTGCATTGTAATGATACACATTATCTCGACTCCTTAATTTAACCTTTAGTTATATATTGAATATTTTACCTTTCTGTCGTGTATTGCGCCGCAAATCAACGAATGAAATTGCCAAACATTACTTGCACAACTTAAAGGTTAAAAAAAATCTATTATGGTAGAAATTTTATAATTAATTGATTGAACATTTTTCAAAAACTTTACTTGCATATTAAATAATAGATGTGGAACTAGTAGCATTCTAATCTATCTCGTATAAAGTGCCGATCTTGTATTATGACGCCATCGCTATATATAGACTTAACGTACTTGATGAGTATCGCGGTAGTAAGTGCATCACAACTGGTAAATCAATTTTGCATATTATACCATGGATTAGTTATTGTGTATGGCAATAAGAAGTAAAAAAAAAAAATAAAAAAATATATATATATAAACAAATAAAAGCAATTCTTCATTAAAACACATCCGCGGTAACGAATAATTGATTGGTGATGGTTATTCAGCTTTGGATTAATTTTGACTTTGAATTAAACAATCTTTTCCCACTTTGGTAATTTCTGCGACAGGAATTTTTACAATGGATGCTAGATTTCTTGTTAAGATCTTTAACTCCACATTTAGATACATATACAGCGTTTACCTATCAACAAGGTTTACTTTAATCCATATATCGATTTCAAATACATCCCAGTGAACTCGAAATATAAGATACCACAGAGTTTTTCATATCTACTTTACGTACTGGACAAAATAAATTAGGGGTCATGGACTATTTCAATGATCAAAACTAAACCTTTGTACGTATATGGTAGAATATATGAAAAACAAACGCTGACATTTTCCATCAATATTTAATCAGTCTGGCATAATTATTATGAGATTCACAATGTTCTGTTGTGGGAGATTATTCCATTCCTCTCGCATTTTCAAGGTCATCCAACGTCTGTGGTTGGTTTGGACGCTGTGAAAGTTGATGCTAAAGTTGATACATGCTCAGTGGGATTCAGGTCCAGTGAGGCAGGCCACTCCATACGCTCGCATATACTCCTGAAAAATATGAGCAGTATGGGGACGGGGTTATCGTCCATCAGAATGAAATTTACCCAATTGCACCTGGAAGCAACTTGACGACTGGGTGAAGAATTTCATCCCTCTATCGGAGAGCAGTCAGTGCGCCGTTCCTGATCGCTATCATGCCTGTGCGACGCGACAGAGAGATCCCACCCCAAATCATCAAACAGTGACCGTCTAACCGATTGTATTCAGCCACTAATGCCGGGCTGCATCTTTGTCTGAGCTCTCGCCACACACGCCTACGACCATCGTGGAAGTCCAGAAAGAATCGGGACTCATCTGTGAACAGTACCGGGTCCCAACATCGTCTATTCCAATTCACATGTTGACGTGCGAATTCCAAGATTATTATTTATACCTCGTAACCGGGAGGTCGTGAGTTCGAGCCCAGCTCGTGCGTTGGCCGCGTCAAACCTAAGACGAAAAATAGGTAGTGATTGTTCCTTCGCCAAACGCTCGGCATTTAGAAGTGAGAATCACGGGTCTTTCGGATATGACCTTAAAAAGTGAGATCCCGTGTCACGGTAGGCTTTGGAACGTTAAAGAACCCTCCCTGCTACGACCCTGAGCGCTAAGCATAGGTCTAAATTTGTAATACTTCACCTACAGCTGGTGACGTCTCAATATGAGTGAAAAATTCTCGACGGGACGTAAAACAAGCAAACAATCAATCAATCAACTTGTGACACACAACTAGTATCTATACGCTTTGGAACATCTCCAAAGAATACATAAATTCAGTTGGAGTGGTTTCATTAGTCACTTAAATTTATCCTTGAAAATTGAAATCCGTAGAGTTGCTCGAGAATTAGGGCCCTCCCATGAAATACAAATAAGAAATTAATCTAAAATACTGTAAAACAACTTCGTTATTGACCTATATTGCATTTTGTGTTGTTTATTTATAAAGAACAAAAATGCAACTTTTTATCAGATAATTTGTCGTGGGAAATAAGATTTTAAAACATTTTAAAGTCTTTTTTGCAGTTAAATAATTGGAAGTAATGGCAGGTACACGCTGTTGGCATATCACTGTCGCGGGTGCATTTCATTTTGAAGCGTATTTTGAAAGTACGAAAGATTTCTGCCAGATGGATACCGCATATATTGACAGATGATCAAAAACAGGTACGAGTACAAACCGCTGAGCAATTGCTCAAAATGTTTCCCAAATTCAATGAAAGACAATTTGCAAACATTGTTACTGGTGACGAACCATGGGTACACTATTTCGAACCAGTAAGATTGATTATTGATTTATTATGTATTGTTTAACATCCCGCTCGAGGATTTTTCACTCATATGGAGACGTCACCATTGCCGGTGAAGAGCTACAAAAGTTAGGCGCTTAGGGCCTTTGAGCAACACCCACTGTGACACGTGGCCTCGGGTTTTGTGGTCTCATCCGAAGGACCGCCCCATTTAGTCGCCTCTTATGAAAAGCAAGGGGTAGTGAGGATCTATTCTAACCCGGACCCCCACGGGATTCGAACCAGTAAGAAAAATTGGAAACAAAATATGGCTAACTAAACACGGTAGCCAAAAGAACCATAAGCACATAGAACGTTCTTTATTGTATATTATTCTCATGTGATAGTATAGCCGTACAAATACCGGTGCCGAAGGGCAAAAGTGTTACAGGTCGGTATTACCGAAATGTTATACTAAGAAAGCTCTAGAAATATTATCATAAACGACGGCCTGTGTCAGGATTTAGGCATGTTCGTCTAATTCATGATAACGCTCCATCACATACATCTGAGCTTATGAAGCAATTTTTGAAGTCGAAGAAGATTGCCGTCTTGCCACACCTACCATACCCTCCAGATGTAGCCCATGCAAAAATTATGATGTTCTTATCTTTAGGGAGACGTCACCATTGCCGGTGGAGGGCTGCAAAATTTAGGTATATGCTCGGCGCTCCTGCGTTGATATGGGACCTCGGTTTTTGCGGTTTCATCCGAGGGACCGTCCCATTTAGTCGCCTCTTATGACAAGCAAGGGGTACTAAGGACTTATTCTAACCAGGGTCCTCACGGGAGTTAATGTTGATATATAAAACGTAGTCAATATATATATAAATGGTGAGTTGAAGACCACAACAAGAGATTTTTTCTTCTGATGTAGAAGCGTTTGAATAAATCCTATCTCATAAGAAAATAAAAATAGGTCAGCTTATAACAAAGGAACACAATTCATGCCCATGAGAATTCCAACAGATTGTTGGAAGACCCAATCACCAAAAACTACAAAGATATTGTCAATATATATATTGAATCAATTTGCAAAAACGCTATCATTGTTATACGTTTTTTTAAGCAATCGGTAGTGTAGTGATCATAAAATGCTTGCATCTTAAAACGTATAAAGAGAATATAACTTATCCAGGCAGCATGCATACATTTAACAAAATGCAATACAACACAATTTCATTTATGTAAGAGCACGCTCCCTCTTTCACAAACATGATCCACAGTTTACAGAAATGTGTTCCAAAACACTAAGATATATAGGTTTTGTCAAAACTCAGCAGTTTCAGGGAGTTTGCCACATGGCCTCCTACAGGGTTCTGTTCTGGACCCACTGGGGTCTCAAGACAGCTCCCAGACATCAACCCGTTTACTACGTCCCCGTTCAGAAATTCTGGACCTGGCACTTGTTCTCCAGAATTGGCTAATTGATTCTTTAAAGTAGACAACATTGATTCGACGATGGTCAACAAATTGGTAAAGAGACAAATCATAATTCTTGAAATATTAACGGCACAAATAAACATGATTAAAACGCAAATAAATATTTAACACTATCAAATAGAACCCCTGACCCCGTGAAAGTTCAGTATAAGATACCTGAAATCTCAAGACAGAATCAATAATCGTCTTTTAACAACGTAATCCCCTGTAAATCGTGCAATCTAGAAATTGCCATTTAATATCCATTGTTAATAACGAATTAAATAAGTTCATTTTCATGACTCAGATATTCTAAATCTTTTACATGTATATGTACAACTTCTCCAAGATAATAGGAAAAACTCCACGCAACACCCATGTAATAATAAAGAACATTTGATAGATCACGACATAACGTTCTGCTGGTATAATTCGGTAAGTACTTGAGATCTTCTTAACATGTATAAATTGCTTTAATGCTCATTAATGTCATGACACTCGCAGGGAATGTTATATATAAATGTAGATCAGTGATTCTTGAATTCTGTAATTAATGAAAAATGTTTGAAAACAAATTCTGAAATATTTCCGAAAGCATACGTCGATCTGAAGCATTCATGTTTCAATGGAAATCACAAGCATGCTTTACACGTAAGGATGGATTCTCGTCATTATTCGGACAGTTTAGATGATCTGTGCTTTTATGCGTGCATTTTCTTCGGTAATGAAC
Source organism: Ostrea denselamellosa (assembly GCA_024699665.1). Lineage (NCBI taxonomy): Eukaryota > Metazoa > Mollusca > Bivalvia > Ostreida > Ostreidae > Ostrea > Ostrea denselamellosa. The sequence continues at coordinate 200,939 of JAMZEH010000048.1, read as the reverse complement.
CGTGTGGGTCATGAAACCAATTTTATCTTTCTTACTTAAAAGTTGTAACATTGAACGCTGAAATGGGGTTCGGGGGACGTGTTACTATTAGAAGAAGACTAAGTTTTTAAACTTGTGTCCAATCCTTACGACTTTTTGCCAATAAAACATATTCAATTTATTTCATATATTACCCCCTGTAAAAAAAATAAAATCCCACTTCGCTGTTCCAAGCAAGACAGACTGCATTGTCACTTATAAAATAATAAGTTTAGTATGGACAATTGTATCTATTCTTTTATATCCATTCATATTCCAGGTTTCTTATAAACCACATCAACAGACTGGCATTTTACTTACAGACTCTCTATTATATAGCATTATGTACGATATTGGTATCACCGTGAAGTTTTGCGAATATTAATCTTTCAAGCTGTATTTTTTCGATCAGTGTTGAAGATTTATAAATCACAATTCAACTATATAGGAGAAAGTTTATTTTTTGTGTGTCACCAATCTCTAGTACTGGGGGTAAACTTTGCAAGCTTATTCCCTGTGATGAGTTATTTCTAAGAATGGAACCTACTGGAGAGAATCTCGTACAATTCTTGTCAGCACGATTCAGAAGAAACTGTAACATTAGGGGACATGAAATTTTGCAGACTTGTTCTCCATGGTGAGTTGTCGATCTCCATCGATTTTCAAGGTCAAGATCAAAGGCAAATATCACTGAATGAATGAATTTGGAACATGTTTGTGTAATAATGTAATTGTTGCTGGAGGGAGTTCCGAATTTCGTTGCTCTTGTATACAAGTGCATTAACGACTTTCATACACCAGTCGCGGCAGTTAGTGGTAGAGCGTTCGCTTTGCAACTGGGAGGTAGTGATTGCTTCTTCGTCAAACACTCGTCATTTAGATGTGAGAATCACGGGTCTTTCGGATATGACCTTAAACACGGAAGTTCCGTGTCGCAAAAGGCATTGACACGTTAAAGAACCTTCACTGCTATGGCCCTGAGCGCTAAGCACAGGTCTAAATTTGTGAAAAATTCTCGGCGGCTGGTTGGTTGTTTAATGTGCCATCGAAATTTTTTTACTCATATTGAAATGTCACAAGTTACAGGTTAAGCACAACTTTAGACCCTATGTTTAGCGCTGACGGCCGTAGCAAGAGAGTTTTCTTTAACGTGCCAATGTCTGCTGCGATACGGGATCTTCGTTTTTAAGGTCGTATTCGAAAGATCCGTGATTCTCACATCTAAATGCCGAGTGTTTGGCGAAGAAGCAATCACTACCTATGTTTACGTCTTAGATGAAAAAGCTAAGACAACGAACAGTGTTCAATCTCAAAATTCCTATAGGAAATACAAATCAGAGAGATGGGCAAACACGGACCCCTAGACATAGCAGAGATGGGATCAGGTGCCTAGGAGGAGTAAGCATCCCCTTTCGACCAGTCACACCCGCCGTGAGCCCTGTATCTTGATCAGTTACACTGAGTAATCCGCAGTCAGAATCAGTGTGCCAAGAATGGCCTAAGGATTGGTATGAAACACATCAGACAGCATTTGACCTAATGGAATGTTTTACTGGCAAACTATATCGTTATAACGACCAACGAATTTGCGAAATGCTGACTTTAAACGAAACTGTAGATTTGAAGCGGGCATGGCACAAGCGGGGCTTGAACTCACAGCCTCCCAGTTATGAAGAGTTTACCTGTCTTGGAATTATTGTAAACTGCTGTAAAACCTGAATCAACTTTGCAGTGCCTAGATATAGACAATCGTATACTGAATCTACCTACGTGTTCTTCGTCTTCTTTCGACTATAGTCCAGCTGAACATGTCGTTACTGGTGATCATGATATAGTTGAAATGGGGACATGAAATCACTTATTTTAAAAGGTCCTAAATTCAATAAACCTCGGTCTTTCAATTAGCCAATTAGCGCAAAACTTCATCTCTATTGTGAATTCTGTCGTAAGCCAGACGACGGGCTAAATATGATAAAAAGAGGAATTTGATACCTTTTCAGAATGGATAAAAAGGATAAAAGAAAAATTAAAATTCCGAAAAGTCAAAACAAAAAATGCGTACCATCAAACCTTCTATGTTTAGTAAACCTGAAGTGATTAAAGAATTAGATAAGTTACACGAGGAATATGTTTGGATTCCAATTGACAAAGCTCGTACTACATTGTCTTTGTCTGTGGGACGTGGGTGCCGGTCTTTCGGATGAGACCGTATAAACCGAGGTCCCGTGTCGCAGTAGGTGTGGCACGATAAAGATCCCTCCCTGCTCAAAGGCCCTGAGTGCCGAGCATAGGCCTAAATTTGCAGCCCTGTCACCGGTAATGGTGACAGCCGCCGGATAGCTGAAAAACTGCTCAGGCGGCTATAAACAAACAAACAAACAAACAAACATTGTCTTTGTTTCTAAGACTCATTATTACAACTGTATTTTAAAACAACTTAGCATTAATTTCACATTTGGTAATCGTACATATATTCCAACTGCCTTTCAAAGGATGAAATTCTTCAAAACCACGCTCTACCACTAAGCTACCGCGACCGGTAATTGTGGACGGGACGTAAAACAACCAACCAACCGTACCAAATACTATGCCTTGAACTTTATTTTCATTTTTAGAAGTTAGCAAACACTACCATATATTTTTTTCATGTAGGACAAATGGAAAAGGAACTCTTGTAAATCTCGTAGGAATGAATTTTCCAAATCTGCAGCATACATCTTATTCTTGACGAAATTCATATCATTTCACCGTTGTCCAAGAAATGAAATATGGCCATGGTGGTATTTGAACAATGCTGACAACTCTGTCAAACATTTACTTGTTTTGAAATAGTTTTTTTTTCTTTTGTGTGTTTAAGTATGTGTGCGTGTGTGTCCTTTTATATGTAAGTATGTGTGCGTGCGTGTTTTATATGTGTGCACTTGCGTGTCACACAATTGCATAACAATATATTTGTAATCATTTACACAAATATTTATTTGCAGATTTTTATGATGGAAAATTCTGCGCATAAGTCAGAAACACGTTCACCGTTATACTCGGAGTCATTGCCTGGTTCAAGTTTGATGGTTGATGGTTATCTTCGCGGTACATGCATCTCAAACACTCGGAAAAGCCATACTGATCCTTTTCAAGGCCCTTCTCAGATGGCTTTTTTAAACGAGAATATTTGCTCTGGGAATGGCCATGGTAGATATACTGAAGATATTACAACCGGACGAAAAATTCAGAACGCAACATCAAATATGAGAGAGTATAATGCGCAGTATAACGGTCTAACTATCATTCCATGGGAAGATTTTGTATCCAACCCACGTCAGCTCAGTGACTTGTTTTATTTAGAAAAGACTGGTTTTATTACCTTTGACTCTGAAGAAGTAAATGTCTTCTTTCACGCAACCAGGATGAATAAACCTCCGCTAGGCGAAATCAGCGAGAATGGTGGAGCCTGGTAAGTTATATTCCTCAGAAGGAATCTATTTTATCCTAAGAAAGTTATATCTTGAGCGTTTGAGCATAACCACCCAAGAAACTACAAGTATGCCTGTGTATATATATAACTAGTCAATCCTTATAATACACCTTGTTTGATACTGCTGAATGTTATTATTTAGCTTAGATATATGCAGAACAGGAATATTATTATAGATGCATATGTCGCAGCCCCTGGAGCTAGTGATAATTTAAGTTACTGATAAGGCCTGTGAAGCTAGTGATAGTTAAATTACTGATAAGGTCTGTGGGGATAGTGATACTTAAGTGACTGATAAGGCCTTGGGTCTCTTGTCTAAAAAGTATTCGATAATGTTTCATTTATCTATAGATATAATTAACTTTAGATGAAGAGTAAAGCATAGGTCATTGGTGGCATTTTACCTAAAGGTAGTGACGTCTCTTTATCAATGAAAACCTCGAGAATTCGAATTTAAACAACAAAGCAAACAAAAACATGGACTTTGAATAAATCAATGAAATGCACTTTGAAATTGCCTTGTAATTCTAATTACCGGTACTTTTCGAATACTCTCTGATTACATGAAAATTATCATTAATTCTTTTAAAGTTTTCATGAAAATTATATACATGATATAAATAAAATGGCAGTTAAAAATATTCATATTCTTTGAAATGAAAGTAATTCCCACTCAAAGATTTTTTTTCTATATTATACATTTAACTGACTATGACCAAAGGAGAGGGCTTTTAAACATGTAAACATGCGCCCGCAGCCCAGTCTTATCTGCGTATGTATTATCTATGCATATACAAAATTAAATAAAGTTGAAATAAAAAAAAAAAAAATCTACTTCGTTTTGCCTGAAGATATTCAATTGCAGAGTCCACGAAGACAACATAGAATATTGTTTCTCACCTCAAGATGCTATTCTGGTAGATATAGTGAAGTAGATAGAAACTAATAAAGGCTTTTAGAAGGGGGGGGGGGTTAATTAAGAAAACATAATCTCAATATTGCTATTTTTTCTTTTAACTAAGAGATAGATGCTGATTATTCCAGACCCTGATCTCCGAAAAAAAATGTAGGTACATGTAACGGTATGTAAATAACACTTCAGTAACATCAAATATAAGCTACCAGCTGATTACTAGTTTTAACGCAATCACCAATTTATATATTGTATTAATTAGTTTTGTTTCGGAGAAGCCATTCTGAAATTCAATTTTTATTATTTTCAATTATAAATTCTTAATAATGTTTGAACGCTCAGTGTATATCTTGTGTTTGAAATATGGTTTGAATTAGCTAATCGGAAGCAATCAGGATTACGTTGAATTGAATTGATTAAATCGATTAGTTTTGAATACCAAAGTAAATGTAATCTAATCAATTACATTCAAAGGAATTAGCCTCAAGTCTGGTAATAGAATACGTACATTAGGAATTTTAAATTTCTTTCCGGAATGTGCAAATAGAAATTAATTCTGCTTTGGTCTTAAAAAATGATATTGAAGAAACTATAAAAAGAGAATTTTGGAACAAAACTGAATTCCATATAAGATACGGGGAAATGGATTTATAATGATCATATAAGATTTTGATTGTTTGCTGGGAGAAAATCCACACGTCAAGTATATCCAATATAAAAAGGACACCAGTTTATAGTAAATTAAATATAATAAACATATAATAGCTGTCACACTTATTAATTTCTCTTCTGGTGACACATGCAAATAATAATTACAATCAATAATGGGAATTACTGTTATATTTTAATCAATAATAATTGTATGTTGAAATATTGAATGTATTCCAAAGTTATATACAATATGTACTGACATCGAGAAGCGAGGACCGCAGTATTACATACACTTGTACGTAAACATGTGATAGTATCAATAGAATCTGCGGAACAATCTTAAAATATTCTCAAACTAGGGATGATCAAGTTGAAAATAAAAGGTGCTTACGTGGTATATAACATGATCATGTACTATTGGGAAAATTAATCAACAAATATCATATAGATAAATCTCTGAGCTTCGTTCTTAAGGGAAAATGTTATTTCAATATCCCCCCCCCCCCCCCCCAAAAAAAAATCTCGTCTGACGAGGGAAAGAATCATCATTGTAAATGTCAGTAGTTCAACAAGATATTCTTATCAAACAGTCTACATATTTCTTTCTTCCCTTTAAGATAAAATTGGGATGCACAACTTTATGCAAACACTCTACCCCTAAAGGAAACATAGAATACAGATCCTGAGTTAACATAAACTCAAATACATAAATATATCTATAGTTATTCAAAGGTATCATCAATTTATTTGATGCGCTCAGATCTCTTCAAATGATTAATGATATCTTCATATCTAAAATATTGCACACATTAATGGAATTGTAAAGAGTAATTATCTTTTTAACTGATGTGCGTTATAATTGAATTGATACTATTTTCAAATGAACATTAATTGTTAAGAGCAGTGATTGATTGGATGCGCGCATCATTTCAATTATTGCACGCATTATTTTAATTGATGCGCGTATCAAATCAATTATTGCGCATAATAATCCAATTGATGCGTGATTCAATTCAATTGATGAGAGCAATAATTGATTTGATACGCGCATCAATTGAATTATTGCGCGCAATGATTGAATCAATGATGCCTTCAAATAATTAATAATCTCTTCAAAAATATGCGTTTATATTGAATTGGCGCTCCATATAGTTCAGAGTTAAGAGAAAGAAAGAGATGTGACACTAAGACGGCTGCTAGACAGTTAACTTAAGAGTGCATTTTCTCGATTTCTGTTATATAGAATTGTTCAACTTGGTTTGATTATGCTTTCAGGGTTTTGACAGTAGAAAATACTTCTCAGTTGGAGATGATTAGACTGTCTCTTACAGAGAGGATATCTGTTTTTGGGCTGACCTTAGTTAGAAAAGGAAAACAGTTTAAACAGAAGCAAAGAGGTAAATTGGAGATCTAGAGTCTAGAAAGTGCTAACGCCATTTTTATCACTACAACTGTTACCTGTCCGTTTCGTGATTTATGGCACATATGGCATCTACAGAACGTCTCCAACCACCTCTACTCACAGCCACAATCCTCATTTCAGCCCAAGAAAACCATCCGTTCGCTGCTCTCTTCTTTTCCACTGTGCTTCTCCAGGTGGTTTTAGGCCTTCCACTTTCTTTTGCCATCTGGTGTCCAAAAAAAAAAAAAAAGAAAAAGAAAAAAAAAAAAAAGAGCCGTTATGGTCCTTTCGGAGAATGTGTCCTATGAATTTCCACCCTCTTACCTAAGTTTTTGGCTCAAGGGCTTCATGTCTGATCTTTCTAGTAATTTGGATGCCGTTGAGTGCCATTTGACTTTAAGACTTCTCCCCAAGCTCATCATCTTTATTCATTTTTTATGTTTCACATCCATACATTAACATTGGTACAACTGGTGTCTTATAAAGCTTCAGTTCTGTTTTCTTGCTGAGGAAGTTTGAGTTCCATATCCTTTGAGTTTTGCGAAAGTAGATTGAGCCTTTGAAACATTTCCTCTCATTTCCTCCACACTCCCTTCTTTTGAAATGGTTGGCACTTTAATGAACTTTTGCTACTACTACTACAAGCGCCAAACATAGGTCTGAATTTGTAGAACTTCACCTAAAGCTGGTGACAGCACAAAATGAGTGAAAATATAAATTAACAAACAATTGCATAAAGGAAAGATAAATCTACACATGCATAATATCTATGAATTGTTGCCATTTATTTTCCAAAAATCCATGGGTACCATAGGAATAAAGCTCAAAACTTGAGTCTTTAAATGTATGTTGGGAAATTAATATATTAGAGGCGATATTTAACCAAAAGGCGAGGGATTGCTAAAAGCGTATCCATTAGATAACTATGAATTATATTAATGAAAAAAATACATTTCACAACAATGTATACTTTAATAATTGATACTTTTATTGTGCTTGCACTATATTTGTTAAGAGATATAAAAGGTCGATCACTTTGATTGTGCACTGTAGTTGTTAAGAGATATACAGGGTCGTTTCAGAGTTGTTAAGAAAGAAATATCAGTGGCGTAGCTAGACCAAAAGTGAAGTGCATGCTTAAAATGGCAGGGGGTCTGGGGGCCGCCCTGAGGCCCCCAGTGGGTCCAGCCCCCGGAAGCTCCTGGATTCTGACGAGTTTAAGCACTCAAAATCATTGCAGAAATTGAAGGAAATGCTCGTTTTTACATACATTTTTTGCCAATACAAATAGTTTATTACAGTAGTATTTTTCGGGGTGGGAGGGGAAGGGGCATAAAAAGTTCACAAAACTAATAAAAAGAAGAAAAAACTCAAGTTGTGTTTTTGACTCTCTTTAATATCTTTTGTTTTTTTAAGCAAGCATAGTCTTCAGTTCCAAGTTGACATTGTCTATAGTTGATATTTAAGACGTCTTTGTTTGGCATTGATAAATTTGTCGATCACCGCTGGGATGTCGATGTCTTTTTCCCTGTGGATGTGAAGCATAGATAATGAAGAAAGTCTGTCTGTTGTCATAGTTGACCGTAGATATGTCTTTATTCTTTTCATCGCACTGAAGGATCTCTCAGCAGTAGCAGTGGATACTGGCATTGTCAAGAAGATTCTGACTATACGTTCAATTTGCGTGTATAGACCGTGTGGTATGTTGTCAAGCGTATCAATCAGAATGGTCGGTTTCTCGTGGAAGGGAACCAAAGACCAACGCGACCTCCATCTTCGAATTTCTGCTCCAAATTCATCTAAGGTTTGAATGTCAGAACTGTATGCCTCATGTAACCTGATCTTGATTTCATCCGTCAGACCGTCAAGGAGACTAGGAATCAAATACTGTGCAAGGAACTGTTCTTCGTTCTTCAACAATCTGCTCTCTAATTCATCGGTTAAGTGATCCATGAAAGGAAAATATAAAGCTACTCTCCAGTAAGCCTTTGGATCGTTCACTGGATAATTTGCCCGATGGATTTGCCGCCCTACACGTCTGGGTGTGGATGGTTCCACTCCAACGGACTCTGCAATTTGGCGCGAAGCTTCAGAGTTCATCCCAAACTGCTTCATCTGTTCTTTCATTCCTCAGCATTTGAACGACAACTTTAGCTTCACGAACAGCTTCCACAAGATCACACTGTTTGGCCTGCAAATTGTTCGTCAAACCCACAGTTCCACTTAAAACATGTTCGCTCACAACGAGGGCAATGATGAATTCAAATCTAACAATAGCCGCTAAGCGTTGTCCTGCCTTTTCATCCCATTTTCTTGTAGCATCTCTAGAGATGAAACAATAGTTGTAAATGCAGATTTGAAAGTGAAAAGTGCGTCTGCTCTGCTAAACCACCTTGTTTCACATAAGGATCGAAGCTTGGTGCGTTTTTCCATTTGTTCACGTGCTGTTGGGTATTTTCTATTGCGTTCTGAAGAGATAGAAGCCTTTTTGCAGAGTAGTTGAATGCAAACCCTATATCCTGAACAGTTCCCATCATTGTCCTAACGCATGGTATATTGGATGAGTGGACAATGGCTAAGTTAAGTTGATGAGATTTGCAATGAACGTAGGATGCAGTTGGTACCTTCTCTTTGATCCTTGCTTGTACTCCATTGAACTTCATGTGATCTATGTTCACCCCAGCTGACTCCAATGCTTCCAAAAGTAATTCTGAAATGCTCTCACCAGTTGTACTTTCAGCCTCAACAAAGCAAAGAAATTCTTCTCTTAGAATTGATTTACCCTCCAATAAATCAAGGACACGAAGACAAACGGTCACTTGCTCCTTTGTAGATTTGTCAGTGCATTCATCTGCCAATAATGTGAAACAGGTTGCCTTGTTACAATCACGCACGATTTGTTCTTTAAGTTGATCGTAACAGATATTCAGCAATTCATTTTGAATGTCTGGAGAAGTGTTTTTTGTTTTGATATTTGGATTGTTCAAGTGATCTCGCAAAATATCATCATCTTGAGCTTTGAAATTGAGAATCGCCGCAAAGTTACTTCTTTGGTCAGTATGACCTCTTAAAGCTATGTTTTGCTTACCGCACAAAATCAGAACTTCTATGATTTTTTCAAGAACATGTTTGTTTCGCATAATCTGCTCTTTCTGAGATTTAGAGATGGATTCAATGACAGATTCTTTTGATTTTTCACAAATGCTTAAAAATGACTCTGCAGATATCTGACACCCATGGTGCGAAGAATCGTCCCTTTCGTGTCTCTTCACATATGATGCTAGATTTACCCAGTCGGACACAGGGTTAATAAAATTTTTTCCTTACTGTCTTTTGCACCAAACAACACACAATACACGCAGTAAACGGCATCTTTACACATCGAATATCTCATCCACGGACACTTTTCAAGCCAGGTATGATTAAACTTTCTTGGACGATTATATATGATTCTGAAATATACAAAAAATAAATAAATTTAATATAGTATTTTTTAAAAGTGTTTACAGTTCATAACACATTATGACTTTTTTTTCAATTAAACAAACACTGGGTTTGATTTGGTAAAGAGAAATGTAACAATGGGTTACGTTGATCACCATATAAAATATATAATTAATTATGAATAGTTACCTGACTGGAAATTCATACAGATGAGCATCTTGCCATCTTTCTGATAATAGACAGCGTTTGGTGTGATTGTCAACAATATTGTTTGCTCCTATTACGCCCAAATCAGGATAGGAAGGGGGGGGGGTGTTCAGAAGATGATAGAGATGCCTCGGGCTTCTTTGCGTCAGTATTATTTGTCACTTCTGTCTCGGTTGGTTTATCGTTATTTTTATTCGATGACCCACTCAAAACAACAAAAAAAATCAGAAATTTTTTCCCCCGCCATTTCACTAAACACGTAACCGGAATTGATTGTTGAATTGTAAAAAGAAAAACTAAACAGGTATGGACACAAAGAATCCGGAATATACGTAACGATCAGTTTTATATAAAAAAAATTATGCTATGTGTTATGTTTGTTATTTTTTTAATTTTAATTTTTTTTTGACAAAATGATGTGCATGCTTAAGCATACAAGCATATATGGTAGCTACGCCACTGAATATACGAGGGTCATTTTAGTGTGCCCTCTCTGATTTTTTTTGTCCTAACGTTTTCGGGAGATGGCTACAATTCCATAGGATCTTCATAATGATGCAAAATATTCTTATGAATTACTTATAATAAGCTCCGTACATTTGTCTCTAATTGTTTACATTTAAAAGAGTACCAACTTTGCGCTTGGGGATATCTAATAAAGGTGTTTTTGATCAAATATCATATACAACTTCTTCGTCTGCTCCGTTATCGCGAGATCTCGTTGGTGGATTTAATGAAAAAAATCAAAATATGACAATAGCGTGAAAATGTAGTTGATCAACATGGACCCAAGCCATTCCGACAAAGAAAGAAAAAAATATACTCTACTGTTCCCTTTTTCGCTCGATATCAAATTTAAACCTCTCCAATACCGACGACCTCCGTAGTTGTACATAAATGTAAATACTACCTTATATGGGCATATGCAAGTAACTTGACAACCAAAAGTTCAGTTCCAGAACATCAAACATGGCGCACATACTATTTATCCTGTTCTTTTGATATGCTGTTGATCCTACCATCTTGATATAATACTAATCCTATATTTATGGTATCCTGTCATCATGATATACCTGTGCTATAATTTGTCCTGTCATCATGATATACCTGTGCTATAATTTGTCCTGTCATCATGATATACCTGTGCTATAATTTGTCCTGTCATCATGATATACCTGTGCTATAATTTGTCCTGTCATCATGATATACCTGTGCTATAATTTGTCCTCTCATCATGCTTTTTATACTGTTTATTACTATTATCATGTACTGTCTATTCTGCCATCATGATATAATATTTATCCTGCCACCATCATCATTGTTTATTCTGTCATTTATTGTTTTTGTTTATCTTGCCATCATGATATATTGTTTATGAAAGAATGTTTGTCTTGTCTTCATGATAGACTGTTTGTCCTGCCATCATGGTATATTGCTTACGATAGACTGTTTGTCCTGTCATCATGATAATACTATTTGTCCTGTCATCACGATAATACTGTTTACCCTCCATCATGTATAGTACATTGTTTATCATGTCATTAATATAGTTTAGTCTGCTATCATGGTGTACTGTTTATTATGACATCATAACCTACTCCTCAGTCAGTGTCATGGATGGATCACAAAAGTTTGTGTTTGTAATAATTAATGCCTAGATGTATGGGATGTCAATATTTGATGATACGTAAGTCCGTCTGGACTTGCCTATACTTGCTGAATTCATTCATGTATCATTATATATTTTCACAATGCATTATTTTGTATATTATGTTCATTCCACTACTGTTCATGTGAGGTAGGGTTCTCCTTGTGAGCAAGGCTCCTAAGATACGGCTATTTCACATGAGCACATGATCCGATAAACTGGAGATGGGTTTTTTGTGCATTTAGTCTACTGTTTACTAATATACTTCGAGAAATTAGTAAAACATTCAATTGGATAAAACTAAAAGATCCTGAGTCAGTCCACGTAGGACTTGGAAATCTTATCCCCAGGGTTGAATATGTTGGTCAGGGACTCTGCAAGCCTCGTACCTGACCAGAATATTCAATCCATTGGGTGATATTTCATAAACCTAAATGGATAATCATGATTGATTTTTATATTCTTTTTCTATATGAAGCACCGTGTTTATTAATGCTGGACCCCACTGACTGCTTGATAGGCGAACAACTAAATGCGAACATTATGAGATGCTCCAAAATTATGGAATCAGAGGGAAACTTCTGCCTAGAGGTGAGTAAATATGAATATGTATATAATCTGATCGTGTTCATTTGATTTCAATGGATCTTAGTCATAATATTCGAAAGAAGTAATGGCATAGGGTCCCGTTGCACAAAAGTGAAGTACACTTAACTGGCAGTTAACGTCTAGTTAATGCTATATAAATGCAAGAGTTAACGGCTCTTTAACTGCAAGTTAAAGTTAACCAACTTTCGTGCAACTTGGTTTTTTTTTGTTAACTGATAATTTAACTATCAGTATTGTTCTTTATCACACATGTTTCTTTGTTTATTCTTAATAATAAATAGCGTAAAGGTTAATGTATTACAATTCCACGAGGAGACGTATCTAGATAAGATGTTCACCAACATTCGAGCCACTGACACGGAAAGAACTCCGGATAATGTTCTAAACTTTGAAAATTTATATTAAGTAAACAAGCTTAAATTGAGGAAACATTAATAAATCTTGCAACATGATTTGGAATTGGACGAAAAGTTAAAACTAAAGAAATACTGTAGATATATTCATCACCCAGATACGAATTGTATGGATAGGATACTCCTAAAATAAAAGTTACTTAAGTATAAATGAAAATGAAATACAAATTTCAATTTTGTCCCATCAAATGGTTTGTTTGTTGTTTTACATCACATTCAAGAGAATTTAATTCATATTGAGACATTATAAGCTATAGGTTATGTTTATTTGTAGTTTTACAACCTATCCGACAATCTTCACACATGAGTCATTCGTCAGTAATTATAAGTCAAGTGCAACAAATTTTGATCAACACATGACGTAGTAGTTTGGTTTCTTCATCGTGCAAATAACTGCTTTAATACTGGGCCTCTGTTCTTAAGGTGTTGTTCGAAGGGTCTCCCAGTTTCATTTTTTAAATGCCGATATATGTGAGAAAGTTTGCCAGTTTACTTTCGGAAGGTCGGTGGTCTCTTCCCGGGTACATTGTATATGGGTTCTCTCCTCCACCAATAAAAACTGGACGCCACCAGATAACTGAAAAATTGTTGAGTGTGGCGGAAAGCAATAAACAATAAACAATCATTTTTTAAATGCCAAGCATTTGGCGAAGGAGCGGTCAATACCTATTTTTAGATATTGGATATATGCCGAATACAGTTCATATCAGATTGATCACCGATATCAAACGGCGAAATGTAAATTCTTAGACTGAACGAACAATTTATTGGCTGTATATTGTTTAACGTCCCGTCATCATTTTCCCAATCAAATGTAAACGTCACCATTGCTGGAGAAGGACTGCAAAATTTAGGCCTATGCTCGGCGTTTACGGCCTCTGAGCAGGGAGGGATCACCTGCTGTGACAGGTGCTCGGAAGCTCAGCGATTGGCCGAATTGCGCCATGCATATTTATGAGAAACGAGAAAATTTTCACTCAAAGAGCCACTGGTGAAAAGGGAGAGGAGAGTACATTTCAGTCGTAGCTTGCGACTGAACCATTGACTACTGCTCAAACGCGACCTCACTATTACATTTAACCAGAATTACATTGCGTGATTATCTATGGGGAATGCTGAGATTTGAATGTTACATCTGTATGCTATGGTGTGATGCATTTGCAATATGTAAAACGATAGGGACGAGATTACTTCGTGTATTAGCAATGCAATTTAATGCATATTAACGTTCACAAATATTTTGCTAGATAAATTTGAACGGATCAGTTGAAAGGTGGTGCAGAAAAATTACTTCAACAAGGTGCGAGTCAGTTGGTGCAAAAATCTTGATCACGAACGGTGATGAACCTGAAACGCTGAGAACTATGGAGAACATATTGTGCTGTTTAGCTTGTTTTCCTATTTGGGCTATACAAACCGCAATCATAAAGGTACGGTTTTATCAATTTTTTTTAAAATGAGATATATTTGCGTAGTTTAGTCCATTGAATTAAAAATCATTATGTATTTTTAAGTTCGCACGAGAAAATCAAACTTGGTTTTAGTCCAAAGGGGTAGATCTTTTTCTGGATTTTATTCATAACTAACGACAAGTTTGTTGAATGGAAAAATTTAGATAAGTCTACCTATGTAATATTCACCATCTGTGAAATTGTTGATCTTTTGTTTTCTACGGATATTCATTTTTTTTTTTCAAAAAAAAGAAATGAGGTACTGTGGTTCTCATTAGGAATAATATTGATGTCATGTGTTACAGTGCATCTTAAAAACAACAACAATTAGTTCTAAACACTAACCAGTGTGAGGAAATACTGATTGTTATTTAATATGATGAATCCTGATAACCGTGGACATCCCCGAATAAGATAAACTGAGCAGCAATAATACTACTACAGGCTACTGATAAATAAGTTGATGTTACAGGGGTTTCAAATCTAATTAAAAAGTCAGCATTTCGCAAACTCAATAATTGTTATAATTATTCTACCTGTGATTAAGTTGATTACTGTCTGACGTGTTTCATCCCTTAGTCACCTCATCACATCTCTGGTATTTCTTGGGGTCCTTATTTACTCTACTTCCAATTTTGTATTCTTTAAAAAGATTTTGAGATTGATCACTGTTCGTTATCTTAACCTTTTCATGGAATTGTTTAACTTCGAATTCAAGTTTTAACGAATATGATTCTTTCCCTCAAACCACGAACTTGTAACCCCAGGAAAGTAAGTGATTCTTCAGCATTAATTTTGATATTTTATTTCTGTCATCAGACAATCTCAAGCCCACTTCAACATTCATATCTAGCGATCAGCCATCCAAAAAATACTTTGTTAAACTCCACTCTGACTCTACGCACCAAGTACTCTGAAGTTGATATCAAAAAGATAAGTTATCAGCTTCGTAGTCTTTGGTGATAAGGTCTTCCAATAGTCTGTTGGACTTCCCAAGGGCACAAATTGTGCTCTTTTGTCAAATGACTTGTTTCTATATTCTTATGAAGCAGAATTCATTCAAAGCTTCTATATGAGAAGAAAAATATCTTTCTGTGGCCTTCAAATCTACATTTAGGTATAGCGACAAACAATGTTTTATCTAGTAATGATGATCATTTTCATTCATATGTCAATTCAATATATTCCAGAGAACTTGACATAAAAGACACCAACGAGTCTTCCACATCTGCTTCGTACTTTGATATTTTACTGAAAATAGATGCTGAACTATGCAAACTAACAACTCAGCTTCATGACAAACTGGTTGATTTAAATTTCTCAATCGTCAACTTCCCTTATCTATGTAGCAATATTCCATTATCACCTGCTGATGGTGTTCATATCTCTCAACTGATGGTTCAGCATACGATAATTTTTTTTAAATCGAGGCAGACTGCTAGCAAATAACTTGATATTACAGGGATTTGTTTAGTCTCCTCTAAAGTCCAGCATTTCATAAAATCTATGGTTGTTATAACGATCTAGTTTGCCAGTACCACCTTCCATTGGTCAAATGCTGCCTGACGTATTTCATACCAATTGATAGACCGTTCTTGGCACACCTGATTCCACCTCTGGTATGTCCAGGGGTCCGTACTTGCCCATCTCTCTGATATGTATTTTCTATAGGAATTGCGATATTGAGTACTGTTCAATACCTTACCCTTTTCACTGTTGAAATTAGAAATGGTCTAGTTATTGAATGTTACATATAGTAATGATGATGCTGATGGCGCTATTATAAATGGCTGACAAAAATATTGCTTTGTTGAAAAGGTTTTTTGACTAATGTTTGGATTCTCATGCTAATTTTGTTATCCGAAGAATCATATTGGTCTGTAATAGAGATTTATATAGCGTATGATTGTTTTCTAGCTGCATCGGGAAGTCGCTTATCAAGATATTTTAATGGCACTTAATGCGGAGGAAATCATACTACATGGCTCTGTTGGGGGAATTGAAAATCAAAGAAAACAATTATTTAGAGGTAGGTTATATCTATATACGAGTTTGCATACGACTTGGCTGTACAAAAAGTAATGACCTATATTCATATTTCTTATTGTAAACGAATTAAATGTATCACGTGATACTTGTATATACATATACAGTGAAAGCTGTTTAATCCGACATGCACTGGGAGACACTTTTAATGTCAGAATACACAGTGTGTCCGATAAACAATTAAAAAATTATTGATTGTATACTGTTTTACGTCCCGCTTGAGAATTTTTCACTCATATGGAGACGTCACCATTGCCGATGAAGGGCTGCAAAATTTAGGCCTATGCTATGATCTTTATCGTGCCACACCTACTCTGACACGGGGCCTCGGATTTTGACGTCTTATCCGAAGGACTGTCCCATTTATCGCCTCTTACGCCAAGCAAGGGGTACTGATGACCTGGGTCCCCAGGGGGCGTTAAAAATTTTTAAAAATGTAAGTATGAAATTGAGAATGAAATTAAGGGTCGAAATGCCCAGTGAAACTTATTGTCAAATGTCGGATTAGACAAATCTCATTGTATTTTCATTTCCATTGGTTTTTGCCTTTGATACATTTACAAATTGTGATGATAACCATTTCCTAATGAATTTATTGCATTTGTGTTCGTATGAATGCTGAAAAATATAGTACATCTATTTTTGACGACTGGGAATTCCGACAGAAGTGAAAGAAGACTGTAAATATAAGAAATAATTTCACTATTGAAAATACATAGGATATGAACTGTAACGCTTCGTGCCGGCATACATTTCATGAATCGCGTTAGCGCGTCATGAAGTACACCAGTGTGAGGTGTCGCAGTTCATACCCTCATGTATTTTTAAAAATGAAAATAATTTCTTAAATATCACTCTCTTTTCCGTACAGTATGTTTTTCAACAATTTAATAGTTTACCTGTGGTGGAACCATCAATAAAGAAAATGGGTTACTTTCCAACCCCTTTATACGACTGGGGTGGGGTGCTTAAGAATTATGAAGTTACAGCACAATGGATATGAGAAAGAAGTCAGAGATTTAATTAAAGCGAAATATATAACAGAAACAGCTACAACTCCTTCTTGAAAATAGCTGTTAAACCATTGAAGAAATTCAACTTAATATATCGATCAGTAAACGACATTCATGTACATGACGAAAATAGCTCACAAGTGCCTCAGTGAGTTGGTATATGTTGACGACTACTGCATTGTACTTACAGTAGGCCGTATAATTTTCAATATAAATTCATGTTTCTCTCGGGTATGACAACTAACTACTTTCAATACATAAGCATTCCGTAATTTAAAATTTCAGAGCGTCCAAACAGCACAGTTTTCTACACAAAATCACCGGAATCACATGCTGAAGATCAAGGCCACAAGTACATTTGCATCAAGAAGTATGACAAACAATTTGCAGATGTTTCAGGCGAATGCACAAGTCGAGAAAATCAATATGAAACCACGAGTGTGTATCGTTTATTTGAAGATAAACATAAAGACACATCGTGTAAAAACGTTCGAAAAGATAACCATTTAGGGATGATGAACAGTGACAGGAAGAAAGGTCACCAAATATGGAGTGTAGATAACGACAGGGAACAAGATCACAAAAACTGGTGTGTGGACGACGATAGGGAACAAGATCACAAAAACTGGTGTGTGGACGACGATAGGGAACAAGATCACAAAAACTGGTGTGTGGACAACGACAGGGAACAAGATCACCAAAACTTGAATGTGGAGAGCCAATCTTCAAAACACATGGTAAACGCAGTCGCTAATATTCATATCGAACAAGGAATAAATGCAAAGTGTATTGAAACTGATTACGAAAATGATGATTTAATCATTTCTCATATACATGAACCAATTAAACAGATGCGGTTGCACAAGTATGAACGAATAGATTCAAACGATGAAAATGAATACAGAAAGAATCACTCTCAAAGTGAACGAAGCATAACTGGGTCGGGCTTTATTCAACATGATATGACAAACCAACATCTGTCTAGTTTTGATGAAGATGCATCTTCGGAATCAAGTTGGATCCAAAATCAAGGCAGTGAAAGTGGAAACTTGAACTCAAAAGAAATCGATCGAAAGGAGGAAAATGTAACCGAACCTGGGCACTTTGAAATGTTTACAGACCGCAGTGGAAATATTTCATCAGATATCAAATTACAAAGAAGTGAATTAGATGTTTCTTCAAATAATTTCACTGATGACGATATTGAAGTGTCTGATTTAGAATACGACAATACCCATGAAACGGAAATTAATTCAAATAATGACAATCGCCAATCACATCGTCATAATGTTCAGAAGAGAAAGATTCTACGGAATGATTCCACAAGGAAATATATAAGCGTACATACACCAAAACGGAACTCCAAAACAACCTTCTTTCAAACGCCAATGTTTTAAGTTAACGTGATTAAATTATTATTGTTAAGATTCCATCCCTTTGTTCTTTGGATCCTTTCTCTAACAAAATGGACTGAAAAGTATTAAATGATAGTACATTCTCAATGTTTTACTTAAAACTGCCCCCCCCCCCCCCTAAAAAAAACCCCATTAACATTTTTATCTGAGACTTCACCAAATGTTGGTGAAGTACTTGTACTTACAGCGCTCGAGGCCGTAACAGTTAACTGCTAACACCTGCCGCGACACATTACCTGCTTTAAGGTCATTCGCAATTCTTATGTCTAAATGCCGAGCGTTTGCTGAAGGAGCAATTGACAGCTATGTTTACGTCTTTGGTTTGAGTTCCTGCTGACAAAGCTTGTAACAAAACTGTCTTTGTTTGTAAGGCTCATTATTACAACTATTTTAAAAGGAAATTGCCTTTAATTCTACATTTAGTAATAACACTTATATTCTAAGTTCCCATTCAAACGATCAAATTCTTCAAAATCAAATTCTTCAAAATCAGGTTGCAGTTTTGAATATATTTATTAGGTAAATATACCTGACAAAATGGAAGGAATGAATACGAGTTACCATATCCATACTAGATTCTGAAGACTTCACAGATACATTGCTGGGTCCAGTCAATTTTCTATTAAGCCCCTATCTTCATTCTTCATAAAAATATTAAATAATGTAAAGAGGGAAACTAAATATGCAAAAAGTGGTGTAAATCAAATGAGGTTTCCAAATAATTCCTAAACACTGTCAGTAAATTTGAAATTACAAAACTTTTCCAAAATCAACAACATTAAAACTATGACTTTTCGACACTTTACACGAGCATTCTTCACAATAAATTAAAAACTATGATACAGAGAGCAGAGTTTTGAAATAAAAATGAAACATGGAAATACTCGTATTTTGTTATCAGTAAACAACCTTAGAAACATCGAAGGACCACTAACGGGAAATACACCGTTGGGATCCGGGTTAGAATAGCTCCTCGGTACCTCTTACTTGTTGTCAGAGGCAACTAAATGGGGCTGTCCTTCGGATGAGGCAGTAAAAACCGAGGCCCCGTGCCACAGCAGGTGTGGCACGTAAAAGATCCCTCCCTGTCCATAGGCTGATAGAGCAGAGCATAGGCCTATATTATGTAGCACTTCAGATGGGATCAAGTATTAGGAGGAATAAGCGCCCATGTTGTTCGGTCACACTGCCGTGAGCCTTTTATCTTAATCACGTAAAAAGAGTAATCCATAATCAAAATCAGTATGTAAATAACTGCCAACAATTGGTATGAAACACGTCAGACATCATTCGACCTAATGAGAAGGTTGTTGGTTGTATATCGTTTAACGTCTCTCACGAGAATATTTCATTTATATGGAGACGGGGGCCTCCGTAGTCAAGGGGTTAGAGCTTCGGGCTCAAAATCACAAGGCCTCTAGTCGGCGTGGGTTCGATTCTCATTCGCGCCGATATATGTGAGAAAGTTCTCCAGTTTACTTTCGGAAGTTCGGTGGTCTCTTCCCGGGTACATTGTATCTGGGTTCTCTCCTCCACCAATAAAAAAAAAATGGACGCCACCAGATTCCTGAGAAAATGTTGAGTGTGGTGGAAAACAACAATCAATATACGGAGCCGTCACCATTACTGATAAAGGACTGTAAATTTAGGTCTATGCTCGGCGCTTATGGCCTTTCAACACGGAGGGATCTTTATCGTACCACACCTGCTGTAATACAGGCCTCGGCTTTTGTGGGCTCATCCGAAGGACCGCTACATTTAGTCGCCTCTTACGACAAGCAAGGGGTACTGAGGACCTATTCTAAACTGGACCCCTCTCCTAATGAGAGGTCGTTTTTGTAAATTAGATCGTTATAAAGATCATAGAATCGCATATTGTTGACTTTAAACGAGACTGATGATACTTCTGCAACATCAACTTATTTGCGGTGGTCTCTTACCGGATACATTGTATATGGGTTCTCTCCTCCACCTACAAAAACTGGACGCCACCAGATAACTGAAAAATTGTTGAGTGTGGCGGAAAACAAACAATCAATCAATCAATCAACTTATTTGTCAGTGGCCTAACTCGATTTTAAAACTGGTCATACGCAGAACATGCTCTTGCGTATCAAAGCAATTGAGAGACATAAACACCATACGCAGATGATAATAGTACATTGCTACATAGATATGGGAAGTTGACAATGGAGACGCTGAAGTCATCATGTTTGTCATAAAGTTGAGTTGTTAGTTTGGCATTAAAATCTGTATTCAATACAATATTCAGATCTGGAAGATTGTGGTGCCTTTTATTTTGAGTTCAACGGGATATATCAAATCAACATATGAGTGAAAATGAGTATTATTGATAGACGAAATGGCCAGATGAAAGTCAAAGGAAGGGATTTTTTTATCTTCTTATGCAGAGACCCCTGAGTAAATACTGCGTTATAAGAATGTAAAAATAGGTCAGCCAGCAAAAAAGCACAATTGTGCCCATGGGAATTCCAACAGACTGTTGGAAGACCCAATCAATAAAGACTACGTAGATATTGTCAAGGAGGAACTCCTGCATAGTTTTAATATCAAATTCAAAGTACTTGTGCGTAGAATTAGTGGTGTTAAATAAAGTAATGTTTTGGATGATGATCACAAGAGATGAATATTTCCTTTTCCCAAGCAGCTGTCTATAATATCAAAATTTATCGTGAGAAATGATCGTGTGTTGAAATTCATATGATTTGAGAAAAGTTTTGAGATTTCACTAAAATTTTAGAATCCACATTTGATTGGTACCACTTTCCGCATATATTGTGACACAATATGTTTGAAGTTTCTTTTTATCAGGTAAACGGAGTAAACGAACGGTCTAACAAACTGTATGAAACAAGTCAAAAAGTATTACACGTAATGACAGGTTGTATGTGCAAATGAGATCGTTTTACCCACCATAGAATTTGAAAATGCTGACTTCGAACGAAACAGTTGACACCCCTGTAACATCAACTTATTTGTCAGTAGCGTGCCTCAGTTTAAAGTTGTGTGGTTCGAATTTCGACAAGTTTTGTCCACCGTGTAAAAACACTGTCACATTTTCGCACGTACGTTTTTATGAGGCTGTTCGATATGGCATACATCATTTCACCTGTTTTAACCAGAATTATTTGGCTTTAAATCGTTTTTTATGAATAATCATCACTCGGTCATTTTTAATGCAAATCCAGTGACAGTCATGTGTTTAGTTCAGACTTGCAGGCCAGGGATAGCAGAACATGCTATCGCACATCGAATAATTTGGAAGACAAACACCTTTAAGGCTTTCAAAGTTTTTAAACGTGCCAAATCATTTTGATGTTTTAATATAAAAGATAAACGGTAGCAATTTTGAAGCACCAGATACGCATTTCCACAAATAATGCCTCTTCAGTGATGCTCAAGTAAAAAATGTTGGACATCCGAAATAAGAACAAACTTGGAAGAGCTGAAAGAATGTCAAATAAAGGGTATATTCAATTCGATATAAACACCATATCCATGTGATAATAGAATCTGGGAAGTTTACGATAAATATAATATATAGAAACTGCATAGGTATATGCATGTGTACCCTAAAAACAAGTAGTCTTATCAACAGACCAAAGTCTCCACGAAGGAATATATTTCATATGTTTATTTCAAAGAGGCATGTACTGGAAATTGTACCACATTGATACTGTCGCTGTTTGTAAGGACAGCTTTCAACAACATTTACATGTATATGAAGCAGTACCTTTCTGATTTTTTTTTATAAATAGTTACAATTTGATAGCTAATGTATGCTTACGACTGAATGTCATCAAAGTCACTGGAGACTTTCACCTCATATGTACAAATAATACGACACTTTATTTTGGAAATTTGTTTTATTTTATCTACAAAGAGCATTGTGTTAACAATATCTAATTATTCATCTATGAGAATGTTTTCAATACTAATTGTAAAAAAAGCATGTTAGACTATTTTATCTTTAAAATTAAGTAATTTTGCTTTGTGTATCTGGTATGTCTTCCAACGGTATTATTTGGTATATACATTGTTAATACTATGTCAGATTGTAGGTTTTTAGACCAAATAAACTACCATCTTGATGTAGAATTGCAGTTTGAAATACATTCCATATTTAATATATTTATGGACTATGATGGGTTTGTTTCATTGAATTTTAATTGGTGTTTCAACGTGACGTAAACAGGAGAAGGTTACTTTGGCTTTATCTCGCATTGGTCTCTCTGATATTCCTATGAATATATTTGAGTGACATTGCCAATATATAAATATAAAAAAAACCCAAATTAAACCATTGGCAGAAATGCTTGTTAGACCAGGATACAATAAAATTGTCAAGAATGCGACATAAATTCTTTACCCTGCTCATAGCCAATTAAACCAGATTGATCTTGTGAGTTTTCCATTTCAATAGAATACTTAGTGTCATTAAGTGTGTCATAGATGTACATGTCGTCTTGATCATCATCATCATCCAAATAATTGAAATCTTCATTTGTGGAGCCAAATCGTTTATATGCTATTTCTGAAAGAGTTGGCCGAAGTGAAAATGGAGAAATTCTTCCATCTAAGCTAAACATTGATTGAACTCGATCAAAAGAGCCAATTGATGAGATGCTTTCACTTCGAGTGGGTTTTACTGTAGATGTTTTATATTTCTTGTATAGTTTCACTCCGCTTATTACGGTCATACTGACTATAAATACACCGAATACTGCAGCAATTACAGAAATGGCACCTGCACTCACCGAAGAGTCTGGACTGGAATCTAAATAGGAAAAATAGCATTAATTTAGTGTAGAATGAATCAAATTAATAAAAGAGACCCACTTGATGCTTTGCTCACCCGTGATTTGTATCTACATAAACATATGAATACACATATACAATTATATACGCAATTATTTGAGTGGTGCGGAGTTCTGAGGTATGTACAAAAGAAAACAAGTTTTCAATGAAAGTAAAGTCTCGATCAAGTTATCCTTGGCAGAGGTCAACAAACACACACACACACACACACACACACACACACACACACACACACACGGTTAAACTTGTGTTCACACTACATCAGGATGCTTCAATATTGTTCCGAAAACAATGTAAGTTTTTGTATGTTCAGAAGATTTTTCATGAATACTTCTATATGCATATGAATATGCATTCTTACTGATGTTTGTGACATTTTACAATCTTGTGAATAAAGTTGCTTGTTTATACATTTTGACATTTATTGTGCGCATTATTGTGTATAAATATGCTTATGACATTTCTTACTGTTAGGCGTGGTCTTTCAACTGAAAAATATTTGACTATTCCTGAAATGAGGGTGTCCCGTCTTAAATTCATGACTTTGACTCAATGGTTCTTGGAATGAAGATGTATGTAAATAAGTTACACCAGACAGATAATTCATTCAGACAAGTAGACAGACACCAGACAAAGCGCAATCTGATATATATTTAAACCAGGTAAACTAAACATGCATAATATGGAGTTTCTTTGAAACAAAGGTCGCCCTAGTAATAAAGTACCCTTTATTAAGCTCTGTAGGATTTCCGAAAAATATTAGATGGGTAGTACAACGGACAGTTATGATGAGCAGACTTTTACAACATTTATCGGGTAATCCATATTGCAGTTTAACAATGATTTTTTTAGGTTACCTCAGTAAACTCAGGTAAACTTACTGCAGATGGTCAGCATCTGTCTTCCGTTGAGCGTTAATATTGGGACATTTTTTACTTCGTCCCGACAACTGCTATTGCAATTCTTTTCAATTTGTTATGAAGCATTTTAGTAACAAAGGAGACAATAATTGTAAATTTCAGGAATTCTGGGGCTTTAGGGGAGGAAAAAAAATGCCAAAAATTGACCAACCTTCTCTACAACCACACATCTCTAAGAGACACTAAATGCATAGTGATGTAGAGTAGGAAGGCCTCTACCAAACTGTAAATAGGTATTGAGGAGTAGGTAGTCCTTTACCAATATTGTAAATTTCACGATCCCAGGGGTAAGGGATTTGGTTCTAAATTGAGATGAAATGATTATAGTGATTATTGTCTTTATCTTTAAGCTTGCTGATACGGTATAAAAGTAAACTCAAGTGACCTTCGCAACTGGTATGCGTCTGTCGTGCGTCGTCAGTTAACATTTTTAATATGAAGCATCTTTGAGACGAGGGGGACATATATTGTATATTTCAGAACTTGGAGCCTTATGGGCGGGTCAAGAAATGCCGAAAATTGACCATTTTTCAATGATATTCTCTACAACTGCACTTGTGTAAAGAAAACTAATTGCATAGTGATTGATTGATTAATTATATCTATTGTTTAACGTCCCTCTTGAGAACCTTTTCACTCATAAGGAGACGTCACCATTGCCGGTGAAGGGCTGCAAAATTTAGGCCTATGCTCGGCCTTATGGCCCTTGAGCAGGGAGGAATCTTTCTCGTGCCACACCTGCTGTGACATAGAACCTCCTTTTTGCGGTCTCATCCGAAGGACCACCACATTTAGTCGCCTCTTACGACAAGCAAGGGGTACTGAGGATCTATTCTAACCCGGGTCCATATTCAGAGGGAGTAAATAAGCCTTTACCATAAAATTGTAAATTTCATGATCTTAGAGATAAGGATTTGGTTCCAGGGTGGATTCAAATTTATTATAGTGATTACTGTCTTTATTACTTGAAAGACTTCTCAAGTTTGTTGATATATTATAAAAATTAAATCCACATTTAAGAAAAACAGAAATGGATATACCGAAATTTTTAATTTTGCAACGCCAGGGTTTTGACTCTAGGGCAGGTCTAGATTAGTGATATCGTGTTACTTATTATAATTATTGTGTAAAGTGTTTCATCAGTGTAGGCTATTTCAAGGGCATTTACGTTTTAAGAGCACATCTTGTTTTATAATGACACTGAATATTAAAATTTATCTTAATCATGCAAAACAAGAATTTTTTTTCTAGATTTCATAGCCCCTGAGGCTTCTGATACTTTTACATAATACTCAGGTCACCGATATGGCCTTTGGACTTTTTTCTTGCGAATAAATAGAAATTACGAATCATTTCAGTTATAAGTCACAAATGTAAAAGAAAATTATCTTCCAGTCAAATTATAGATAATCAGAATGAAGATTATTATGACGTCCAAGTTAGTGTATATTCATACAGAGTTAAATGCATGTTAAGAAATAATTAATATAGTAAAAGAAATATGTACATAACGGGAAAAAATAATACCCTTTTCTTGTCTCTGTCCTGAAAAATAAAAAAGAAACTCTCAGTCTCCTATTAGTGTATGTCTAATCTGGGGTGTACAAGTATACTGGACAAAAAAAGTTTAGGATCATAATTTTGACCTCAAATATTTTTATTAACCAAATAATTATTTTGACAAATTTTAACATGTATAGTTTCTCCAATGTGTCCTTATGTGTAGATATGCTTCAAGCTGGCCAAGTCCAGAGAACTGTCTCTAGACATTTTAATGTGTCCCAAAGTGTGATTTCAAGGTTGTGGAATCGTTTTAGGCAGACAGGTAATGTTTCTGAGAGACCGAGATCAGGTCGTCCAAGGTCCACAACCGCTCGCCAGGATCGCTATATGTCACTTATGGCTCGTAGACACAGGTTTCAGAGTGCTGTTCAACTCAATACTGACTTTCATGCAGCAAGTGGGGTGCGCATAACACCACAAACTCTCAGACAGAGACTTCATGCTGCTAACCTTCGGGCTCATCGACCTGCTGCTCGTCCCATTTTGAGGAGAAGACATCGTGTAGCACGACTCAATTGGGCTCAAAATCACATAAACTAGCAACTGCGTCATTGGACGCCTGTTCTTTTCACAGACGAGTCACGGTTCTGCGTGGACTTTCATGACGGTCGTAGGCGTGTATGGCGCATGCGTGGAGAGCGGTACGCTGATTGCTGTGTAGCAGAGCATGATCGTTTTGGAGGTGGCTCCGTGATGATTTGGGCCGGAATCAGTATTGGTGGATGTACTGACTTGCACGTGATTAATGGCAATCTTACCGGTGCAATTTACAGGGATGAGATACTGCATCCAATTGTGAGACCTTATGCGGGGAGCTATAGGCAACGACTTTGTGTTAATGGATGATAATGCTCTTCGACACAGAGCACGTATAGTGACAGACTACCTTGCTACAGAGACAATTGAACGTATGGCTTGGCCGAGTTGTTCTCCGGATTTAAATCCAATAGAACATGCCTGGGACATGTTGCAGCAAGCTGTTTCCAGACGCCCTGTACTTCCAACAAACCGCCAGTAGCTTACGTTAGCTTTACAGCAGGAATGGGCAAGGTTACCACAAATTGCGTTCCGCAGGCTCATCAGAAGTATGCAGAGGCGTTGTCGTGCCGTTATACAGGCTCAGAGTGGACACACACTCTATTGGTATTGCCTTTATAAAGATTCAATCATTTGTAATGAAATTTGTTATTGTTGCTCAGACCGATTTTCAAACTGTTTTGGGGGGTTACCTGACAATGGTTGCTCTGGCTGCTTAACGTATTGATGAATTTGTAAAAGCAGGTTTAAAATGTATTGTTCGATTGTCGTTGAACATTTTAAGTATATATTTAACATAATTTATTTGGTTTTGTTATGAATAAAAAATTCTGAAATCATGATCCTTAACTTTTTTTGTCCAGTATATTTACTTGGAGATGTATTTCGATACGAAGGGTTTATTGAATTTAAAATTCAAGTACACTCCTGGATAAACCAAGGTAACGAAATAAGTCTTTAATAGATGCAACTAAAATAACGGATTCATAGCCTATATGTAAGAGGTTTCGTCAGAAGTATAGGTCATTGTGACGTCAACACATAACCATGAACATACAAAAGAGCTATTTGCAACGAAATTTATTTATTTAATACACCACCACCACGCCAACTTGCGAATCAATAGGAGTACGTCATTCTAGTTAAATAGGAAACAAATTGTAATCTTTCTAATACTTAACACAAAAACAGTTCAATAGAATACCCTTAGAAAATTGTATATCACTCCAACTGACACTGAGAGTGCAAGTATATTAATTCGTTTGAAAGAGGAAGATTAACACTACGTCATAAAATATACTGAATATATTATTATTAAAGAAAAAATTATCAAACCACACTAATTCAGAGAAATGCATTTCCAAAAGCTGAAACGATTCAGTAAAATCAAAAAGAAAAATTAGTCTAACAATCGTCTATGAGTTCAAGATATAATCACTGGATGCCTATTGGTGGCTCATAGGAACCTAGCGTATTTAGTTCTCTAGTACTTATGTCTTGATTTCATATCAAATTAATGCTGAACTAAAACCTGTCATCTATACTTCGCTCTGTGATTTTTGCTATTCGTGTCTGTGGTTAACTTTTGAAGAGGATTCAGACCGGAAGGGCGTAGTTATGTTCATCATTTTGTAAAAATGCATTGAACATAGTGCCGCTTTCCTCAAACGTTTGCTCTCGGGACTTTGCATGAGCAAGAGTGTCTTTTCATTTATTTGGATCTTTTCAGTGAATTATATTAAAGATGAAATAGCATTGGTTTATTGGCCCTAATATATAATAATTTTAAATGTTCTTTTAATTATTCTACATTTCAGAATAAAAGACTGCTGTAGTTAACTTAATAATTCTTAACAGTATTCATTTTTGTGGTTTAGATGCATTTGTGAATACAGAAGTTTGGAGTATTGATCAGAAAAAAATCATTTGTGCTTACTATTCAGGTAACCCACTATTATTTAACACCAAAGGTATCCATCGAGTATAAATGAACAAGTGAAGATAACGAACAGTGATCATTATAATAAATCCTATAAAGAATATCAAATTTGGAGAAGGGAAAACACGGACCCCTGTATATACCAGAGGTGGAGTCGGGTGCATAGAAGGAGTAAACGTCCCATGTTGACTGGCAACACCAAATGTGATCAGATAAACTGAGTAATCCGTAGTCAAAATCAGTATGAAGAGGCAGCCTATCAAGTGATATGAAACACGACGGAGAGCAGCTGCATATCATATCATAATGACCATGTAATTTGCAAAATGCAGACTTTAAACGAGACTTTCGAAACCCCTGTAACATCAACTTATTTGTTAATAGCCTTTATCGATTTAAAAATTAATCATACGCAGAACATGCTCACGCGTATCGAATCAGTGGAAAGGCATACACAACATATGTAGGTGATCATGGATAATTGCTACACAGATATGGTAAGTTAACGATGGAGAAGATGAGGTTATACTTACCAGTACAAAAATCTGAAAAACAAAAATTATAAATCAGTTTATTTACATTACTACGGACATGTTAAACAATTGTCTTGTTTGTTTGTTTAACGTCCCGTCGACTTTTTCACTCATATTGAGACGTCACAAACAATTGTCGTGAACTTGCATGTTTGGTAATTTTTGTTTGTTTGTTTTACGTCTCGTCGAGAATTTTTCACTCATATTGAGAAGTATTACAAATTTAGACCTATGCTTAGCACTCAGGGCCGTAGCAGTGAGGGTCCTTTAACGTGCCAACGCTTACCGTGACACGGGACCTCTATTGTTAAGGCCATATCCGAAAGACATGTAATTCTCACTTCTAAACGCCGAGCGTTTGGTGAAGGAGCAATCACTACCTATTTTTCGTCTTAGGTTTGACGCGGTCATGGCACGAGCGGGGCTCGAAATCACGACCTCTCGCTTACGAAGCGAACGCTCTAACCACTGAGCTACCGCGACCGGTTCTGTAATACGTAGTGGGATAAGTGTAGAAGCGTATTAGGGCTACATCTATTTTCATTTTTTAAAATTCTGACTCTATCTTTTACATGCCAGTGGTTAAGCGAAGGAGCAATTTTACTCTTAAGTTTTACGTGGCCAGTGCAATAAATAGATGTCACTGCACTTGAAACCACGACATTCTGTCATAAAATAAATGCTCTAACCAATAAGAACCCTGATAGGTATACATGTTATATATTGACAATGATGTAATAAATATATAAGAAATCTTTAGGCGGTAGTGTTAATATATGGAGATACGATAACTGAATCGCTAGCAGAAAAAAATGAAATGTAAATTCAACGTTTTAAAATGGATTGGTTTGTAACTGTCTGGTCTTTTACCCTCAAAGCTACACTTAAAAATAACTACTCAAATAGTGTCTTTCAAATGATTGATTGATTGCCTTTCAAACGAGTGTAGATAAAGTGGTTCAATATGATTGATTGATTATTTATTGCTTTCCGCCACACTCAACAATTTTTCAGTTATCTGGTGGCGTCCAGTTTTTGTTGGTGGAGGAGAGAACCCAGATACAATGTACCTGGGAAGAGACCACCGACTTTCCGCAAGTAAACTGGCAAACTTGCTCACATAACGCCACGGCCGAGATTTGAATACGCGCCGACAGAGGTGAGAGGCTTCGTGATTTTGAGCCCGATGCTCTAACCACTCGGCCACGTAGACCCCTTGGTTCAATATGATGATCATGCATTTTGGCATCGAAGCCCTGGCTATTTGATAGGATTCCCGAGTAATGCATTTCTCGTACTGAAAACAAAGGATAAAAAAACATTCCTATCTGAAAAGTCCGATATCATATTACCTTGCTGAATATTGAATAATCACAGAATTCACAACAGCCGAGAGCGATCACTTTAACTTTCGTTGCAGAACAGATGTTTGTTTTTTGGTTTTTGTTTTTGTTTTTGTTGTTTTTGTTTTTTTCAAAATAGATATATTCAGAATCATTCACAAAATAGTGTGGATAAGGAAATCCATAATCTATGTTTTTCATTTCATTTAGAAGTGATGGTGTAACATTCATCATTTAATGATTTCATTTCCAATGTTTATTGGTATTTTACCTTGATTCGAGATAGTCAGTTTCAGGTAGGCTCCTGGGCTGATTACTTGATGAGAAGTCTGAAAATTGCCATCCATACATGCTCGTGGATATTGTGTCATGTGAATAACACGTGGATCAACTTTATTCTGTTGCATTACCTGAATTACACACAAATATTACTATCATTAAGGGTATTTGCGTGTACTGAACAAATATCCCAACTTCTCCTATGATCAGCATGTGTTAATATCATGTTTGTTTTACGTCTCTTTGGGACTTTTACTCATATATAAACGTTACCAATTGTAGGTGAAATACCACAAATTTAGGCCTAAGCTTAGCGCACAGAGCCGTAGCGGTGAATGTTCCTTAACGTGCCAACGCCATTTGGGAGGGGGGGGGGGGGGGAGTCAAGCAGAAGTATCAACAGAGGTCTTTACTTTAATCTCCAAACGATGGGGAAATTCCAGTCGGTCAAAGCAATTTGTTACTGCATTCCATATTCCATATAAAGACCCCCCTGGCTGCAGAAGCTAACCATAGCTCCCAGACAGCGATATTCACAAAATAACCAGCAAATGCCTGCCCACGTTCACAGACTAACCGGCAACTAAAGACGTATTCAGAAGGAACGGTAGTGGGTACCTCGTCAGCACAACAGGAAAGCCACTCTAGTTAACAAATCACTCCGTGTGAAAGCGGTCCTATGGGGACTAGGAAAGTTTCTTAGCAGGACCCCATTCATCTAAAATTCTTAACGATCCTAGGAGCTCATTCCCAGTATTTACATCTATCAAACTTTGCTAAAAACAAACCACTCAAACGGAGACGTCCTTTCAAGTAATGACGATGGTCAGTTTGCCTTTAAGTCCGGGCCAACGAAGGCATTTAGAGTCTTTGATTAATTTCCAATGGTGAATTGTAAATCTTCTTATTTTGTTCAAACTATTACAGAATAATGTAGTCGGCAAGGTCAGATATTATATTGTTTATCTATACCACGAGGATTTATTACTTGTTTGGTGTACTTGATGAAAGATCGCTATGTTTTATAGAGCATAAACCACACAAGACCAACCTTTCTCTGGAGCAAGATATCGCATAATGACACATATTTTTAGAAACCTTATTTTTGCTGCTGCATATGAATCCCATAACATCAGTAAGCACTGACACTTGAATTTCCTCTGCGGACCTTAGAATACAGATTGGTTTTACTGTTTGGTCTCTGTTGGGTCAATCATACGGTAATGTTTTTCTCGGACAATTGAGGGTTACACCTGTCGTGAGCCCTATATCTTGATCATATAAACCGAGTAATTTATAATCAAAATCAGTATGTAAAGAACGGCCTACCGTTTGGTGTGAAACACGTTTGACAGCAATCGACCTACAAAAGTGTTGTATTTGCTAATTACGCGGCTGGTTGATATATTGTGAACCTTGTACTGAAGGAGGTAAGCATCGATGTTCTTTTTCAGTCCCACTATTTCCTGATTATGTAAGGCCGTGTAAGCGAAGACGATGTCATTTGGTCCATTTATATCGACAAGGTAGCACTCTAAACTAAACAAGGCAAGTGACTTTTGCAAAATGGACAAAATCGGTAAAAGAGCAGTAATCAAATATTTGCATTTGAAATATTGATTGATTGTTTGTTTGTTGGTTTGTTTTACGTCCTATCTAGAATAGAATTTTTCACTCATACTGAGACGTCACCAGCTGTTGGTGAAGTACCACAAATTTAGACCTATACTTAGGGTCAGGCTCATGGTCGTAGAAGTGCGGTTTTTTTTTTATCGTGCCAACGCCTACCGTGACCTCCGTTTTTAAGGTCACATCCGAAAGACCCGTGATTCTCACTTCTAAATGTCTAGGTTTAATGAAGGAGCAATCACTACCTATTTTTACATCTTAGGTTTGACGCTGCCATGGCACGAGCGGTGCTCGAACTCACGACCTTACGGTTACGAAGCGAACGCTCTAATCACTACGCTACCGCGACCGGCCATAAAAGTTTAGCACCTAAGAATTATCCATACTGATATGGTAGCAACACTCTGGAAAGATGCCCCTTCATATGCTACAGTAAAAAGGTGGGTGGCGGAATTTTAACACAGCAAGCAGAGCCTTAATGACGTCCCGCGTCCTGGAAGACCGATCACTTTGCAACTCCATAAATGGTCAATAAAGTCCATGACACTATTTTGATTTACAGGCAACTTGCAGAAAGATGTATAGCCAGTACAGCTGGCATTTCACAGTAAAGTATACATTCCATTCTGATCTTACAATGAGAAAGCTTTCAGCCCGTTGGGTACCAAAACTTCTGACAGTTGATCAGAAGCACACCAGAGATTTCTTACTATGGATGAAACGTGGGTCCATCATTTCACCCCAGAGGCCAAACAACAGTGGAAGCACCCTGGTTCATCCCAGCCAAATAATGTAAAGACTTTCCATCAGCTGGGAAGGTTATGGCCTCGGTTTTCTGGGATTCTGATGGTAGATTATCTCCAAAGGGAAAAAAAATCAATGACACATGCTATGCATCACTTTCGAGTCAGTTACGGGAAAGTATTAAACTCAAGCGCCGCGGAAAACTAAGTAAAAGTATGCTGTTCTACCAGGACAATGCCTATGTTCACAACTCTGTCATTGTCATGGCTACCGTTAACGATTGTTGCTTTAAATTGATTAAGCATCCGCCTTATTCTCCTGATCTCGCTTTATCAGACTTTCATCTTTTTCCAAAACTGAAAATGGCAATTTCTGGCACCCACTTTCAGTTAGATGATGACACCATACAGGCAATGTGGAATTTTCAGAACGGTCGAGAAAAGGACTTCTTTAAAAAGTGGCATTGAAGCCCTTAAAATGTCGCTGTAAAAGTATATAGATACTGAAGGGGATTACGTTGAAAAATAATGTCAATATGTCCGCCAGAATTCAAACACTTACATATGAGGCTCATAACATATCAATCACCCCTCGTAGATCATTAAAACGACCATAGAATTTGCGAAATGTTGACTTGCTGACATGAGACTGTTGAAAGCTCTATAACATCAGCTTATTTGCTAATAGCCTGACTATATTTAAAAATTGGTGATATGCAGAACATGGTCTTGTGTATCGAATCGGTTGAGTATTTAAAAAAGACATCATTTAATGGACTCACTTTCGCGATATCTTTTCGATTAATGTTTTGCTTGAGGGAAGTTTTTTGTTGTAAATTCTGAAGCTTTTAAAACTGTAAATCTTGCATGACTAACGAAGAAATCTTGATTTTAATTAATGCATTACCAAAATACACTTTTACTTACGATTAAAAGCTCAATGTGATAATGAAATACAAATGTAAATCCAACGGACGTAAAAAGTAATGAGATTACCAGTAGAGAAATATACTTAGATAGGTAAGAACACTTGTCAACAACAATCGAAGAGACAGGTGAAAAAGTAAAACAACTGGGAAGAATTGGACGGTTCACCAGATGTAATGAGAAGCATCAAAAGCGGCAAGATTTAGAAAATGCTGAACAACTAATTTATTTCTTTATTGGTTTTGCGACCTTTGAGGATTTTTTATTTCATCATGATATCACCAGCTGTAAGTGAATTGTTACAATTTTGACCTGTGCACGGCGTCTCACAGTAGTGATGGTGAGGATTCGTTATTGTATCAACGCCCACTCGTTGTATAGTCTAGTAGTTACGTCACTCACTTCACAACCATGAGACCCGTATTCAATGCTAGATCCCGGTGCCGTGTCAAACCATGGGCATTTGACTTAGATATTAACTGTTCCTTCGCTGAAAGCAAGGTATAAGAAGTGACAGTCATGGGTTTTTCGGACATGACCTTAAAAAATAAAGGTCTTGTGTTACCAGCGATAGGCGTTTACACGATAAAGATCCATCGTTGTTACACCCGTAATCATCATGCTTTGTGACACCTATCACAAATGGAATGCTCTAGCTACTGGGCCATCAAACAACCGCTAACATTAACTTCTGTCGACGTAAAGAAACCTTGAAAATGTTATTTCTATACATGCTATAGTGAAGATAACGAACAGTGATCAACATCATATTAGTAAATTAAGAACAATTGATGGAAATTCAAGAAACTAATGACTTGGAGGCAAATACAAATCAAATTTCATATATAACTGGTCAAAATGATATTGTATCAAATATAAACGGTACCAGTTTTGATGCACCAGATGTGCATTTCGACAAATAATGTCTCTTCGGTGATGCTCAAGTCAAAAAATTTTTGGAAATCCGAAATAAGAACAATCTTGAAATAGCTGAAAAAACCATAAAAATACCAAATACTGGAACCAAAAGCGGCTATGGATCAGAGCTATCCATGAGGGAGATAATCCTTAATTTTAAAATCAATTTCTTAATTTTATCACAATTTTTTTCCGTCTTACATGCTAGTACCAATGTACTTAGCAACCGGGCTGTTGTAAACCCTCGGGGAGTAACAGTCCACCAGCAGAGGCATCGACCCAGTGATATAATATCAAACATAAACGGTACCAATGTTGATGCACCAGATACGCATTTCGACAAATAATGTATAAAATTCTACCAGATGTTTGACAGTTAGCAGTTACATGCAAGACGAAAAGTTTCAGAAACATGTATCCCCCACCGTCGTACAAAATTGAAAAGGGTTGTACACATGTACCATACAACTGAAGTGGTGCCAAAAAATTTCAAGATATATCCAGAGTGGATTGACCTTTGACCATGTGATTTCAAAATCAATATGGGTATTTACTCCTGAAGATGTACCAGTGTGCGTTTGAAGTCTGTCAAGCAAAGAGTTCTTAAAATATTGATCGGACAAGACTTGGTCTACAGACGTACCGACAAGTGTAAAATAATATGCCCCCTCTGTTTTAAAGAGGGGCATGATAATGGTAGTCAATTAAACGACATTAATGATTTTCTTTAAAAATCATTGACTGCATTTATGATTTGGTAAAATACCTAAATATCCCACAATTTGTTGAGAAGTTGAATGTCCTATACGTAAAATTTATTGAGAAATTTAAGGTCTTACCTTGGTAATTGTTGCTAACAAGAACACAAACGCATTTAAAATTAAGTGCAATGTTTTCTAAAGTAACTTCATTGTATAGATGTCGTATACCATGGTCAACAATATAAGACTCCCACAGCACACACATCTAGCTTTCGCATCAGTTATTTATGCAGATCAACTCATAAAAATATAAACAGTTTGAATACCCAACAACTGCATACGAGGAAGAAATACATAACATCTATTCAAGTT
This sequence comes from Ostrea denselamellosa, assembly GCA_024699665.1. Taxonomy (NCBI): domain Eukaryota; kingdom Metazoa; phylum Mollusca; class Bivalvia; order Ostreida; family Ostreidae; genus Ostrea; species Ostrea denselamellosa. The sequence continues at coordinate 164,994 of JAMZEH010000048.1, read as the reverse complement.
TTCCTGATTTTGGGCTTTGTCAATATTTAAGCCATTTTACGGCAGTTAGATAAACAATATGATTGGTCCTGAAGAGTTTTGGAGTTTCTCTGACGGCTCCCAATGACCCTACTCTTTTTCGAAAAACAAGGAAACGATCTTTTGTGTGCCAAGGGGATTTCATCCTTAACATAGGACACCCTTGAACGTTTCATCCGACAGACATTAAGGTTAAAAATTTGTAAATAAGTAAAATATATCAAACAAACTGAATGGAAATACTTACATAGCATGTAAATCTGAATCTCGTGACTTCATCTGGTGTGTCTGTATCATTATTGTAGACAATCAGATAAACGAGGTCATTATACGATTCTTCCTGAACACACAACAGTTCTCCAAATCCTACAGATAAACAAGAAAATTCACTAAATTCATTCCAACCATGTTAAAGCACATAATTGTCGAAAAAATTTCACATAAATCGATCGGCCATTAACTTTTTTGCCTGTCAAAATTTTTCTTCCTGCCCCTCTCCCTTTGAAAAATCATAATATGCGCCTGGACTGTTCGCATCAGTTGAATAAAATAGCATGTCAGATCGCAACACGAATATCTAACGACATATAATCACGAGAAAGCTTTCGCAAATCGCATCATAGCTAACTTTTGAAGTAGAATGAGTTAATTTTTCGCATGCTTGTTCGTCGAATTCTTGTACTTTCATATTTTACGAATAAAATATTACAGACAAAAAAGAGACGAAAGGTTTTTAAGCTGGGGAATGTTGCTACCGAGTAAAGCTATATACACCGTATTAATTGTCCCTCCCTTTTAGCGAAAAGCGGTGGACATTAATTTTGGTCTGACCGTTTGTCTGTTATTCCCTCTTTCTGTTACACTTTCGTTTCAAGGCTACATCTCCAAAAGTCCTTAAGCTTTTGCATTGAAAATTTATACAGTATCTTCTGATGGCTTGAAGAAGAATCACACTGATTTTAGGTCAAAACGTCAAATTCCAAAGTTAAAAATTCATATATTGCATAAAATGGTTTCCAGATGATAACTTTAGTTTTCTCCTTGCTTGTGCAATGATACTCAAGGTGTTGAATCTGTGAAATAAGGTTCTCATTTGAAAAGCAAAGATAACGAACTGTGATCAGTCTCATAAATCCCACAAAGAATACAAAACTAAGAGGGCAACCACGGATCCCTTGACACACCAGAGGTGGGATAAGGTGCCTAGGAGGAGTAAACATCCCATTTTGACCGGTCACACCTACTGTGCGCCCTCTATCTTGATCAGGTAAACGGAGTAATCTGTAGTCAAAATGATCAGACTCTTGTGCCACTTGTGGCTAGAAGGGATGGATTTGTCTCCTTTGGGTGATGAGCTGTGATGCATACCATCTAACGTAACACAGGATGTGCGACAACGTCTCCTCCCAGCAGTACACAAGTCCGAGCGGAAAGTACTTGTAAATGTGAACATCGTTGAAATTTTTAGTTGGTTACACAGGTAACCAACTGCAGGTATGTCTTTCACATCTTCGCTAGCCAAGGGTTTATGATTAGTTCCGCTTTTCTACAACCCTTGGCTACGTTAGCACGATTTTCGTGTCAAAAGCTTCCTGCATATGGTTGGATGCAGGCCAAGTCCCCTGTATCTAATCAGATAGCGTATTACGTTAGACCACTTGCAAGACGGCAGAATGTGTAAACATTTAGTCTTTGTCTTCATGTAGTTGAAACACGCATTTGTTTTCTCAATCCGCTAGAAGTCGCCACTTCGAAAATACGAAAATCGTGCTAACGCAACCAAGGATTGTAGAGAAGCGGGTCGGATCGTAAACCCTTGGCTAGCGAAGAAGTGTTTTTCATAGCGTAACGCGGTTAGGAAATTGCCACTCAGGGAAAATTCTTCCGATTTCTATTGTATTTGAAATTATTTTCGGATGGACACAAGTAAATTAGGTAATGACATAGGCGTCGAAAGCAAATTGAAAAGGGGGGACTAAACCAACAAAAACGATTCTATGTCGAGCACACACACGAGCCACTTCCTATTGACTATTGAATTCATATACAACTACAGTACTTGAGTGAGCTGCAGAAATTGGGTATTGTCTCATCAAAATGTCACAACTTTTCAGTCCTTTCATTAAAATTTCGCCCCCAAAAACCCCGGATAGTTTGTGTTCATTCTCACTAACAAATTCATTGCCACGCCCCGTAAATCCAGATTCTCCGACTCTTCTTCATATACGTGAAGGATCGTCATTATTTAGTCTAATTAGGGTCATAGTTGATCACAGATACGATTTGATGCGGCACAGTGTGTTGAACATTCTTTGGCATTACAAGAAAAAGTTCAATGAAAACTGCAATTTCGCTATATAATAATGTCTTCTGTTTTGACGAATTCAGTCACTGTCTGAATGGAAGTTGTGATGTCTTTGGGGGGCTTGCACCTGAATGTTTGAAATTGAATTCTTAAATTTTTGGCATTGATATCTACCGTAAAAATTTGTGACCAACTCAAATTCCTTATAAAATTTTCTCCTCTGGCCCCCTTCAACAATAACAATTCCAGCTGCATATATCTGGCATATCCTGGCTGATCAAAACAATTTCTAAAGCCATTCACAAGTAAATCAATTGCCTCAAAATATTTAACTCTGTACAAATCTTCGCAAGTGTCGAGGTGATACAGAAATCCTTCATCAAATTGTTTTTGGAGGACGTCTTCGACGAGGGACTGCAGGACCATTAATATCAAAATCTGTGTCTCTTTTTTATTTTTATTATTTTTTGCATCCTCATAGTATGAGAGAAAAACTTCGTCTGTTCTAAAAGACTCCAGAGTTTTCACCGTGTTTGAAGGGCTTTGCTAAGAATATCGCTATGACGGACCAAACTGTTCACCTAACAGACAACCAAAAAGGAAGTCAAATTTGTTCATGTATGTCATAACCCTTCTTACTCTGCATCTCATGTCTGAAACTTTTACATATTCCATCGATTCCTCCCATACGGCCAATGATACTTTTTAGTTAAGTTCAATACTTTTGGAAGTATAAACGGTTTCTCAACTGCTTCTCTATGACACTTGCAGCATAAATGTGCAGCAATGAGGAATACCCACCTAACTTTGCAGTTTTAAGAATTTCATTCTGCAGAGAATTTGTTTCCTTACCAGTTACTCTGCATTCATCTGAAAGTGAAGTCTCATAAAAATATGGCATCAAGAATGCACTGTCCGACATTTTGCCTAAACTTTCAGCGTTCAAATACCATTTCTCACTATGAACCAGTTCAAATAAAGATTGAACTTGTATTTCAACATTGTGCTTTTCACATTATATTGAAAGGGAAATTGAGCGGTAAAAACAATTACCATCACCTAACATTTTCACTGGACTCTAATCTTGTGGAGCGTCAGAAGGATACAGGTCAAAGATTGATCGTCTTTGAAAATCTTGCTTTCAACATCGCTCTGAGATACGAATGATAAACATACAGCCTCTATGCTTTTCTTTTCCAACATGACTAGGAATTTCAGTGCTGCGCACCCTTTCGTTGATGCATTCAGAGCTTCACATAGTAGCCTCTAGAAAAAGGATACTCTGGAATTTCCATCCATTGTGAACCGTTATCTTTCAGTTCAGTATCAATCACGAAAGGTAAATAAAGAAATTCTATCAATGACAAGATTGTAATATGGTAATATAAGATGGAGATAAATAAAACTTCTTCTCATAATGTGAACAACCAATATGACAGGACGAATGACGTGTACGCGTTGCAGTGTAAAATTTAGAAGTAGTTTTAGAATGTTACTGCTCAGGTTTATTTTTTCCGGATTAAAGCGGTTAGTGGTGCAATTAAAATTGATTGATTGATTGATTATTTGTAGTTTTACGTCCTGCTCGAGAATCTTTCACTTATATGGAGACTTCACCATTGCCGATGAAGGGCTCCAAAATTTAGGCCTATGCGCGGCGCTCAGGCCTTTGAGCAGGTAGGAATCTTTGGGTTTCAGTTTTTCGGTCTCATGATCTTTTACAACACGCAAGGAGATGCCCAAGACCTATTCTAGCCTGGATTCCCACGAGTCCCATTAAGTCGCCTCCTAGTTACGACACGCAAAAGGATGCTGAGGACCTATTCTAACCCGGATCCCGTGCAATTTAAATGTTATAAACTATAAACTACGTATAAGAAATTGATTAATAACAGCAATATCATTAACTTTATTTTCATACAGTATAAATTAAATGGCTAATTTAACGAACAGTAATCAATGTCATCAATACAAAATGAAATCAGAGAATCGCTGCCAAAAATGTTTGAGGGGAACGGCTAAACCTCAATTTTCAATCCCTATATTATGTCTATCTTTGCAAAAAAAAGTGCGGGGGCGAGCTAAGCCCCCCTCTCATCCCTCCCTCGGTTCCCAACGCTTATGACTAGTACTAGTTACACTTGGGGTGAACTTCTGAAGACCCATGATTTTCATCATTAATGCCAACCGTCTGGCTATGGAACAGTGACTACCCGTTTTAACGACACACATGTAGTACTAAATCTGCATGTACGTATTCGGATTTCCATTTTTATAATTCAAATATATTCATCCGGGGGAAAAAAAAGACCGCATATATACCGTTACAAAAATAAAATATCATAAAAAGCTCAATGCGTAAACATTACATGCATCATGCTAGTACATCATTGCAAGGGGCGTATTAAAAGTTTATGTCGATGTCCACATAGTAAAGGCATTGAAAAACAATTCCATTTACTCAGCCTTAGGTGACAATTTAGATTAATTACGGGTGAAGTTTTTGTCAAGACTGAACCCAAATCTGGACTGGTAGGATTTATCTTCTTACCCCAAATTGAACCATTAACATCTAAATATGAAGATCCAATTATTCGTTTGTAGGTAGGGGGCCTCCGTGGCCGAGTGGTTAGAGCATCGCGCTCAACATCACAAGGCCTCTCACCTCTACTCGGCGCGGGTTCGAATGTCGCTCGTGCCGATATATGTGAGAAAGTTTGCCAGTTTACTTTCGGAAGGTCGGTGGTCTCTTCTCGGTACATTGTATCTGGGTTCTCTCCTATACCAATAAAAACTGGACGCCACTAGATAACTGAAAATTGTTGACTGTGGTGGAAACAGCAAAACAATCAATCAATCGTTTGTAGCTAACATCTGTACCTTGTGACCCCCAAAATTTGAAAAACGACCACAAGGCAGAACCATTGATCACACAAGCATGACCATATACGAACGAACGAACGAACGTGCATATATACGAAAGAATGGAAATTGCACATGTAAGAACGAATGTTATCTTGATGCTCCCTTAGCAAACGAGGATACACCTGGTCGTTTCAAGAAAGAAATTTATCTGGAAAATCAGCGAAAGCATTTTACAGCTTCGTGTACATTTCTTCGTAGATTACACTTCATACTAACGTATGGTGTGTAAAGAGACCTATAACATGAATGCACATTGTGATAATCGAAACTTCTCGTGTAGATAACCTTTGGAAGAATAAAAAATCTGAAATATATTCAAACCTGAATATCCCTGCTCAGCGGAACAGGAATTGTAGTCGAAATTCATTCTTGAAGTATCTGAACACACATCCAATGAAGTATTTGCATTGCACTGGTTTCCGCCGCCAGGGTCAAATGTATATGTAAATTTCCCTTGAATAATCGAAGGACACTGGGTTGCACTTGTGGCATCTTCAAAATTTGAAAACAAAACAAACTTGTCAATTTCTGGTATTGTTATCGTTAAATATATCATTATAATAGTGCGATATCCTTTAGGAAAAGTAAAGAAATTCAGTGTTCTTAAACACCGGTCAATGAGTAAAGCGTTTCCTTCGTGACCTGGGTAATTGTGGGTTGGAACTGCCCATATAAGATAAAATTTCTTGCTTTCCCTTATGTAAAATATTTGTCTGATTCCAAAACTGTATAATTTTTTCTCAAATAATCATTGTGTTGATTTCTCTTGATTGCATATTCTTATTCTGTCCTCAGGAATCTAACGTACCGCTTTTATATGAAACAGAAAGAAGGTACTTCTATCTTTTGGTGTTTTATTCTCAAAACAGTAACCTGAATAGTAATTGTATTTAGAGAAAAGAATTATGTTGATCACTGGCTGATCTAGAGGGAGGGAGGGGGTTGCTAGTCCGTCTTTGGTTTGATTTTTTTTTTTTTACAAAAAGGTCATTGTTTGCCATTTTTAGGTCTTTAACCCACCCACCCTCTTTCTTGGGTGGAAAAGGTACAAACCTTGGTCGCAACCCCCTTTTGAAAGTCTTCTGGATCGACTCCAAGTGACCCTTTCAAGGGAAATTCTTTTTGCAAATCTGCTGTAACATACACATAGTGCAACAAGTTTTATACTTGTAAATTTTGTTGTGTTTATTTGTCCCTTCGAGAATTTTTAACTCATAAGTGTCACAAATTTAAACCTATGCATGGCACCAAAGTAGATGGCATTGTTTTGGGTAATTGGGGTTGTTTTTTTTTGGGGGGGGGGGGGGGTTATAACTAACACCTGCCATAATTTTATGGCTATACATATTGAAATTGTGTCCTGGTCATATCTTGGAATACCGTGAGACCATCAAACGTGGTCTGTTAATGATTCTTGAGAAGTTGTCTCGTGACCCAAAAGTAGGTCATTGTGACCTTAATTTTGGATTTTTTTCCCTATGGCTATGCGTATTCAAATGGTGTCATGGTCAAATCCTGTACAATGTAAGGTTTAGTTCCATCAAACCTGGTCAAACACTTTTATCATGACGTTGGAGTTGGCACAACCAAGGAACGAGATGGGGATAAAACCCACGACCTCATGGACACTGGCAAATTTAACTTTTTAAACGCATGCACAAAGCGACTCCGACTACATTATACTTATGAGTAAAATGTTCGCTTAAAATATTAATCTTCATAGAGTCATGAGTTGATGAGGTTTATGAGGACTGCTACATTGAAAATAAATTGTAACAGTCCTCGATAATTTTCCGATTTCCTTCACTGCGAAACTGTCATTCGAATGGGTAAAATTCCACGTGATATAAATTTGAATGATACTACAGTACTAATATTAGAAATGATGATGGTGGTTGATTGGATATCCCATCTCCATACCCCAAACTGCAAATGACTTGTCCTCTAGAGATTTGCTGTATTGGCCAAAACTTACCTTGTCTCAAAAGAACTCTTGCTTGCCACGGGTCGTATGAAGACCTAAATTGACAATCTCTTGTAATGTTGAAGTCCACTTGGTTGAGCCGAAATAGTATTCTATCATTTACAGTGTTTGGCAATACGTCTGTAATAGTGAAATAAACAATTTTTTACAAGGCTATAATATGAAAAGAATACATTTCACTACGATCAATTATATATGGATGTGGATATCTTTCTTGCTAAAAGCGATATCATGTACGATACAAAGTTTCTTTGATGCCCGTGAGACTGTATGATTAAAATAGAGGGAATGTCTAATGCAAATGCAGCTTCATTTATTTGGAGTTATATGGAGTACATAGCACCTGAAGTGACACAATTTAATGCATTTTGTGAACATATTTCTTTTAGGAAACGAAAAGCGCAACTCTGGAGAAACTAAATCTAATACGAATATAAAGTTCCTCCAAGTTTGCACTCAACACTTTCAAGAAGAAAAACTGCGTGAAAAAAATGTCATTCCAAGTCAAAATACCGACATTACCGGCAAAACGTCATTGTAAGATGTCATAAAATTTTCCGCTTCTACATCATTTTGATCTAATCGAGAATGATGACGGAGTAACATCGGGATTCTTGTAATAAATACAGTCGATCTCGAAACAAAATTACGAATGTCTAATTTGGAGGGGAAAGAGAGTCCTTATCATAATCACATAGTCGTTTTGTTACAAACATTAGGAATAGCTTGTCAAAAATCGAAGGAATTGTAAAAAAGTCTACCATAATCACTAAACTTTAATATGCTATAACGACTTGCGGTTTTGAAATGATTAACCATTTTTGAAAAAGTTTCTGTGGTGTATGAAGTGGGTGGCCATGTAATAAAATCATGTGAAGTTCAAAGGGTTTCTTGAAACGGCCCCACATCATATCTTCAGTAACTTTTTAAAATGGTTTCGTATCACTTGTGTGTACGTTTAAAACGAACAGGCAATTATAAATTGTGACGCTAACATCACGCAGTATACCATACCAAAACGGTTGACCCAGAAAAGACTATCAAATCAATTCTTCAGTGTTGTGTTTAAATTTTATCATCAATAGTTAAATATTACAAGTAATTTACGATTGTATTCAATAAGTAACTACGTTTCAATGTTTTTGAACGTACTAGTAATGTTTACTAGAAACAGACCGATCGCGATAGCTCAGTGATCGTGAGTTCGAGCCCGGCTCGTGCCATGGCCGCGTCAAACCTAAGACGTTAAAACAAGCAGTGATTGCTCCTTCGCCAAACGCTTGGCATGTTGAAGTGAGAATCACGGGTCTTTCGGATATGATCTGAAAAACGGAGGTCCCATGTCGCGGCACGTTGAATAACCCTCACTGCTACGGCCCTGAACGTTAGACATAGGTCTAAATTTGTGGTACTTCACAACTGGTGACGTCTCAATATGAGTGAAAAATTCTCGACGGGACGTAAAACAAACAAACACTAGAAAACAAGGGTCCCACAGGCCTTGTCGGTCATCTGTGTAGGATTTAAAAGTATCACTAGCTCCAAGGGTCACGACATTTATAATAATTTTCCTGCTCTGCATATATAAGTTAAATTCTTATATTCAGCAGCATGATAAAACAAATGTGTTCTTTAACATTTTATTTTATAACTGTATATTGACCTCTCCTTGAAATCTGAATCCGTAGAGGAGAACGCAATTTTTTTTAAAAACATTTAAGCAGAAGACTTTAAGTACATTATAATAATGCATGCAGTTTATTTCCCATTTCTATTGGAATATTAGAGAAAATGATTTTCAAAGATTCAATACAATTAGCTAAAAATTATTATCATATTGGTCCTGTCATAGAGCCTAACTGAGAGACAATGAATTTCACAATTTGAAGTTGAGGGTTTTTAATAAATGTAGATTATAACGAAGCATTCAGATGTTGGACCCTTTCGTGCTCACCTAACATTTTACTTTCGTTCAATGTCAGTAAAATTATAATTTGATGAATGTGATGGACATAAACAGTATTAGACAATATTTACCCCGCCCTTGACTTGAAATCTCTACCCCTATGTTTGCGAAATTTACTATTTTGGTACATCCCTTCCTGTTTTTCCTAACTATGCATTTAATTTTTTTAATACAGTATCATCAAAATTGAGTTTTTTTTCTTCAAATTATAGACATTTAATCACTATGACCACTCTAGCTCCACTGGTACCAAAACACCTACTTCTGGTATCATGAATTTACAATTTTGGTAAACGGCTACCTTCGCCTTTTAAATAACTATTTAGTTTTGATTTAGTATCAATAACATAAAAGAAGATGTTATTTAAATGTTTTACACATAAACACTATTTGTAAAGTTTGCCCCCACCCTTGAGTCAGAATCTCTACCCCAGATTGGTAGAAGCCTTCTTGCTCTACTTCAATATGCATTTAGTTTTTTCTTACAGATGTTCGGTTGTAGAGAAGATTTTATAAAAAAAAAACCTGGTTAATTTTTGACAGTTTTGCCCCTCCTCCAAGGACGAAATATTGAAGTGATGATTTATCGGAATTTTTATGTGTAAAAATGTGATTGGTTCTTATTACGTCACGTGATGTATTGTATGAGACAATACACAGCGGCTAGATGTCTCATGTGCAAGACTTGTGCGAGGTCATTGTACATGTTAACAAAGTAAAGCTTTCCTTTACATGGTCATCACCTGAAGAACTCCGTTATATGTACATCTTGTCCAGTATTCATATATCATTGTAGGGGCCTCCGTGGTCGAGTGGTTAGAGCATCGGGCTCAAAATCACAAAGCCTCTCACCTCTGTCGGCGCGTGTTCGAATCTCGGCCGCGGCGTTATGTGAGCAAGTTTGCCAGTTTACTTGCAGAAGGTCGGTGGTCTCTTCCCAGGTACATTGTAACTGGGTTCTCTCCTCCACCAACAAAAACTGGACGCCACCAGATAACTGAAAAATTGTTGAGTGTGGCGGAAAGCAATAAATAATCAATCAATCAATCATATATCATTGTACGTGTTGGCTTGTCACATTTTCTATACGTTACCTCTAGCACTTTGATGATGCAATGACAATAACACCGTATGTAAACCTTTTTTGTTACGAATTTTAGCTGCCCTGTCAAAGACAGACCATTTTGGATTCTATCTACAATATACATATTCATTTCACAGGCATGAAAGGCCCGTTCGGAAAAACCCGTTGATCGAATGATTTTATTGTTAAAATCAATGTAACACCGCATACCACCACTGTCGCATGTTTGACCTTATTCCAGTCATGTTAGAATCAGCTGTTTCTAAAAATCTACTAGATTAGTTCTATTATAACCTTAAGCTCTAAAATAGACGGACGTCTTTCTTGTATCTTGCAAACTGGAGTATCTGCAGTTCACATGTAAACAACATTCAAGAACTTGCGTAAGACGACCCCAATGTAATTTTCTCTTAGTGGCCTTGACCTTTGATATCCTCAATTCGAATTGAAGATTTCATATTGCTTTCAAACATTTTGATTCAGTCTCTGGGGTATCAAAATTGAAGAAACAAAGTTTCTGGTGATTTGGATTTTTGAAATAGCATAGACTTTTGGTACACCTTTTCTCTCAAAAATTATTTAGTACATCTATCAAGATCTGAATGAAAATAGTGTTTGATGTGTTACTGACCTAGAGCTGCGTAATATGTGTATTGTGTTGTTGACACTCGCTGCAGTTCCCAACACAATCCGAGCCGAAAGGATGAACCATAAAACTGAAAGACGTCTGATCTGCAAAAGTGTATAATTTATATAAAACAGAGGCCGTAGTGGTCACCTGAGTATTAGTTAAAGGTATCACTAATCTCAGAGTCAAAACCCTGAGTATTAGTTAAAGGTATCACTAACCTCAGAGTCAAAACCCTGGGGTTGCGAAATTCACAATTTTGGTTCATCCTTTTCTGTTTTTTCTAAGTGCCCATTTAGGTTTTATACAATATCAACAAAATTAAAGAAGTCTTTCAAAATGATGAAGACAATAATTATAATAATAATAACAATAATAATTCTGGCCCCACCCTGGAATCAAAACCTTACTTCTGCCATCGTGAAATATAATATTTTGGTAAAGGACTTCTTGCCCGTTCTAAATATCTGTTTATTTCAATTGAGTATCACCCCTGGGGATCCGGGTTAGAATAGATGCTCAGTACCCCTTGCTTGTCGTAAGAGGCGTTTATATGGGGCGGCCCTTCGGATGAGACCGTAAAATCCGAGGTCCCGTATCACAGGAGGTGGTCACAATAAAGATCCCTCCCTGCTCAGAGGCCCTGAGCGCCGAGCGTAGGCCTAAATTTTGTAGCACTTCACCGGCAATGGTGACGTCTCCATATGAGTGAAAAATTCTCGAGCGTGACGTTAAACAATATATAATCAATCAATCGAGTATCAATAGCATTAAAGAAAATATTATTGACATGTTTTTCACATAAACACTATATACCAAGTTTGGCCCCGCCCTGGAGTCAGAACCCCCTATCCCTGGGACCATGAAATTTTTACAATTTTGGTACAGGCATTTCTGCTCTACGCCACTATTAGTCCTTTGATAATATCTAATTAATACGGCATTATATATATACTTGTAACTTCTCCAGTTGGGTATGTAGCATACCAAAATGGACACAGAGGAACAAACTTCACAGTCCCCATCGCTTGTACCAAATTGGGGTCAAGACTTTGAATAACGTGCTAAATCATTTAATATTACAATTTTCTAATATTTGTGAATCAATCGTAGCAATTGCCATTAGAAATGATTACCTCAGGGTAACAAATGGAAAGAGCTGTTAGTCCGGATTTGGTTTTAGCTCAACGGTACCTATGTTACCTATGGTTGAGTAAATGCAATTGTTTTTAATGCTTTTAGTATGTGGATATAGACGTGAACCTTTAAGAGACCTCTTAGAACACTGTACTATTGTGATCCATATATTGTCTACGCATTTTGAGTTCTATATGAGTTCTATATGATATTTCATATTTTTGTAATAGTATACATTACTTGGGCTAACTCCCTACTTGATACACATTTATTTTACAAGACATCTATTTCTGGCAACAATAGATTAAACATCACTAAATGTACATCTCTTCCCAGCATTGAAATACATCGATTCTTCAGTACTTCACCAACAACAGTCCAAAGACGTTCTGAACATGCAAACACAACAATTATTGTATGGCAAACATATTTTTCGTCGCACGTGTTCTTCCGTCGAATAACGCAGAAGGAATTACCATAATGTCTTGGAATAAAATCCACCACGGCAAGGATAGTTCCACTGTCTGTATAATTTTTGTTCTCTATTAATGCCTTTTATATTAAGAATGGATATGCGTTTAAACTATATCATTGAAGGAAAATATACACATAATTATAGAAGATATGAAGAGAGTGTTGAAAATGTATTTAAGAAATGGCTTCTTATTTGAGAATGATGGACAAAAAAATATAGAAAGCGTTTCTAAAAATGTTCACTAAAACATTCTGAGTTTTTATTTTCATTTTATGTTATCGATATTTCAGTATTTCAGCACAGATTTCACTGGGTAAGTCTTCTGTGGCGTCGGTGGCCTAGTGGTTAGACTCTCAACAGATAGGTTGTGGGTTCGAGTCCTGGCCGATGTAGAATCGACGTTGTGTCCTTGGGAAAGGCACTTTACACGAATTTCCTCACTCCACCCAAATGTAAAAGGGGTACCTGGCTATAGACAGTGAAAGGTATTGTTAGAATGTTAGTGCTCTAGCGCCTTAAAGGCATCTTGTTCTTAAGATTGTAACCTATCAAATATTAAACAAATCTTAGGTATAGGCCTGCATTCAAGGACTTCAAAGCCAATATCTATGTCAAAAATCGGTGCACAAATGGGGAAAATGCATAATAAATAATAGGTTCAAAATGAAAATATGAAAACTTCATATATATGTATGACAGAAAATAACTAAAGAAACTTGATATATCAATATGACTTATTCTGGAAAGTTGTTCTCCACTATGAATTTTCGTTTGTTACCCTGAATTAATCTTTTTACACGTGAAAATGACATTTACCTAAGGAGATGTACTATATCGTTGTATTAGCCGACTTCTTTTTAAAATATGAATGAAAATATAAATATCATAGTATAGTGAATTGTTGTCACCATATTCCGAGATATCAACGTGTTATTCTCGGAAAGGTTCGTATATGTTTTCCCTTCTGAAGAACTCAATTAACCTTCATATTTTATGTCTTGGGAGAGCGTGTTCAGGAGGTAATACTAAACAAAATCGTTACCATACCGGTACATATAATTCTGGGAATTTGGATGAGATTGAAAATAAGTCATTGTTTTATGTTCACAAAGGAAGTTCACAAATTCTTAAGAGAAGAACAAATTGGATTCAGAACAGGCAGAAGTATCAGCAAACAAATATTCATACTGCGTAACATAGTAGAGCAGGTCAAAGAAGGGACCAGAAACCAATATCTTTTCTTGATATCCCTTAAAAAAGTGTTCGATACTATACACAGAGACCCTCTATGGAAGATAATGGAGAGCTTTGGTATTCCATCCAAACTAGTCAGAATCATAAAAGCAATATATCATGAAAGTAAGTGCACCGTCCAGACCGGATGTGGACTTACAGACTAGTTTCAGGTGAAATCAGGAGTGAAACAAGGATGTAACATGCCAGGATTCCTCCTCCTCATTGTAGACTGTGTCGTGAGCAAGTCAACTTCAGGAAACAGCACTGTCATTAGATAGACATTAACAAGCAAATTAGAAGACATTGAATTTACAGGTGACATAGCACTTCTATCTAGCACCAAACAACAGATACAAAGATGGACACAGTCAACAAAACGGCAAAAAGCACTGGCCTCAGAATTAACTACACAAAAACACAAGTCATGCGAATTATATAAAATCAGTCATCTAATATGGATCAGAAACATGGAAAGTCACGAAAAGAGACGAGAATAGACTCGATATATTCCTACACACATGTTTAAGAATTTTTAAGATTTTGGCCAAACAAGATAGCTACATCAATTTACAAGAAAAGATGGAATTGAAAAAATTCAGAACCCTAGTTAGACAGAGAAGGTGGATTTGGATTGACCATGTTCCGCGGCGAGACAACAACAATGACAACAAAGTAGCCTTAACATGGACCCCGAAGAGGAAAGAGGAAGAGGGGAAGACCGACAGAAACGCAGAGAAGGACTATTGAAAGAGAGAACACAACTAGGGTTCCGTTAGTTGGAAGAAACCCGCAAGAGCCACTCAAAACAGAATTACTGGAGAATGCTTGTTTGAGGCCCTATTCTCCATGAGGAGAGAAGGAATTAAGTAAGTTATGTTCACACACACACACACACACTGATCCTTTCAATAAAATGGATATATACATAATTCAGACTATATGAAAACGTAAACATTTGTATAAAAATGGACTTCTTTTGTAAATATTCACAATAATTAACATACTTCTACTATTGCATCTAAACATTATAATTGTAAACTTTACATTTCGTCTGAAACGAAATCCCCTATGTACTTGTTCTTCAGTTATAGTACAGCTTGACATATCATTACTGGTGATGTGAATTTAAGTGAAAATGATGACCTGAAATCACTCATTTCAAAAGGTCCGAAATTCAGGATACTATGGAGACAGAGCTTCATCTCCATTATGAATTCTGATTACGCTAGACGATTGATTATTTGTTGTTTTCCGCCACACTCAACAATTTTTCAGTTATCTGGTAGCGTCCAGTTTTTATTGGTGGAGGAGGGAACCCAGATACAATATACCAGGGAAGAAACGACTGGCAAACTTTCTCACATATATCGGCATGAGTGAGAATCGAACCCGCGCCGACTAGAGGTGAGAGGCCTTGTGACTTTGAGCGCGATGCTCTAACCACTCAGCCACGGAGGCCCCCCTACGCTAGACGATGAGCTAAATATAAAAAGGGGGACAATGGCACTTTGTCAGAATGAATAAAGAGTATGACAGGATTATGAAAATCTCGTTTTAGATACATTAAAACAAAAATGCGCACCATTTATCCTTTACTAAACCAGAAGTGATGAAAAAAAGTGGATAGGGAACATAAGGAATATGCTCTGTTTCCAGCTAATCATGACGAAGCTTGTATCAACACTATCATCGTTTGTAAGGCGTCATTGTAACTGTATTTTAGAAGAATTTCGCTTTAATTCCACAGTTGATGATACAACTTATACTCAAAGTTCCCTTTCAAAAGACAAAATTCTTCAAAATTAAGTTCCAGATTGCAATACATCTGATATTCACGTCGATGGGAGGAATGACTTTGAATTACTGTGTAGATGCTATACTGGATGAGAAAATTTTACATTAAGTTTTACGAAGATACAATGTAGGATAAGTAAATTTTCTACAAAGCCCATATCTGTACTTCTCACAAAAATATTAATTTCCTTGAAAAACAAGCTTCAGATGTATTGTGCCAGAACATATTCCAGAACTAGTGTAATTCAAATGAAGATTCTCACCTTGTTAGTAAATTAATATATTACACATTACAAATCATTTCCAAAATGAGCAGCATCAAAACATACAACTTTTCAACTCTTCGTGACAAATTAAAGACATCACAGACATCTGCTTCTTTGATACAAATGGAACTCTGGGGTTGGTATTTAAAATACTGGGGTTTTTATGGAGCATATTTGTGTAGTCTTTAGGAAGCAGGTCTTCCAACCGTCTGTTGGAATTCCCATGGACATAAATACTAGCTAACCTGTTTTGTATTCCTGTTAGACAGATTTTATTCAGCAGCTTCTACATGAGAAGAAATATCTTACAATGACCTTCAACATTTAGATACATCAACGAAGTTTTATCTATTAACAATGTTCACTTTCATACAGATGTCGATCTGATATTATACCAGTTACCTCAAAATAAAAGACACCACAAAGTATCTCGCATGAATATTTTACTGAACATTGGCATTAACGGCAAACTAACAACTCAACGTTATGACGAACGTGATGACTTCAACTTCTCCATCGTCAACTTCTCATATTTATGTACATGTAGCATTATTTATTATTATCTGTATATGGTATTTATGTCTTTCAACTGATTCGAGAGCATGTTCTGTGTGTGATCAATATTTAAACCACGGCATGCTACTGACAAATAATTTGATGTTACAGGGGTTTGAATAATCTTGTTTAATATCAGCATTTCGCAAATTCTTTGGTCATTATAATAATTTTATTGCAAATACAACCTGACATTAGGTCGAATACTGTTTGACGTGTTTCATACCATTTGTTGGGCCGTTCTTTGAATACTGACTTTGCCTATGGATCTGATCAAGATAAAGGACTCACTGCAGGTGTGACCGCTCAACAAGGGATGTTTACTCTTCCTAGGAACTTGATCCCATCTCGTGTTTCCTGGGGTCCGTGTTTACCCTGCTCTTATATTTGTTTTTAAATATAGGATTTATTGGATTGATCACTGTTCGTTATCTTCACCTTTTTTTCACTATAGCGTCAATAAAATATAAACTCTACCTAGCTATTCCTGTATATCATCTACATTTCTTAGTTTGTCCTTTATCAATTTAGAATCTACTGGGTGTGCACAAAACTTTACAATTAACTGACTGCATGTGTATGAAGATTCTTCTACACATTCAATCAAATAAATGTGTGTTTTGAATTGCTCTGTTGCATTAATACTTGTCCCCTCGCACATTTCTGTCTTCTTCATCCGTTCAAGTGTTCGTATACATATTTGTACATTACTGTTTGCCCTTGTCGACAAGATTTCTCATAGATTTTCGATTTTACTAACTCTGTAAGATTATACTTTAAAACATTTTCTACTGGTTTCCGCAAATTTGAAATATAATAGGGCAAGTTCAGAGTAAGGGATTAAAAAATTCGGTGAGTACAATTGTTCGTCACCTGTGTTTTCGTCGATCTCAAAGATACTTGGAGGAATTCTATTTCACACAATAGTGTGGGTTCTCCTAGAGTTTTATGTTTAAGGGACATGGTCACTGGAAAACATGGTTGAGGTATATAGATGTATAGGACGAAAATGAAATTATTTCCATTGTTTCTACGTACTTCATTAAGTATTGATCTCCTTTGACTTTCATCGCGCATTCAAACTTTCGAATGCCAAAATTAACAATACTCTTTATAGTCTCCATTGTGTTGTTGTGAAATATGACGTCTCCAAGATCACTTGTGTGCCACTTTCCTTTTAGTTCATCAGGAAATGTACAAGCAGAGTCTGCAAACAAAAAGAATTATTACATATTAATATCTGTTCACAAGTTGCGCGCTCTTGTGTGACAAAACCATAACACCCCTTTTATGGCAACTTGAAGATGTGCGTACTGCAAGGATTTTGAATCCCAGCAATCCTCCAACTTTCTTTCATGTTTAAAAAATATAACAAGTTGTTGAACATAATTAAATCTGGGAAAATATTTACACGCAGAGTTTTTGGTTTGTTTTTTATCTCCTGTCACAGGATTTATGTACCGTTTCAGGTACTGTTGTTATATATGGGAACCCAGTTGGACAAAGATTGTAAACTTACCAAATTTGTTTTCGAAATGGTGCATTCATGCATATGTACACGAAACTGTACAAGATCGATTGCCGATTGAAGGTCTGATTCACTATGCTCATCATAATTTGAGATTAGCACTGTGGGTATATATATATACATACAACTTTAAATACAAACGAAGAGACAAAATTTACTTCCCCGACGTTCTAGAAAGGGATAGACTGATCCAGAGGTTCAGTGGATGATAACCGTAAACCTGACTCTGGTATGCGAGAATGCAATAACAATAGATTGGAAAAACTTTCTGTCACGAAGAGAGAGAGAGAGAGAGAGAGAGAGAGAGAGAGAGAGAGAGAGAGAGAGAGAGAGAGACTTACTTGTAACTCGGATGTTCGATATGAATAAATAATACACAATGATCATTTTTAACAACTACCTTCCCACCATTCACTATATCGTCTACAACGAGTGCTGCTTTTCAGGGGATCTTTTAAAAATCGAATCTGAATGCAATGCGAAGTAACAAAACATTAAGATAATGCTTTCCAAAATAAGAAATTCACGCTTTACAATAATCTAAATCCATGCTGAATGTTATTAAATGCAGAAAAGTATTTCTTTCTTGTCTAGATTTATCAACATAATCTCAACAATAAAAAAAATTCAATAATCACATGTAATCTAACCGCCATTTATCATTAAAAGTAAAAAGCTAGCTGACTGTATACAAATGACATAAAGAGTTTTAACACCCGCGGGAACGGTGTATATCTACTTACATATAATCATAAAGTCAATAACAATGTCATTGATAAAAATACCACTGATAAAATACCACCACCTTAAGCTTAGCGTTTGCCTCAGAACTGGCTAATGCCGAAATCGGTCTCTGTGAAAATATCAGACTATCCAAGTAAAAAATCAACGTATTTTCACCATACACAGGAAGTTATGTTCATTATTATTCAATGAACTACAGGTGATTTGGTGAACATACACTGATGTTTTAAATAGAGCATTATCACTTAAAGAAGTTCGCACCTGAGATTTGGAATAATGTCAATTTTTTTTGGGAAGTGTATATTTTATTTCTACATTGAAAGAAATTTAGGTAGGGGGAAAAATGGGGTGTCAATGCTTGCACTTAAAATTGAATCAAAATTTATGCGTTTAAACTTCATTTCTCTGTTGGTGTCAACATAACATAAGCAACAAAATCAATCATTACATAAAACAGATATAATCATGTCTTCTAACAATATATATATATATATATATATAAGATTAATACTAGTAAATTAGATAAAGACAATGACCTTTTCGCATTTGATATACGAAAAATTCATGATACATAATTTGAGAAAATAAAATAACATTTTAGGAGTAATGTGGATTTCTTCTCATAAATTTCAAAGTTGTGTCATAATTTTAAAATGGAACTTTAAAAAGTGGGGTTAGATATCAAATTTTTAAATTATTGGCCAGAATACTGAATTTTTAGACAAAATTTAGAGTAAATTAATTTAGACTTTTTTTAATGTTCTATTTCGAAAAATATATCAACCAAATTAATAGAATTTAACATTTGATTTAGTCCAAAGTCTCAGCTACTTGTATCATGAATTATAAAACTGAAAAACACCTATAGGGATATGAATATTGACGATATGTTTGATGGTAGAGAAACTGAAATCATTCAGATTTAGAACTTTTTGATAAACAAACCTTCCGTCACAAAATATAGTCCCTACCAAACTCTTTCAAAATTTGAATTGACATAAATTTTTTTTGTCAACTGGATAGGGTTCAGTAATAGATGCGTAATATGTCTGCACTAATAGGATCAGTATCGAATTAGTAAATACTAAATTATAGCATCCTTTGCAGTTGTGCTCAAAATCTCAGGAGCTAACTTCCTTAATACTTCTACATGTATTTCAGTAGGAGTCAATGACTTGTACTTCTTTTTATTCTTTTCTTTCTGTTTATTGAGGATTTCTTGGTCAAAACAAATATTCGATAAAAACGCTAAAATCAGACAAGTAAGAAGTAACTAGCCGGGCAATGGCTGTAAAACCACTTTCCACACAAACCCTTACTTCTCTTGCGATTCCATCAAGTTTGTACATATTAAACTGTGATCTCAAAACAGACTACTGGACAATTTTTGGTATATTTATTATTCATATGAAGAAAGCATACAAATATACTATACAGATTATGATCCCCCCCCCCCCCCCCCCATCATTTTAGTATACGGATTCTAGGATTTATGTCCAATTTTTTTTTTTAAATTGGAAAGTACATTTCATCCATTTGCAGGAAATCATGATCAAATAAATATGATTCTAAACCAAGTAGCCTGGCCTAGCAGATTGCAGGTTTTTGAATAATGAAAGAAAATGGGTTACGCGAAACGAAAAATGAAGAGGTTTTTGCTAATTTTGATCAATATTTTTTTCATTATGTTAAAAAACCTGCACAAATAAAAGCCTGATACAATCTGCTGGGCCAGGCTATATGATTTTTGTTTGATTTCCTGCATTTATAAAGTTAGGCATAAATGGAAAATATACTTTCTAATTTTTGTACAAAAGCTTTGACTTTGTGACAGAAAATCCAAATTTAAGTCAAGTCAAATATATCTTATCAGACTACCACCATCATTTCCACAATCTATCCAATCAAATAGGTTGTACTTTGTTCTGCCTTGGGTTGGCGTCATCTTAGAATTTTAACCCGTGGCCGCTACACTGAAATTCGTAAACACCAAGACGGGTACATTCTGTCACAGAGAGGAGAATGTTGGTTGTATATTGTTTAACGTCCCACCCGAGAATTTTTCACTCATATGGAGATGTCACCACTGCCGGTGAAGGGCTGCAAAATTTAGGCCCATGCTTAACGCTTACGGCCTTTGATCGGGCCCTACCTGCTGTGACAGTGACAGCAAGGGATACCGAGGGTCTGTTCTAACTCGATCCCCACGGGACATGGAAAGAAGGAAACACAATTTATACTGTTGAAATGTAATTATGCTCAGTAATTTCTAGATAAGTTTGAACTTTACTAAGAAAGTAAAACAAATTTTCCACTATATTTTTTTTTTAACCCAAAACTTTTATTTTAGGTATACATAATAAAAAATAAATGTATACAAAATATCCTTATCCTTTGGTTGAAGTACTATATTTATACAGCAAGATGTACTGAGAAATCACGGAGCATTCGTTTTGCGATATCCTACTTAAAAGCTTTTATCAAACACGAAAAATCATATTTTACCAAAATGATGAACACGATGAGGATAAAGACATTATCCGTCGCATTTTCCTCAAAGGATGCTGTCAGACATATTGTTTACTGTCTAATGGCAGATATATCCAAGCACTATTTGTTTCACCTAGCTACAGTTTGATGATCAAAACATTAGGATTAGATGGTAAATTTCTGGATAATTTCTGGAAGCTCCAGAGCCTATTCTTAGTATGGTTTTGCTGATGTTAATGCCAGTGGTTCGTTAATGAGGACGGAATTAGAAGTACCCGAACAAAAACCCTCGTGTCCATTTGCGCGACCAACGTATGCATTTCCTCCTAATTTCTGCCAATAACGAGAATCCAACCCTAGAGAAAAGAGAGTTTGCTACCCGAAAACGGTTGGATAAGTGTATTACCTTTTTATAAAATAGATTACAGGTTTATTTTTGTTGAATATTATTCAATATTCATCATGAAAAACAAACTCGCATTTTTTTTCCGGACCAGTTGATTTTTCGAGATATTTTTACTTTAAATAGAATATATATAAAAAATTGATGCACCTCACTAACTATTACTGTGTGTCCGAAAAATCCAATCTTGCGTAATGCGCTCAAAACTTACTGAAATCCGAGGCTGTTATTGTACATTTGATTTCACCCTCGGAGCGTAATTGATGGGCTACGCGCTACCCCCGGACCTTTCACACTATCTGTTCTCAAACAGACATTGTATGCAAAATGGAAAATCCCCAATTACACAAATGGTGACAAGTAAAATCCTACTAACTTGCAACAGACCAGTAAGTACCGGACTTCCGAGTTTGGCGAGAGTTTAGTATTTTCTTACGGGGAATATTCATCGACTGTACAAATACAAAGACAGTTGGTTCTTTCCGTCATTTACATGTCCTTTCCGTCGTGTCAGGCCCGGCACATGCGATCGAGACTTCGACAAATTCACCGAGAAAGTATGATGTAATGATCCGAGCAACCGCACATTCATTTTAAGAGCAAAGAGCGAAGTGGTGAGGATTAAGAAGCAAAAACGAGATGGCGAAGAAGCAAAACTAAAATAGCTGCTTCACCTTGAACTTCACACTTCCGCCTTCCTGGTATGCTTGCATGCGTGAAACCAAACCTTAAATTAATAACGTCATGTAAAAGTGGGAAATGTACTGTTTAAAAGTCTGGAAATTAAATGTTTTTAGAAGTCTACAAGTTGTTGGTGTAAGAAAGGCCACTTAAAAACTATTTTCAATGTAATGACTTGTCAGCTAGGGAAGAATCCATAAAACTACAATAAGATATGCGTCATTGTAACAGCACCCAGACAATAAGGAAATACCTGTTTCAATTTCATCTTTATTTTCATTATCTAGTTACTCTGATGCTGAATTATGTCTTCTTGTATAGAATATCTTTAAACTTGTAATCTCTTGCAATTCACAATGCGGTAGCTCAGTTTTTAGAGCGTTCGCTTCGTAACCTAAAGGTCTTGAGTTCGAGCCCCGCTCGTGCCATGGCTGCGTCAAACCTAAGACAAAAAATAGGTAGCGATTGATTCTTCGCCAAACGCTCGGCATTTAGAAGTGAGAATCACGGGTCTTTCGGATATGACCTTAAAAGCGGAGATCCCGTGTCACGGTAGGCGTTGGCACGTTAAAGAACCCTCACTGCTACGGCCCTGAGCGCTAAGCATAGGTCTAAATTTGTGGTACTTCACCTACAGCTGGTGACGTCTCAATATGAGTGAATAATTCTCGACGGGACGTAAAACAAACAAACAATTCACAATACTAGTATAGTAAAATAGAATTTGCTGAACTCTAGGTCGAGACAAACAAATTACAACGCACGACTTCAATATCAATGTATAACTTCCAGTTTCAAAAAATAAAAGTGGTTTTGAATTTTCCTTAAATTGGTATATCAGTTAGTGCACAAAACAATAACAAAAGCCAAGTCAATCATTCTCTACCCAGAGTTTCGTGTGCAACTCGCACTCCATGAAGCTCACCTCTGGTGAGAGATTGTAGACAAAAACTGTTCTAGTGCAGTATGTTGTGGAAAATAACGTGAATCTGCAGTTGATTGATTATGACTATTATCAAATTTGTATACCTGCTTCCAACAAGGTCAATTTGATCATGCTACAGATTCAATTTTGATAACCTTGATTTCCTAATGTGTGTGCCTGACATGACGGAGGCTCACCAGAATGTCCAAATGTTAGTTGTTAAAAACAGGGAAAATCTTGATTTGATATTTTTTCTTTGATTGCTGTATCTAGATTTGGGTTAACAATAATTGTAATCAGCTGTACATGCAATTAACTACTTTTTTCATGTAATCAGTTACGAAGAAAAATTACAAGTAATTCAATTCAATCGATTAATTCTGAAAATTGCTATTTAATCAGCATTACCTTTCATTTACTTTCTATTTATATATAGTAATAGCTTTTACAGTTTATCATACCAGCAAATTGTAAGCATAATGAATAAATTATAAGTCAAATGATGATTTTTTTCTTTATTGAAATTATGTACATGATAGAGTTATTTAAAGTTATCTTGAAACATGTCATGGACAAAACCTACTAACTTAAAAGTCTCGTCAATTGGTTTACTAATTGGTGAATTTAAACAATTTTGAGGTTCATGGACCACGATGCTCACCTAAGTCACCTTGGCCCTGCTGTTCTTCAAAAGATTTTTTTAAAACCCTCTTTAATCCCAGGACAAGTTTTGACCCTATTATTACCCCAACCTACCCGTATCTGAAGTGACCTAACTAAACTTCACTCCACAAAACATGGAGATGTCTCAATATGACTCCTACGGCCATGACTTATCATGATTGCTGCTCTTAAAAAAAAAATCCAAGTTTTCCCTGTATATCCCCTCCCAAAGAATTGTTCCCCTATTGTGGCCTCACTCTATCCCATATGGTCCTTGATTTGAACAAACTTGAATTTATAACTGAAGATGCTTGCATATTAATATGACTAATCATGGCCAGTTCTTGATGAGAATTTCCCTATATATCAC
Organism: Ostrea denselamellosa; assembly: GCA_024699665.1. Classification (NCBI taxonomy): domain Eukaryota; kingdom Metazoa; phylum Mollusca; class Bivalvia; order Ostreida; family Ostreidae; genus Ostrea; species Ostrea denselamellosa. Next base: position 140,817 of record JAMZEH010000048.1, on the reverse strand, counting down.
CCATGTAAAACTTTGATCCCCCATTGTGGCCCCAAGCTACCCCTAGGTGGCACTAATTTGAACAATTTTGTATCTCCACTAAATTATTGGAGCATTCACGTACGTTTGTCTTTTCTTGTCCAGTGGTTCTCGACAAGATTTTCAAAGGATGTTACCATATTTTCACTATTTCTTAATTATCTCCTTTTTGAAAAATGTATGACCCTTCTTTGAACAATTCAGGATTCTCATTATCTACCCTTTAGCTAATGAAGTTTAAGGCAAGTTGGTTGAAATTGGCCCTGTGGTTCTGGAGAAGTCGAAAATGCTTAAAAGTTTACAGAATATGGATGTTGGTCAAAGTGTGATCAGAAAAGTTCACTCGAGTTTTCAACTCTGTTGAGCTGAAAAAGTAATCAGATATGTCTGGTACTAGTATTCTGGAACACATTATACATGTATTGCCATAAGACACATTTGAAAATGCAAACATTGCATCTTCTTTATTTCTGGATACAAAGACTATCCAAGAAATCTTGTTACTTATCTTGTAGATTCAGCATAAAACAGTAATTTATTTTAATGGCTTTTCAGATGGGACATGCAATTGAAATAGGTATGCTATTTCTATTCAACTTTTGCTATTATTTCTTCAAATTGAAAGATAGAAACCAATTCTTCAGTCCCTCAACTGCCATCAAATGACTGAAATTCTGCCAACATAGTGTAAAACTGTGTGTATATATAAAAAATATACACTCATATACATTTGCCAAAATTCAGTGTAAGCGTATGCGTGTCTGTGTGTGCATGCACATACGATATCATATGAAACAATTTAAAAACTTATTTCTTATTAGAAGTATTTAGAATTACTTACATTTATAAAAGTAATCATTAATTTAATTGATTACTAATAATTACTTTGAATACCAATTATATTAACAACCTACCAGTAGTAATACTGAATACATCTCTTTTACCTCACTTGCATCACCCTGATATTAATGATAAAAAGCAATTAAAGGTGATTCTCCTCAATTACTTTTTCTTGAAACATGTACATTTGTAATTGTAAAATATAGAAGTCATTCCCTTTACTATATTGGATTGAAAATTGTCTCAAGATTAGGCTTTAAAATTGAAGCTCCTGGAGCCCTGAGGGTTAATGCTGTGACCTTGAACCTACATTACATGGTACTTTCAAATTTTCTGTATGACCCTTTCCAAAATTTCTAAGTCCATCCATGCTTAATATATTGTTGTACACATGAAAATATTACTTTCCTACTTTGTTCTAAAATTATTCTTCACATTAATAACAATATCATTTATTCATTATTAACTAACAATATCCATATAGATTTTTAGATTTCACACTACTGTAGACTGGCATTGTACTCATATTTGTAACAACAACCATTTTGATTTACATCCTCATCACAGTGCTCAGCAGGTAGCTAAGAAAAGTTATCTAGAAATGGATAGCAATTCTGAACAATAGTGGTCTACGTTAATTTCAGTTCAAGGCTTCTTGGCGTAATAAATTGACTTGCCAAGTCTTCCACACATAGATTATCATTATTGGACAAGTATTGCAGCAAGATTTATTTTAGGTTCGATAGCTATGTCAAGACATATTCTATTAAATATCATTATACTACATACTCGCTGTACAAATAAAATACATTACACTTGTACCACAAAGATATCCACTGTAATATCAAGGTTTGAAACTAACAGATATCTCGATTTAAAAATAACAAACACAAGGTCTCTAAAGGAAGTTGTAAAAAAAAATTATTTACCATCTTTCTCTCTCCATTTTTCTTTTCATATGATAATGTAAAAATGAAATAATCAGTAAATATTGAAAATGGTGTTGCAGTGATCCTACCAAGTGTTGATGAGAATTTATGGTGTAGGTTGAATCTGGAGCTACCCAATAAGGAATATACTGTGAATACCTTGATGTACCAAATTTAGTAGTTTAATTATTGCAAATTCAAGGACTTATATCTTTGGTAAACAACAACAGCTGTGCACCAAAAGAGACAAATTAGTGTATTTAATTACATTCTACAATTTTTAAGTTTTCCTATACAGAGCCTCTCTCCAGTATTTCATTAATTTTGTCGTTCAGTTTAAATCTAGTCATGAATTCTTTCCGTTAAGCATAGAATGACGCATTTATGAAAATTGTCATATTCTAATAAGTAATACTGGCAATTCCCATGGATAATTAGCTGGCTTCCTTTCCCTTTAAGGACATGTGGTTTCTGACATTTTCTCTAAAATTATTTTGTCATCTCCTAGATATGAAGTTCTTGTGTATTAACCTTACTATGTATACTAAACAGTGGTTAAATCACCCAACTAGTAATGCAAGGCTCTTGATACCTGTTTGTTCAAAGATTTTTCTCTGCTTCTTTGCTACATTTATACAACTTACTGTAATACATAAGGGCTGAGACTTTATATTTTCACTTGCAACAACCAGGACCTATCAAAATATTCTAACTATAAACCAGATATAGTAATACACCCTAAGATGTTTTGTACAAACAAGACAGAATGCAAGTGATGTCATGAAAAATTATACATATATCATTGCGAAATGCTGTGTATGTCCTTGGATCTACAAAAAGCATAATATAGCAATATTTCAGAACATGCTGCAGGATGACCATTTTGTAATGCACTGATTTACATGTAATTATACACTAGTTAGACCAATAAACCACATAAAGCAACTTATATGCAGTTTATTTCAAAATGAAAGTACATCGTACATGAAAAATAAAGTGTTCCATATCACACCAACATCTCAAAACGATGAATATGGGTGATCCTTCCTAAGTTGGCACCATGCTGTAAATGCTATTTTAGTCACATCTTCGTTTGTCTCATCACAGGAATCTGTCTCTGATGAAGACAAATTTTCATCCAAGCTTTCACAGGACCCAGAATAGCTATGATCTTTGGGTCGCTCAGTTATTGGGGGTGTCACATACTCCAGTCTTTGTAAAGTAGCATCACAGCTCTGTTCAACAAAATTGGGTATTGAGTTTTTGTAAACATAGGAGTGATCAAACCTGATAAGAGATGATTTATTTTGTGTTCTCGTTGTAAATGAAGTACAGTCTGAATGATTGTCTGTATAGGTATGATCAGAGGTGATTGAAAGTTTTGACAACAGCTCAAAGTTAGAATTTTCTTGACTTGGCATAGTTGCAGAGGACTTGAAGCGAGAACAATGTTGTTTCATTGTTTCTCTTGCATAGGTATGGTCAGTTGACTCTGTCCCATCTTTTCTTCTACTACCATTAACGGAGCACGCACACGAGTTTACGTTGTTTTCCTTTACCAAAGATTTATACAGAACAACCGGATTTGCTATGGAATAGCTATGATCCCTTTCCTTTTGAAACTGATTAGAAAATTTAGACCTTTTGTGAGATGCATATGTGTGATCTACCTGCGGCTTATCCAACGCCAAGACCACATCAACAAAGGTAAGAAGATTTGTTTTCGCAGATATTTTAGTCATATTTCCATCATGTTCACTTGGTACAATGGTTTCCATTTTTCACTTTACGTCCAATGTTCACATCGCATCGTCCCATGACTTGGCCACCATTTGCAATATTTGCATTCGTAGACGGTTGAAAATGCTTCTCTCCCAAAACAAATTCGGATTGAGAATTATGATTTTCTATGGTATTAAGTTTACCAAATGCTTATAATCCTCGTAATTGTTGCTATTTTAAACATTTTTAATTCCATTAAAAATCGCAAAAATAACAGCGCATGCATTATATCCGTATTTTGTTCGTAAAGATAATGGTTTGAAAAAATTGGATGACGAAGCATTGAACCACCGTTTGGGTAAGGGTAAATATGGTACTAGTTACCGTCGGTGGGAAGTGAAGTGGGCCATAAACCCTTGGCTTGCGGAGATCGTGTTACGAATAGTCGGACTCCCTTTGCTTAATTGAAAACCCCTAGAAAATAATCGAAATCTCCATCCAATCAGCAATGTCCCGGTCATCATGTTGTTTTATGTGGAAAGAGCACATATTTTATGTAGAAAGAACAAAGTTTATTTTATGTAGAAAGAACTCCGACTTATAAAACCGAGTTTTTATTTCTTGCCAGATGGTTTTACAGCATGATTGGTGAATATTGATCCGCTTTCTAAATTTGAATTTTGAAATTGGGCTATCAATGAAAAGATGAAGAAAACGAACAGTGATCAATCCCATAACTTCCATAAAGAAAACAAAATTAAGAGTAGGGCAAACACTAATATCAGCTGAGATTCAGCTCCGCTGGACAGACGCCTGAAGTCACCGAATCGCAGAGCAGTCCTTCATAATCCATGTCTGGAAATGTATATTCAGCTTCAGACTACCAACTAAAGTGCACCTAGGTGGCATTGCTGCTTGCTTCAAATAAGTTATTTGACTATTAAATCAACTATTCATCACTATTTATGCTGCATTACTTTCCGTCTAGGTATGTAAATTCCATAATAAAACTATAATTTTTTCCGTCCACATGATTACTTCCATGGTACAATATTTTATCTCCTGAAATAGAAGAGCTCATATAATCTGTTTATTAAATTACTGCTATATAGTATATACTGCATGTTTACCTGTTTATGTATTTTTAACTTTTATATCCGTCGGATGGGATATTAAAGGATCCCCCCCCCCCCAGCAAAACACCGCTCCCCTGATTTTTGAAGAAGAGTAGGCTCACTTGGGGGCCGTCAGAGAAACTCCAACACTCACAACCAACCAAACATATTACAGTCAGTCAACTGCCGTAAAGTTGCTGAAATATTGCCAAACGGCGTAAACCGTAATCAATCGTCACGATGTCGCACTTAATTCACTTTTACCCGACATTGATAGACAATTATGTCCACTTAAATCCGTCATTCTTGTTCGAAAGCTCCATTACTTCTCAGGAATGGAGCGTTTCAACAACAGAAGTGCCAAACCAAAGACGAAAAATAGGTAGTGATTGCTTCTTCGTCAAACGCTCGGCATTTAGAAGTGAGAATCGCGGGTCTTTAGCATATGACCTTAAAAACGGAGGTCCCGTGTCACGGTAGGCGTTGGCACATTAAAGAACCCTCACTGCTACGGCCCTGAGCGCTAAGCATAGGTCTAAATTTGTGGTACTTCACCTACAGCTGGTGACGTCTCAATATGAGTGGAAAATTCTCGACGGGACGTAAAACAAACAATCAATCTGCTAACAAATAAGTTGATGTTACAGGGTTTCAATAGTCTCCATTTTAGTAATTTTGCCAATTCTACAGTCTGTATAACAATCTTATTTGCAAATACAACCTGTTGTTGGGTCAGATGTTGTCTTGCATGTTTCATAGCAATTGCTAGGGCATTCTTTACATATTGATTTGGATTACTCTATTTAACTGATCAAGATAGAGGGCTCACGGTAGCAAGTCCAGTCAATAAGTGATGCTTACTCCTCCTAGGCGCCTAATCCCACTTCTGGTGTGTCCAGGGCTCGGTGTTTGCCCTACTCTGAATTTTGTTTCTTCATATGATTTATGAGTGATCACTTTTCATTATATTCATTTTTGTGAGCTGAGGAAACCTCTCTTGTTTATAACCTATATGTAGATACATGTAACAGTACACACCCTCCAAAAATGATTTTGATTGATTGATTATTGCTTTCCGCCACACTCAACAATTTTTCAGTTATCTGGTGGCGTCCAGTTTTTGTTGGTGGAGGAGAGAACCCAGATACAATGTACCTGGGAAGAGACCACCGACCTTCCGCAAGTAAACTGGCAAACTTGCTCACATAACGCCGCGGCCGGGATTCGAACACGCGCCGACAGAGGTGAGAGGCTTTGTGATTTTGAGCCTGATGCTCTAACCACTCGGCCCCCCCAAAAATGATAAGAAGTATGTGGAAATAAATAAAACATGCAAAATAATTAATAACAATAAAACTAAGGCAACTTGTCAATTTCCACTTTAATAGCAACTGATAATCAACATTTACAAATTTTATATTTACACATATCTGTTATGACTTTTGATTGACCTAATGTCTGCTATACCAGAATTTCAAAGCCTCTGGCATGGAAACACAAGGGTTGGGAGAGAAAATGTGTACATGTACATGTTCCAAAATATTATGCATATGCAAAAACTATATCACATCCTTATTGTGTCCAATAATAAATACATTCCTAAATTGATTTTATTTTTACTCATTCACTGCAGCAATTACTGTTAAAAGATGTTGATTCTGAACATAAAGTATGTTAAAAGGTGTTGATTCTGAACATAAAATTTATGTCTGAACATATTAAATAGTGATTTTTTCCCCAAGAAAATAAGTTGTTGTGCTTTTTTTTACTTTCCCATGTTTGATGTTACATTATGATATTCAGTGCAGGTCTTCCCAACTGATTACGCCTTCACAATACTTCATGAACCTCATTATTAATAGAGTTTGAAGGTGTGCCAAAAATTAAGAATGATATAAGGCTAGTTTATCTTTTTATTTAGCTCATACCAGGCCTTGATAAAATTACTAAACACTTCAGTTTGACTGAAAATGGAATATTTTACATATGTTTTTGTAAATAATGGGAAGAAAAAATAATATGGGTGCAATATAGAAAGGACATTAATTTTTGGTATTTCATGGTGTGCAGCAGTACACATTTGTACAAACTTTGATATTTAAATCAAAGGCCTGAAGGGCCACAAAGGTGTCAAGTGTAATATCATATTTATCAGGGTTCTCAATAAATTTAGAGAGTAGCAGGTGAAATTAGAGAAAGTAGGAGGAAAATTATTTGAGTGCTGCTGGTGGCATTTCTTTGTTTTTAGGCACTTAAATATGGCATTAAAATCATTGTAAAATGTCAGCAAAATGTGTTTATTTACATGAAAAGAAATAACAAGGAGAGCTTAGACTGAAGTTCCTTATCATAAAACGCTCACACCCTCCTCTTGCAAAATAGTATCCCCTCAATCCTAGTTACCTTACAAAGGCTATAATCAGCAACTTCAAAATGCAGACCAAAAATGCTGAAAAGAATATCATGCTTCTAAGAGAGACTACTAGTTTATAATAGTTGTATCTTCTGTTCATGCATGATGTAACAATTATATGGTATTGACTCTCTGTTTTCAATAATGCCTAACAATTCAAAAGTTCAACATAATGTGTAGAAAAATTATTGAAAATCTGAACAAGATTCAACTCCCAATGAATGCTACCTAGCCTGGGTTCGCGATACACTTCTACTTTTGTTTTGCTTAATATAAAATTGGGATCAGGATTACCGAAAACAAAGCTGAAAATACTCTGTTTTAGAAGAATGGCAACTGAGCCGTGACTTTGTGCAGAATTTATTTTACCACTTTGGTATTTAACCATTATGCTAATCCAAAATAAGGATTCTTGATGAAACTACAAGACTTTAGATATAAATGAAATTTGCGCAGGTTATTTTGTAAGTTTTTTATGATATTCATGAGCCACATATTTTGCAGTAAAATTTCTCTCAGTAGGCACTATTTTGATTTCACCCATTGAGATTAGCTGAAGGGCAGTGTAGCGGCAAAATCCTGCATGATTGCTAGAAGGATCTTGAGCAAGCTTGACAACGCCTTAAAAATCAGTCTAAAGCATAGAATCAACTGAAGAATAATTGTGGTAAATGTGGTTTTTAAAATGAAAAAAAAAATATTTTGCCTAAAAATGCTACAACACTGATCAAAACTAAAGTGTACCAAATAAGTAGAAATAGGTCAAAACTATTCCACTAGCAAATAAAATTATCAACCAATAGAAATATGGCATACTACTTTTCATCATTTCTGAAACGTCATTTGATTTTATCCCAAGTGTATACTATAAACACTCTAACCTCAACCACAAGGGTCATGTTTTACAAACCCTTGAAAATCTACAATACATGGAGATATTTGGAATTTGACAAAATGTAAACCAGTGGAGATATCCCAATATAAACTTAAATTCCTAATGTGGCCCAGTCTCAGCCTGAAGGTTATGGTTTCAATAAAACTGTACACTATACAACTGGCATGTTTTAAATATGAGTGAAATCAATGTCAACTTGTGGTTCATAGGAAGAATTTTTCAAAATTTCTTCTACATACCTCAAAACCATAATTGTGGCCTTTCTCTGACTGGTGGGTATGGTTTAAAAAACGAGGCTCATAGGCTACATCACTCATCTGAGTCAAATTTAAAGATTTTCACTATATATTCCCATGTAAAACTTTGATCCCTTATTGTGGTCCCACTCTACCCCTGGAGCCATAATTTTATTAAACTGAATCTACACTATGTAAGGAAGCTGTCACGTAAATTTTAACTTTTCTGGCCTAGTGGTTCTTGAGAAGATTTTTAATTGACTCTACCCACCTTCATTTCAGCAAAACTTGAATACCCTTTGCCCAAGGATGACTTGTACTGAATTTAAAATTGGCCAGCTGGTTCTGGAGAAGATTTTTAAAATTTTTCAGTGTATTTTCACCATTTTGTTATCTCCCTATGAAGAAGGGTGTTGCCCTTCATTTGAACATACTTGAATTCCCTTAACCCAAGGATGCTTTTTGCCAAATTTGGCTGAAGTTGGTCCAGTGGTTCTAGGGAAGAAGTTGAGATATGGAAAATGTACAGATGGACAGACAACAGGTGATCAGAAAAGCCACTTCAGCTTTCTCAGGTGAGCTAAAAATTGAATCTTTATTATGTAAGGAAGCTTTCAAGTGATTTAAGGCTTTTCTGGTATAGTGTTTCTTTACAATTATCTCCCCTTGGAAATGGGAATACCCCTTCATTTAAACTAATATTCAATTTCTCTCACTCAAAAATATTTTGTGGCAAGAATAATTGAAAATGCCCTTGTAGTTCTGGTGAAAATGTTGAAAATATCAAAAGTTCACAACAACGTGAATGATGATTACAGGCTGAAAACTCGCAATATAAGAAACTTTCTTGTACCAACCAACCCAGTGAGCAAAAATTGTATACATACACACACACATACAAAATACACAGCAAGAAAATATATTTCAAAATTTCAAATTAAAACTTCATCAAGCGCTTTCTTCTTTTTCACAAGTAAAATTGTACAAATGAAGAACTCTATGCGAGCAAATGCTTTCATCATTTCTTTTTTCTTTTCAATCTTTAATCCCTCGTGAAGTTAGTTCATTCCTGGATATAATCATAATTATTCCCAGTCCAACTCATCAGCACTACTATCTGGAGGCATCACTAGAAGAATCTTCTGGATTAAGATAGTAACAGAATCTGAAAGTAGAAACATTAAATTTCAAATAAAGCATTACACCTGTTACCAAACTTGGTATGTGGAGACACACTTGACCAATTATGGTCAAAAAAAGCTCATGTGCCATATTGCTCATTTGAGCTGCATTTTCCATGTGAAACATTACATCCTAACTATGTGCACCTCTTATTGTAGTGCCAACTTGAACCTGATGTGAATCTACACATGATAATGCTTGAAAATGTACCCTTGTGGTTCCTAAAAAGATTTTAATAGAATTTTCCTTGATGTAAAACTTAGAATTCCATTTGTGGCCCCATCCTAGTCCCATGGATGTGAACAAACCTAAATTTAAGAAGTTTGTCAGAAGAGTTTCAAATAATTGCTCACATTATTTAAATCTTACTACTAGTATCATAGCATTAGGCCTTACCTGAACCAGGAGTTATGGTGTGAATTTTGATCTATTTGATGATACTTGCATATCAATTTAAAAAAATTGTTCCCTAATGTTCTTACAAAGATTAATTTTTTTTCCAGATATTCCTATGTAAAACTCTGAACACCTTTTCTGATCCATCTCAGTCATAGGGGTCATGGTGTGAAGAAACTTGTTAATTCTTTAATTGACTTTGTGGTTGAATTTGTTGTGTTATTAAGGGGATTCTGACCCATAACAGGTTCTTGAGAAGAAGATTTTTTGAACACTCTTTCCTATGTGCACTTTTTCTTGTTTTTTGAAATTGCACATTTTTGAGTTACTGCCAGAACACCGTTTTTACCCAGATTTGGTAAGACCTATGCATTTCTGGTTTTAAAACCTAAATAGAGCAACAAATTTTAACATAATAGAAACAACTTTTTCCATCTATTTTTTTTTCCTCATGGAACATGCCAGACTGTAACTGCTTTCTTTCAGATCGAGGGGTATCGTGTTTCTATCATTGAAAGATTTATTTAGTCAAGTTATGCAAGCTTGCAGTGGAACTCAAGCTAAAGATAATTTCAACATCGGACCACTGATCCTTTTTCTGTGTTGGAAAGGGGTAGAATGTAATGTTTTCCTTATAACCATATTTTCCTATCTTCCTTGTGTCCACACTGCAGCCTTCCACTGAGCAGTAGTATCTCGCTTTTGATCCTTCCATTTCTTTGTACAACTTGTTACTAGCAGATGATATTTTACCAGAAGCATCAAAGGCTAACCAAATCTTGAAATCATGTGATCACAGTATATAAAATCTAGAATAAACATGTGTTCCAGCAGTAAATCGAAAATGTGCTATTACCCATGTGGTTTTTGAGAATATGAATATATAAAGAGTAAGCAGATGACAGACAGACTATTGACAATCATTGATTAGAGAAGCTAGCTCATTTCAGTTTTCAGATAAAGTGTACAACCCCCTGTTGCATTTGGTTCTGATAAGTCTTGACACTATAAAATCAAGCATGACCACACATTCTTGATATTGGAAGTTATTAAAAATATTTTTAATTACTTGAATTAACAATGATTGTTACAGTAAAATATTATTAAATGAAATACAATACTGATCAATTTCTCACTATTGCACCTAAAATTGTGAGTATGACACAATGTTTTGTGTAAGTGTATGATTTTACTAGAAACAAAAATTGTGCACATAATGTGCATACATGTAAACAGTGTTGTACTACTATCTTAAAAAATTACTTTCTTCAAGATTTACCTACATGACAATTGTTTCCATATATATACGATAATGCATGCATCATTATATCATTTACCTTCAATTTTACATATGTATGGTGGTTAATTTTCAAAATTATATTCAAAATGTATCTTCAAAATAATATGAAGAATATTGATTTATTTATAAATTTATTTATCATATTTTGGTAATTAAATACAATGAATTTATCTATAATAACCCTTTTCTGATGAAAAAAAAATCATTAGAAAAGGAACAGTTTGAACACAGTGGTTATGGTCTGAACAAACTTCAATCTATACATTATAAATTGATACCAAATGAGGACATGCATATCTAAGAAGATATCAATGAATTTTCCTAAATATTTCTATGTAACACTTTGCATTACTGTGTACTTACTATAAATCACTTTTAAACATGTGATATCAATGCACAAAATTATCACATTATATAACCTAAACATTCAAAAATCTGTCAAAATATTGCAGTGTTCTGTAACTATTCTGTTTACACACCGGTAGTCAGTGGGTTACAGTATCTGTACAGTGGTATGAAGTGGGGTATATAGGGGTTCTTGGGGGGGGGGGGGATACTGGAGTTTTGTACAGGGCATGCTGTGGATGAATGAGGGCACAGGGGAAGTACAGTAGGATACTTGAGAAATACAGGGGAACATAAAGTATTTCCATGTGGACAGGTTGTCAGAACCAGCAGTATGGTAAATATCCAGTTCAGGCAAAAAAAAAATTAAAAATTTTGTGGTTCCTAATGCATGCTTTATCAGAAATTATCTCACATTATAAAAAAGGTCTATAACTCCAATGGATATTTGATGATAAATTAAAAACAAGCATGATTACTATGTCAGATACTAAAATATTGTGTAAATGTCACTCAAGATTATGATACTGTCCAAACTTTTTTGATGTCTTAAACTTTCAAGAGACTTCAACATTTTGGGGGTAACCATGGGGAGATAACTTAATCATGATAATTGGCTTCTGATACCATGCCTAAAAAATTAGTCAGGGATCAAAAAATAGGATAGGTTGGAAAACTGGAACCACAAAATTATTTTTTTACTGCCATAATAACATGATCTAGCTTGAAAACTAAGGGAAGAGTTATAGTTGACAAACCATGTACCCAACATGCACTAGTTCACCAAAAATGACCATTTCAACATCCTGTCTGTGGATAAAAATTGGAAAAAATTAAATTCCTGAAACATGCACAGCTATAATATATGTACTAACATCCTGAAAAATGTAAAAACCATACACATCCTGTACCCATTGTGGGTTGGGTGTACAAGGATTATAACAATATGCCCTTTAATCAAATTAGTTGGGGAAAAGAAACTAATAATCCTGTTGATTTGCATGCTTATTTTCTAGAGATGTTCAAATTCTTTCCCAAGGCACTGTGGAGTTTTACTTCTTGTGAATCACCTCTAATTACAAAGGGGCCTCCGTGGCCGTGTGGTTAAAGCATTGCGCTCAAAATCACAAGGCCTCTCACCTCTAGTCGGCGCGGATTCGAATCCCGCTCGCGCTGATATATGTGAGAAAGTTTGCCAGTTTACTTTCGGAAGGTCGGTGGTCTCTTCCCGGATACATTGTATCTTGGTTCTCTCCTCCACCTACAAAAACTGGACGCCACCAGATAACTGAAAATTGTTGAGAGTGGCAGAAAACAAACAAACAAATCTAATTACAAACTTGCAGGGAAAAGGATAAAACTTACTAATTTTGTCTGCAATTTCTTTTGGCTTTTGTTTCCATGTTCCAATGAAATACAAGAGAAGTCCACCTGCAACCAAGCCAAGTGCCATGAAGCTTTCCATGGGTTTCTGATAAAATGTCAAGATTACAATTCCAAAACTGATCAGGAACAAAATAATTGGAAGACTGATGTGAACCTGAAACAAAAGAAGATTGATAAAACAAGAGGTCTATAGGCCACATTGCTCACCTGAAAATTATAACTGTGCAGCAAGTCTCTGTGCTAGATATTAAATAGTATAAAGAAGATTCGTCAAAAATTTAATGCTTTTTCTCTGTATGATCCATATAGTCAAGCTGTGAGGCCTTACTTTGGGGACAATGAATTGAACAATTCTTTATTACAGTGTAATAATTTTTACTGTTTCATGTCCAGGACTCTCAAAGATTTTTTTGAAGAAATAATAACATTTTCATTATATGAGCATAGAGCCCCTGACCCAAGAATAATAAATCTCATGACTTTGGTATAGACATCCTTGTTCATCATGACCTTTACACAGTTTGTCTGTTTGATGTCCTGGAGTAAAGAATAAAATTTTCAAAGATTGTACATTCTTTTGTTTTAGATTATGCCCCTCATCCACAAAAAAAAAAAAAGAAAAAAAGGGGGGGGGTGGATAGAGGCCACAAAATTTCTATTTTATTCTCATTATCATATACATGCCAAATTTGGTAAACAGAGAAATATCCCTTGCAGAAAAGTCAATCCACAATTAATTCTTTGATCCACACACACACACACACACACACACACACACACAGAGTCCAACCTCGTTACCTTGAATTCAATGGGACCAAGAAAACACTTGGAAGATATCCGGATATTCAAAATATCGAGGGTAAAATACTTAAAGAATAAGTCGTCGGGACTTCCGACATATCCATGTTATTCGAAAAATCAATGTTTGAGATATTGAAGTTTAACTATATATAATAATAATAATAATATATATATATATATATATATATATATACACACACACACACACACACACACATATTTTTCGCTATACAAAGATCTCACATCTTTTTTGGGGGGGTCATATCAGAGTGACCTTTCTGTCAGCCAATGAAATCACATCTTAAATCTTACCTGGTTGTTCAGATATTTTGAGTATTTCCTTTGTCATATATAACACCCTAAGGCATTGCAACAGTATGAAGATTAATATACTTTACAGAAAGTAAAGGCCCAATTTTTATTTTACAAGCACTAAGAGTGGAACAGAAGTGTTGTGACAGTGTGATGATGAAGAAGGGAATTTCCTGTCTCTGCTTTTTTGTCAGCTATCTACCTTGAGCCAACACCTGTGCTGCTATATACATTAAGATGAAACACACTACACACATACATGATTCATTGATAGCAAAGAACCCCTGTACCAGCACCACTCACAATGGCACATAAATATTTTTGATTTAATCTGTGTTACTCTCTGCAACATTTTATCAATATAATGTATACGGGATCCAGGTCAGAATAGGTCCTCAGTACCCCTTGCTTGTCGTAAAAGGTGACTAAATGGAGTGGTCCTTTGGATGAGACTGCAAAAACTGAGGCCCTGTGTCACAGCAGGTGTGGCACAATAAAGATCCCTCCATGCTTAAAGGCCCTAAGCGCCAAGCATAGGCCTAAATTTTGCAGCCCTTCACCAGCAATGGTGACATCTCCATGTGAGTGAAAGATTCTCCAGCAGGACGTTAAACAATATACAATCAATCAATCAATATAATGTAAAAAATCCTATGCATACAAAAAGTTAAAACTCCCTAAACTTTTGAATTTAGCCATGCTGTGATTGGCTAAATCAGTCACATTTTTCAGACCCTCAATCCATTGTTCTTACATTTTAGTGTAGTGGTTATGCAAGCAGTTTTATAACATTTGAATTATATTGCAGAAATGTCTGCTTTTAAATCCTACATTATTTTTTAAACAAGAAATGTTTAAAAAACATATATGTACCCCTTTACCCCCATGTGGCAATACTGAAAAAGATCAGCTTTAAATTTAGAATGTCTGTTGTGATCGTGAAAAATATGGCTTATTAGTCAGAAGCAACCATAATAATAATAGTTCCGATCATCTCTGAAGAAGCTGAGCAGACATTTGCAAAGAGTTGGTCATTTAAATCAAGCCCTTTGACCTTGTGATCTGAAAACCAATGGGGAACATGGGAAACATCTACTCTTTAAGGGCAGGGGTAGACAAATAGCATTGTCCGACGCCCATGCCAACCCATATTTTAGAGTCGGGCAGGTAAAATTACAAGACAAACTTGTCTGTGAGCAAGTGAATTAAAGTAAAATAAAAATATAATATTAAATGTAAATGCTTTGGAAGTGTCAATTGTGGATAAACCGAAAGTCTGACAATTTAATAAAAATACATATACCCCTCTAGTGAGAATTGACACAGATCACTAAAATGCTTCGATGTTCAGTGAAGTTACAATCCATTGCAAAGTGCTGAACCTACTTATATGAATATCAAGGTGAAGTATCAGCCATTTGTATATCTACAAAGCAAGCTAAGTATGACAAAATGAAGAGAATCTGGAGGTATCTCAAATCATGGGAGGAAACTTGGCCGTGGCTTTATTACAGTAAGGAAACAGAAATAGATATAAATGAATTGACTGAATAAAATAGATGATAAACAATTTCAAATAGTTTTATATATGTCATGATTTAAAGTGCGGCATTTTCTGGTAGAGCAAGTGAATTTGGTATTTCAATCTGTCCTAAGGAGAGTATTTCAGAAATCTATTTGTCTACTACTGAGGGGGCACAAGTGTAACTGTCAAGCAAAGGATACTTTAGATATTGAACAGACAAGATTTGGGCTGACAACTGTAAAACAACATACCTTCTCTTTTTCAAAATAGGCATAAAAAGGGTTTGGCCCCACACTTCACAATTTTTATTCCACTTATCCAATTATTGCTTAATGCTATTTTGGTAAAAACTGGTTCAGTTGTAATTGAGAAATTAAAATTGCTCAAATAATGACAGATCTCCCTACCCACTCCAGTCAATAGCTCACATGGGCATTCCACTAAGATCAACCAAAAAGTCTGGAAAACTGTTCTGATGGAATGAGAGAACTGAATGGAATATATGCCCCAGCCATTTTAAGGTAGGGCATAAAACTTCAATTTCATTGCATGATATCTCACTGTTAGTTAAACTTTAGGGCTTACCTTGATAGGTCTAGGAATATCAGGCTCCTTGTATCTGAGATATATCTGTCCTGCAAAAACCATGGTAAGAACAGAGGCAAATCCAAATCCCTCCATCTCAATCAGAAAAAAGATGTCTTTGGATGAGATGTACAACATTGTCAACAGCAGCTGTGTGGAAGAAAAATTCAATACTTGATCAGAATAGCAAAAAAATAAACGAGAGGCTCACTGGCCTTATCACTCACATGAAAACTGAAATTTTCTTCCACTTACAATGAATTAATACTATACCTGTCAAAATGTTTAAATGCTCATGTAGCATGGTGGGTCAATTCCTAAATTTTTCATATACATACTCTTGTGTTGAATTTTCCCATGTATATACTATTCTTATGTAAAGCTTTTATTCCTCTTGCAGTCCCACCATCTATCTTGGAGCCATGGTCTGAATAAACTTGACTATAAACTGAACATATTGTTCCCATCACAGTGCAGTTAAGAGAAAAATTACAAACTGTACCAATGCACTTTACACTAGTTGACGTCACAATATAAAAGTATGTCACGGAGTACATATCTCTAGTTGTATCGCGGGGAAAATGTCAAAATGTATTGTTGTTATTTACTAGCTTTATCACGTGTTAAGCTGTATCTGTGTAAATCATGCCAAATGCTTTTCAAATGATTTGTGTTAAATTTTTCTTTGATAATACATAACTATCCCACTTTTATATTTAGTATGCATTACAGTATTGTTTATATTATATTGTTACTTTGAAATCGCTCCCATCTGCAAAGTTGTCGAGAGAGTTGATGTAGCAATATTAAGCGTGATGGTACAGGTGAAAGATTATTATAATTCTTTCGATCAAGGCATATTTCATAAAGTAACTAGTTGCAGATATAGGATTTTGATATGGAAGGTGGGATTTTTTGCCTTGTTTATACAAGATTTGGTGATGAATATGAGAACTACCCAATATTTTGATAAAGATTATGGAAATTGTTAAGAATGAGAGAATATCATTCCAGTCTGAAACACTTTTTAAATTCATCATATCAATATCGATATGTTAAGCCCAAACTTATGTGATTTGAGTGTATGTTCCACCTTTGACAAACAACTGAAAGTCCAGAGGAAAAAATTAGCTCTATGTCATTGGCATGATGATGTAATATGGTTCAATGAGGTGTCTCCCCTTGTGGCATGATACTTGTTCATACATTGACAAACGATTAGTAAAATATGTGACGTTTGTGAGAATTTTACTTTAATTTGAATGTCCTGTTATACTTGGTAATTTTACTCGGGACACTTTAACCCTACTGTGATCTTGTTCTAGAGAAAATTTCCTTTACTATTCAACGTTGAACTCTTTTCATGATCAGTAGGTCATGGTGTAAATTAACTTGTTATACTTGGTAATTTTACTCGGGACACTTTAACCCTACTGTGATCTTGTTCTAGAGAAAATTTCCTTTACTATTCAACGTTGAACTCTTTTCATGATCAGTAGGTCATGGTGTAAATTAACTTGGATCTATATTACAGTACCATACTTATATCTTAGTCTGACATACTGTACTCTTGTGGTTATTGAAAAGAAAAAAAAGATTCTTAAAGAAATTTCTTATACAGTTTAGTTTACAGTTTATTATTTTTCTCCCAGAGATATGCAGTTGTAGAAGAGTAGATTTTTAAAAACTGGTCAATTTTTTTTTTTACTGTTTTTGCCCCATCCTTAAGGCCCCAGCGGTGCAAGATTCCTGGAATTTACAAATTATGTCCTCCTTGTTTCAAAGATGCTTCATACCAAAATTTGAAAAGAACTGGAATAGTAGTTATCAAGAAGAAGTTTAAAATGTTCAATTGCAGTTAACATTTAATTACTGCCGATTTTGGCCCCACCTTGATACCAAAACCCCCATCCCTGGGATCATGGAATTTATAATTTTGGTAAAGGACCACCTGTCCATTCAATTTAGTATCAATTAAAGATGTTTTTTTAAAAATGTTTTAGACATAAATACTATACTGTATTACCAAGTTTGGCCCCGCCCTAAAGTCAAAACCTCTACCATCATGAAATTGACATTGTTGGGAGAGGTCTTCCCGCTCTACATCAATATGCATTTAGTTTTTCTTACACATATGCAGTTGTAAAGGAGAAGGTTTTGAAAATTGGTCAATTTTTGCAGTTTTTGCCCACCCCTAAGATTCCAGGGGTGCAGGAGTCCTGAAATTTAATTATCAAGAAGTTAAATATGTTCAATTGATAATGCATGATGGACAACAACAGATGGAGACCAATTACAATAAGTTACGTGAGTTCACTCAGTGACCTAAAAAACTCATGAGATACCTTACTACCATACAAGCTCTGAATAATGGCTTCAGTTTTTTACTATAAAAATGATATTCATTCTATAAACATTTTTTTTACATAAACTTTTTTCATCAGACTCTGTGACCTTCATCTTGGTCAAAAGTTCAAGGTTACAATAATCTGCTTTCCTTAAGCCATAAATGTATGGTAAACTGACTCAGGTTACCTAAAGATTAAGAATCTGGATGGTGTTTTGGTTCATACTGTATCTTTTTCATGAATTGATAAAATTGAAAAACATTGCTTTTGAAAAAGAATGTCAGATAAATGTAAATTTTCAGTAGAGACTGACCAGCAGCATCTGAGAAGAAGTGGAAAATACGTTCTGATGAGGGACAGAAACAAATCACTATACATGAGCCTCGATCATCCAAGCACCAGAGACCATGAACTTCAAAATGTTGGTAGAAGCCACTTAATGATAATGCATCCAGAAATATATACTTACTATAACCATCAAAGAGGGGGACGGTGTCATCCTCTTCATATCAATCATTGACATGAATGTAGGAAACTGTTTATTCTGGGCTCCCACATAAAACAATCTAAAACATTTTGTAAAAATCCAATTATATTAAAATAAAAATGCACCAAATTAAACAAGACATTAAAAATCCAATTAGATTGTTCATGTTTTCACATTATATCGTCTTATTTAGTCCTGTTAAGTGCCCGAGATGAATTGTGCATGTTCATAAGAAGTTTAACACATGTATAGGCAGGTATGTAGTGATTTCCTTTGCCAAGTGTCTGACAAGTCTGTTTGGTCCATTACTTTTTAATTATTTAATTCTGACTGCTTAATACTATATTGTTCATTACTTTATTTTATTATTCAAAGAACTGAAATCAAATGTCCATTGAAAACATGTCCATAATACTATATAAAATAATAATAATAAAAAATGAAAAAAAAAACCAAAAAACGAAATGCAGATGCTTGTAACCACATACAGTGCATTCTAATAATAATCACTAAACTTTATTTTTCAATGAATAACAACAATGCCACTGATTTAGAAATAGCAAGGTAGGTTCTAGATATTATAGCCAACAATGCTTGGAAGTGCTGATGCTTAAATATATATTAACCTTTCTTACTAGGAAAGCTAAAACATAAGCTGATATTGAAAATGTTGATATCAATGTCGTCTAATCAATCAATGTAATAAATATTGCACTGTCAATATACATGTGCTTGTGCTGAATTCTGATTGATTTCAATGGCAACATTTTTGTTATATTTTAAAGAAATGGTTGACACTTTCAGATATTTTGTTAGAATACTTTGAACATCATATTAGGACAGCATGCAAGAATGACAGAAACATCACATAGAAGATGGGGAGCCGCTTAGGAAAGATTAATAACTAGAAGTTGAAGTCTTAATTCATTTAAATGCAATGTTAACAGTAGCTCTGAAACTTCAGTTATTGAGATTATGTATAAGGATCATAATGTTTCATTTTATACAGACTTATAAAAAGTCTGAAACTCTACACAGTTGAGTTCTTTTCCTAAAAATAGAAGTTGGCTGAAGAGTCACAAGGACAGCAGGATGATAAATACGTATTTCATTCATGTTCCACATAATCACGAATGACATATGATAAAATATATTACAAGTATATGAATTAATAAATTTATTACACAACAAGACACTGCGAGTTTTCCAAGATGGAAAATGTCGCTATGCACATAATCAATCCCCCATGGAGATTTTCAAAAGTTGGCATGTGTTTATCACAGCTGACCAAGGACTATGTAGTGAAGTGATGAGTGTGTACCCAAGTCCCCAGCCCTGAAACAAACAACAGGGTGTAATTAAGAACCAAAGAAAATGCACAGAAGAAAATATTCTACGAATACTGTAGATGTACTTTTTTTTCATGCAGGACATATTTACACTAACTCCAGATCAGAAAAAAATCGTTGAACACCCCTGGAATTGCAGGTGAAAGTCCTGCCAGTTGCAAAACAACCTGGATTGTGTGTCTTCAAGGTCAAAGACAATTTAAGGAGGGAGGAATGTAGTGGTAAACCAGATTCGATCGCCTATGGCCAGTTAGTTCAGTTGCTATAGTACCTGACTAGAGATTCTGGGGGCCCCGAGTTTCAATCCTGGTCTGTTCTGTTGCATTTTCTCTCTTCCTGTTGCATCTCAAGTGAAGCCATGGCTTCTACTCACGAATCCTGGTCATGGCACCAAATGTAACAGGGAGAAATTGCAAATGACCAGACCGGGATTTGAACCTGTGTCCCCTGATTCTCTAGTCAGGTGATCTTTCAACTGAGTACAGGCCACCTGCGATCGATACGGTTAATAACACGACAATTTCATAGCAAAATAATGCAACAAATATTTATTCATAAATGTGGTTATCCAAATGTATATCTTTATTTAATTGACTTATTTATTTTATCAATGCAACATTAATATAAATGAACATTCTGAGTATTTTCTTCCATTAATGAATACTGATCTCCCAAGACTTAACAATGAAGATGCATGATATACTGTGTCTTAGGACCTCAAGATCCATGACAAGTGTCGATTATTGATCAAATCACCAAGTTTGTGTACACTAGTCAATGCCTACCTAACATTCCCTGACCTTGTAATGGTGTAATTAAAACAGTTGGGTAGTTTAAAAAATAGTAAGTATTAACATACTTTTTTTTATTTTTAGAGCATAAAATGTTTTACTTAAAAAGTAAAACAGTACATGCGAGCAACAAAACACTCAATGTCTAGTAGATAAAATGTTTGATTGACAAATATGTCAATTTCAACAGATTCTAGTGGTTTAATTGCCACTTTTCAAGTTCTGACTGCATTCACTGAGCTTACCAGTATGAAAATTTGTTTTTGAAGTGTTTTTTGAATTCATCATTCCCTAACAAATTTAGGGCTGTAGTTTATCCAGCAGACACATATCACATGCCAATGCTATTCTTGATCATAAGTTTTTTACAATTGGACACTTGACATAAAATATTTAAATGTACTAAATTCTGATGAACATTTGTATCTGCGATTTAAGCAGAAAATACAAATCCATAGAAATACTATCCTGTAGAAATAAACATGTCTACAGTAATTTGAAAATCAAGAGGCCCATGGGCCATATATTGCTCATATAAGCTGTTGAGTTGCATTTTCTTACACCAAATATGAAATCCAGAGAGTCATTGTCCTGTTCAGGCCACAAAGAACATTGTGTAATTTAACAAACTAGAATGTTAATTTGACATTGATATATATCCTATTGTTTCTTGAGAAGAAGATCTTATATTTATTTTCATCTAATTTTCATGTTATTAAAATGAACCCCTACTGTAGTCCCCTCCTGAACCCAGGGATCACTGTGTAAATGAAATCTAAATGAATTTGCATTACAAGAGGATGATTGTACATGTATCTCACTTTGATTAATTGTTACCTTGTACTTCTTACAAAGAAGATTTATGCAGAATTTTCTTTAATATATGTACTTAAAATCCAACTAAATGTAGACTCATCAAAAACCATGAGATTATGGTGTGTACAAACTTGAATCTACATGAAGACTTGTGCACCTATTTGTCATATTGTACTCGTGTGGTTCTTGAAAAAGATTTTCAAGAATTTTCCTCCATGTTTATTTTGCTTTGTAACAATTTTTTAACCCTTACTACATCCCCCCACCCTGGCCCCCGGGTAAGGGCATGGTGTGAACAAACCTGAATCTACACTAGGCTATATGAGAACTCTAGCATATTTTTTGACATACTATACATTAGCCATTCTTGTGATAGCAAATAGGATTTTTTAAAGTTTTTCTATATATTCCTGGATCTGTGAGGACACTGGAGACCATGGTGTAAACAAGCTAGAATCTACACTACATGAGGATGCTTGCATGTGAATTTGACATGTGGCTTATGAGGCAAAGATTCAAAAACATTTTCCCTATATACATTCCTATGTAAAACTTCAAATCCTCATTGAGGCCCTGTTTTGGCTCTGGAAAACTTGACTCTTCATTACACAAAAAGACAAGTTCTGACCTTTCTGGTCCAGTAGTTTTTGAGAAAATTTCTTAAACACCCAAAAGACAGTAGTAAGTGTCTTGGTCAAATCTCCTTCACCCCATCTAAATACTTTCACCAATTAGTTTAAATGAAATTGAACCTGTGGTTCTTGAGAAAAAGTTGGAAATGTGAAAAACACAAACAACTTTTGATCAGAAATGCTTACTTGATCCTTCAGCTCACATGAGCTCAAAATCCCCCCAGCTTGAACCCTGCCAGGGTAAAAATCTCTGAATGCAGGAGGTATGGGTTAACAATGCAGTGGGGGAGGTTTACAAATCTGGTGGATTGACTTGTGTCAAAATGCAGTTGGTTCCTGCAAAATATTGTTGGGTTCTCTGTTATACCTTGGTATACATATTACAGTTCAGTGTACCATCAAAGCCTGTTCCACAAATCTAATATCTGCATTATAATTAGAGTTCTGCTTTTCTAATCCAGTAGTGTTATTGAGATCTGTTATACACCACACCCTATTTCCCAATCACCTTGCCTTCTAAGAGAGCATTGGTCTTCATCTGGTCAAATTTGAAATCCCTTTTAAACTAAGTATACTTTGCCAAACTTTGAATGAAATTGGTGCAGCAGTTCTTGAGAGAATAATGAAAAGGAACAAACTTCTTCAAAAAAGCCTTTGGCCCCGACAAGGTACTAAACTTGAATAACTATCACCAACAGATGTTTTGTGGCAGATTTGGTTGACTGACGTGAAATGTTTATAAACACATAGATGGACAAACATTGGTTAAAATGTTCACATGAGCTATTTATTAAGTCTTTACTGCTAATGGAGTTAAATAGCTACATACTGTTTGTTAGCCGTCATACCAGAAATTAGTTAAAAACAACAGACAAGGTAACAAACTTTCTACACACAATCAAGGAAGCATATATACTGTACCTAGACATACTGAGAGCACATCCATTCATTGTACCACATACAGATATTGCTATAAGTACTGGCATTATCCATGCCATAATACCCAAGGAATATTCACCAAATGTCTGAAATAAAGCAAAAATTCACATGCAAAATATAACCAGAGGCCCACTGACCACAATGCTCACCCGAGGCACCTTGCTCATATGAAGGTAAGACATGCAAGTTATGGAACATGAACTGTGGTCCTGAGATAAGCAAAAACTTCCTTGCAAAATAAAATACAAAATACATATCACAAAATGTTTGAATACACTTATTTTGACAAACTATACAAGGCTATTTCATTTCTTCATCTGTTGGAACTAAGTTTTTAAAATTTCCAACAGAAATATTTGGACCACTATAGCCCAGGAGTCCGTGATTAATAAAATTCTTCATCTGTGATCATATTCAAAGTTTTGTGTATGTCAACAAAAGTTACTTTCTCATTAAAATAAAGAACTTTTGAATTATGTCATAGTATTGAAATTATAGAAATTTTAACCAGGCCACACAGAGCATGGTGTGATTTAACAAACTTGCTAGTATATAATAGAAATTGACATGCTCAATTAATTAACTCCACTTAGAAAATACTTTATAGCTTATAAAATTATAAATCCCTTTTTAAGAGCATTTATCTTAAAAATTACAAGTGGACATTTGTTTGGACTGCAATTTGACAGAGCCATTTTATGCATCAAGTGAACTTAATTCTTTTAGCATATTAAATCCATTATCAATCCTCATAGTGGTCACATGCACACATCCACGTCATGTGGAGTTGGATAAGTATTTAAACAAAAACTGAAGGAATTTTTTGCATGGGAGATTCATCACTGCATCATTCTTGTTAATTTTAAAATTAACATTCTTCAAATTTTTTAATACAATTTTTGGGCAACTGTAAACCTGCCCTGCATATTGTATTTTTGGGGCATTGAGATTTTTAAAGATCTTATGTTATTATAATTTACAATAATACATTCATTGACAAATGGAAAATTTCTATGCCCAGATTCTGGCCTTAGCAGTCATGAGTTTAATAAACATCAATTTATATTAGAGTCTTCCATATCTGCTTCATATTATCCATTGTTAGCTTCCCATATTTGTGTAGCAAAATTCATTATCAACTGCATGTGGTGTTTATGTTTCTCAACTGATTTGATAAACAAAAGCATTCCTGCATATAATAAATTTTTAAATCAAGACAGACTACTGACAAATAATTAAATGTTACTGCCAGTTTCAACAGTTTCGTTTAAAGACAGCATTTTGCAAATTCAATGGTTGTTACAGTATTATTGAAAATACAATCTGTCACGGGTCAAATATTGTCTGATGTTTCATACCAATTGTTAGGCTATTCTTTACACACTGATTTTGACTATGGATTACTCAATTTACCTGATCATGGTATAGGGCTCACAATGGGTGTGACAAGTCAACAGGGAATGTTTACTCTTCCTACGATAAGCACCTTATCCAACCTATGGTATATCCAAGGATCCGTGTTTGCCTTCTCTTATTTTTGTATTTTTTTTTTATAGGACTTACGAGATTGATCACTGTTTGTTACCTACACTTGTTCATCATATTCTAGAAGTTGTTTGCATATCAATTTTACAATGTGTAGCCAACTGTGGTTTTAGATAGGATGACTTTTGAAAATTATTCCCATTATATTCCTAGTATGTAAAACTGCAACCTCCTACTTTGGTGAGTTGTGCCATAATTTGACGAAAATAAAATCTATACTACAAGAGGATGTCCACATATCAATTTTAGAAATTGTATCCTTGCTTTCTCTTAACTTTAAACCCAGGTTCCTGTGCCCCATAAGCTGGTCCCAGGTCATGAACAAACATAACTTTTGATTAAGTAAGGAAGATTGCATGCAACTTTAGGCTATTCTTTTTTTAAAATCACATTTTCAATTAATTCAGTCTTAATTATCTCCTCTTGCTGAATGCCCATTACCCATGGATGTTTTGTGGCAAATATGGTTGAAATTGGCTCATTGGTTCTTCTTTAAAAGTTGGAAATGTGTCAAATGAATGTCAATGACAAAAAAAAAAAAAAAAAACATCAGACAATGGGCAAATTTTGATCTTCCTCTTGTAAACTATACAAAAATTACTTCAGATGTTCACAATCAGAAAAAGATTTTTAAATGCCAAAGGCCCAGAGGCCTTGTTTTTATCACATCTATTTTAACATTATTTATGTAGTCTAGGAGTTGTAGTGCAAAGAAAAGAACTTACTATACACATTATGCATGTAACTAAAAATATCTAGAATATGTACCAGTCCCATCAGTTCTGAGCATTATTATACAGGCATAAAAGCATACTGCATCATTTTGTTCTGAATATGAATTATAGAATTATAACAACTTTCCATTATTGAAGACTTAAAATGTGTTAGTAACACAAAGATGCTACCAATGACATCAAGTTTGATATATTGAAAGTCCATGGATGTAAAATAACATTGGGTGCAACATCTTTGCTAGCCAAGGATTTTCAGTCCATTCCATTCCCCATAAACCCTTAGCCTATATAACTATTTAAAAGTTGGCAAAGTTTATATCACAAGATGTCTGAATCTAATCTCTGTTCAGCCAATGAAATGGTATTTCATATAGAGCAATACGGTAACAACATTGGCAGCCTCTAGTAAAAGCAAAGAATTTAAAATATCTAATTTTTCACACAGTGTTTTAAGAAGTTTGTCCTTTTCCTTTCAAAGTGCATCTACTTTAATCATTTTCAAGATTGTGGTCAATTTTTGACAAACAATCTAAATTTGGAAAACAGAATCTGAAAACATACTTATCATCATGTGAAATAACTCCCAACAATACATCTTGTAATTGTGCTAAAAAATGGAGGGCTGAAGAATTAATAACACATCATTGTTTATGAGTTATTTCACCAAAATACAACATGTGCTCCTGTCATAATTTGCCATTTCAATATCATTTGGAGTGTTATTTATATGCTACTTTCATTATGCTAGATAAAGAGTCTAGAAATATTCAAAATGTACAAGCACTTGCATGTCACTTTTGTAATGCAGTAGCTGATTGGTCAAGTAATTACTAAATTAGAAAAAAAAAAAAGTGAATTGTGATCTACAAGTTATTTTCATGAAAGTACACACTAAATATCTACTATTGAAAAGAACACCAATAATTTAAAAGTTTCAAAGTCTAATACTGTGTTTAACCTGGATTATAATTTAATTGTTAAGAATCATAAGGTCAATCAACAAGAAACTTGATTGATTGATTGATTAAATATTGTTTAACGTCCTGCTGGAGAATCATTCGATTATATGGAGATGACATCATTGCCGGTGAAGGGCTACAAATTTAGGCCTATGCTCGGCGCTTATGACCTTTGAGCAGGGAGGGATCTTTTACGTGCCACACCTGCTGCGACACGGGACCTCGGTTTTTACGGTCTCATCCGAAGGACCGCCCCATTTAGTCGCCTCTTATGACAAGCAAGGGGTACTGAGGATCTATTCTAACAACCCGGATTCCCACAAGAAACTTGAAAACCATCAGTATTGGGACATTCTAAAAATTTGTTCATTATCTACAAGCACAACAAAAGAAAAAAACAAACCAAAAAGTCCAGAAAACACTGAATTACTATTAGAAATTTCCAAAGCATAAGTGCAATAACTTTAGTGAAAATAGGTAATTTCATCACCATGAAAACAGACGAGACAGAAAGGGATAACACAATATGCCCTCAACCATTTTGTGGTGGGAGCATAAAGACATAATTACATCTGCATTTTCTGGTCTTAATGAGTTTATTTTTTTTCACAGCCATAAATACTTGGATGACTGAATCAAAAGCCCCATGAGCCACATCGCTCACCTGAGCATAATAATGTTTTTTATTGAGTTTTGCAATCAATGATTGAACTCTTTTGTGAAGGCATTCTAAACAATTAGTGCTAGTAACCCTTCGTTCACACAGCACTGTAACTACAAAGATCATGCCAATCACCTCAATCAGACTTTGATCTGAAAAAATATTGGATCAGGACTTGATTGGCATCAAAACCCAACAATTTACCAAATAAAGGCCTTCATTATTATAACTATACCATGACGTTTCTATGTAGAATGCATTCCTGACATATGCTTTCACTATATGCCAACAAGCAGCCGATTTTTATCTAGTCTTATAGTGACTGTATGGATAGTAGGTGCATAAATTTATCAAATTTTGTTTTAGTGTAATACCTCCAAGGAAAACGCTTTATCAGAAGAGCTTCAAAACCCATTCATTTGATAATATATGCATGTTACAATCCCAACCAGACACAACCTCACAAGTAACAGAAAGCAGACCCTAGTTGTGTTTATATCACTTTGTGTCTCCAACATCATAATTTGGGTCTGCTTAATGCATCTGTTGCAGTGGTGGTACCAGACATGGCATGCAGTATCTACTTTTTGGAGTGAGACATGACTGCATCTTTTTGCCCTACTTCCTGTGTATTCTAAATTCACGGTTGTGGCTACCATATTTTATTCTGTAATTACCATCCCTCTTACTAACTTTCACATTGATGGTACTCTTGTGAATAAGAGCTAGTCCACCCCCTCATCCAGAAATCCTGAATTTGTTAATAAATTTGTAACCATTTCGTAGAAGTTCCGATATAACACACTGATCCATGTCTGACCCTAGCCAAGTTTCTGTCAATGCAAGCAGATCAATGTCATTGGTTGTTATGTAGTCAAATATAGCAGTGGTTTTGTTTCTTACTGATCTACAATTCACATTTCAGAGTATTTAAACACACAGATCTTGCACAGGAGATGTTACACCTTTGATTCAGAGGAGTTATTTTGTCTATATTGTTTGATGCTGATTGCCTTCTAGAAGTAGTTTGAATGTTCTCACGTGAGGTAACATGTGTTGGTATCTGCATTTGTTTTCCAACACCACTGCAGTACACTTGTACAGTAGATATGGGACTGCAGGGAATATAAACTAAATTATCCTTATTGATCCCATGTTGTTGCTCCACATATCCAAACCACCCAATACATACTGTATGGATATGCCTGATAAAACAACGCTTTTGTACCCCACTGCACATGAATATTTCTCATACAATCTGCCCAAGGTAAATGAATTGATGTTTCAAAACACATCATATGGAAAAATTAAAAATGTCATGAACGAAAATTCATAGAATACCTCTCCAATGAAAATCAAGACAAACAATACATACTTGAGTAGTTGTGGCAGAAAAATACCTTCAGTTCCAGCTTGTATTGCTTTAAGCTGTACTATAAGAAACGTTGTTAACATGTAAGCTAGAATATAGTAATATACCTGTATCAATTCCTGTTTGTGTATTAATGTATAAATGTACATGAGTACTTTTGTATATGTACATCTCAATATTTTACAATTCTATTTATTATTTGTGTGATATGAATATTACATATACTAGCTACCATAAAATCACATGCAAATATGCGATGATGTTCAATACAAATGTGCTGGAGCGTAATGTTGCATCTTAAAACAGTGATGATATCGAATGATTTCATAATTATACAATATAGATATTCATTATTTTGTTTATCAATTTTTGCAATTATATGTACATTTGTTACTCTGAATTATTACCAGCCAGTGGTAGCTCAGTGCAAGTAAAGAATTCGCTTTGTATTTGAGAGGTCATGAGTTCCAGCCTCAAACATGTCTTTTTATTAGTGCATTTCATGTATTAATGACCCATTTGTTTGATCAAATAATAGAAAATCCCATGCAAACACAGCAAAATAAGCATTCAAAATCTGAAATCCTCTGACCTTAATACTTCTTTTGTAGTATGTAGAGAGCTATATTGTTAATCCCAGTTGACATTTAACATTGTTCATATTGACTGCTTAACTCCTGCATTACACAATGGAGTGTGTTGGCTTTTTGTGTCTGGTTTTAGTTTGCTAGGGATTTACTCTAAAAGATACAGACAAAGAACCTACATACAAAATCTGCTTTTGCTTGCTTCCTGTTAAATTGTATTTTGGTTGGGATTGTGTTGCATAAAATTTTCTTTTATTGTTTTTATAATTCTACAGATGTGTTGCTCTTATTTCATTGTAATATCCAATTTTATTTTACTGTTTGTATAATCTGTTATAGTGTTATTCATGTTTGTTCCATCACATTACATGCAAGACATATTAAAGGCAAATAAACAAACTACTTGAGTTCCCCAGTACAGTAAACAAAGAATGTAAAACATTCAAATTTATACATTTGAATTGAAAGCAACACAAAGCAAACATGAAAATAACAAGCAATATAACAATCTTTAATATAAAATAGCAATATATGTACCAAAGGTACCGAATTGGTACAGAATCCATTTCTTTTTAATATTGTTTGTTTATTTGTGGTTTTTTACTCCATCCCATTTTAGAATTTTTTCACATATGCTGTAGGTGAAATGCCACAAATTTTGACCATACATATTTTATATATGCATTGGTACTTGCAGCTATAACAGTGAAGTATCTTTATCATGTCAATGCCTACTTTGACACAGAACCTTATTATTTTTAAGGTCATATCTGAAAGACGCGCAACTTTCACTTCTAATGTAAGATGCTCAGCTATTGAAAAAGTCATTACCTACTACAGCTTAATCCAATTATACTGAATTAATTATTTTGAAGTATCACTTATTTTGAAACAAGCATTCTGAGTGTATTGTAGGCAATACAAACTCCCTACCATTAGGATATTTCAGTCAAAAGTGGGTCAAGTGTTATGAAATTCAAACTTGTTCTGTAACTATCCAATACAAAGCCATGTATAAAATTTTCATCCAATGCAGAGAAAACTCCAGACCTCAAGCAGAATGACAGACAGACAGATGGATGGACAGACAGACAGACAGACCGAGGGTAAATCATTAGTTCCCTTCAGCAATGCCAGAAAGGGACTAATAAAAGTAAATCCCCAGCCTCAGTCTCTCATTTTCTTGGCATTCAATCATCAGTTAAATTGAAATTGCTTATACTGAAATATTGCAGCTCATTTTGAAATGAATCATACTGTCCGCTGACGAAATAATGTGTTGTTTTTACATCGGTAATATTGAAGTCCCCCAAAAGGGTAAATGTCATGGTTTGTGACTTCATAATTATATGCCCCGTGGGGATCTAGGTTGTTAGAATAGATCCTCAGTACCCCTTGCTTGTCGTAAGAGGTGACTAAATGGGGCGATCCTTCGGATGAGACTGCAAAAACCAAGGCCCCGTGTCACAGCAGGTGTGGCACGTAAAAGATCCCTCCCTGCCCAAAGGCCATAGGTGCTGAGCATAGGCCTAAATTTTGCAGTCCTTTGCCGGTAATGATGACATCTCCAGATGGGTGAAAAATTCTTGAGCAGGACATTAAACAATATATAATCAATCAATCATAATTATACTTCAGAAAAGTCATAAGATATAACATTGCAATAGCCTTCAAATATAGCTCTCAAACTATCATTCAGTCAGGAAAAAATGTAACTCAAAGACCACGCCATAAAATCCATGTTGGAGAAAAGAGCAATACAGGAAGTAGAAGACGATCAAGAGGGTTTTTAAAGCTATCTTTTCTTCATAGAGAAAAAGGGAGGGGACAAAGACCTGTTGTGAATCTGCAGGATCTCAACGGGTTTCTTGTTTATCATCATTTCAAAGTGGAAGGCATTCATCTATTAAAGGATTTAATTCAAGAAAAAGATTGGTGAGTGAAGTTAGACCTAAAAGATGTTTATTTCACAGTTCTGATTCACAAGAAGTATCAAAAATTATTAAGATTTAAATGGAAGAACACAATATTTGAGTTCCTTTGTCTCCCATTCGGAATGTCACAAAACTCATGAAAATCCCTGTAAGTTTCTGAGAAGGATGAGTATATGCCTAATCATTAAATTAGACGATATTCTCATAATGAATCAATCAAAAGAGAGTGTGATAAACGATTACAAATGTGCAGAAAATCTTGGTTTTGTAATAAACCACCAAAAATCTGTTTTAGTCCCATCAAATTCAATGGAATTTTGGGATTTCCTGTAAGCTCAGTAGAAATAACATTATCACTTCCAAAACAAAAAGTTCAAAAAATAAAGGAGATGAGCTCACAAATTTTACAGACCAATCTACTGTCTGTGATAAGACACTCGGAAATGATTGGAAACTTAAACAGCAGCAATACAGGCAATATTCCCGGCCCCGTTACATTATCAAGATCATCAGTTAGAAAAGCACAGAGTCAGGAGGGGGATACAACACAGAAATATCTCTCTCAAAACAACCCCAGGACGAATTAGATTGATGGGCAAACCAACTCGAGTTTTGGAACAGGAAGACTCTTATCATTCCCAATCCCTCAGTCTCCATTCAGATGGACAAAAGCAAAAAGGTTGGGGTGCAGTGTCAGAAGGTGTGCAAGTAGGTGGGTTATGGCTTCCAGGGGAATCTCATCATCATATAAACATTTTTGAGATCAAGGCCATCATGCATACAGTAAAGGCATTTCTAAAATATAAATCAGATCTACAAGTTCTGATTCAAACATACAATTAGACCACAATGACTTACATAAACAAAATGGGGACTCGATCAGTCCTTTACAACCAAATCGCTTTAGATCTATAGCATTGATGTCTCCAAAGAAATATAACTTTGAAGGCAGATGACATTCCCGGGAATCAGAATCAAAATGTGGATTGGGCATCACATCATTATTCCGATTCAAGTAGCTGGATGCTGAATCCAATATTGTTTCAAAATCTCTCTCAAATGACAATGTATTGCGATGTAGGTCTTTTCGCAGATCGCACAAATGCCCAACTTTTGACATACATGAGCTGGTTCCCAGACCCAGATGCATTGGTACACCCTTGGAGGGTGATCAAAGGGTACGTGTTTCTCCTGTTTTGTCTAATTGCACGTTGCCTCAAGAAAATTCAGTTAGAGAAAACGACAATTTTGTTGATAACACCTGGCTGGACAACACAGCCCTGGTACACGACACTCTTGGAGATGTCCATTCAAGTCCCAGTTCTCCTACTGATCCAGCATTGGACTCTTCTGTCCCCCGACAGTCATTTACATTCCCTTCTTCAGAATCAGTCCCTGTAACTATTAGGTTGGGTTGTTTCAGGAATAAGCTTCGACTGTATTCATTATCAGAATACACTGAAAAACTTTAATTCAGTTCATGGTCAAGAGGAACTAATATTTCTTATGACTCAGCCTGGAATAAGTGGGCTAGCTGGTGTCCGGAGAGGGAAACTGATCCCTTTTCGGTATCTATATCCTCAGTATTAGAATTTTTAAGCTGGTTACATCATCAGGGTTACCAATATCGCACAATCAATGTTCACAGGTCTGCTATTTCATCTGCTCTTCCATTTATAGATGATTCCAGTTGGTCAACATCATTTCGTAAAACATCTTATGAGGGGGATTCTGAAAGAGAATCCACTGATGCCCAAACACAGGGAATTAAGGGACATTGATATTGTGCTAAGCTATTTGAAAGGTTTACCAGAGAATAGAGATCTTACACTTAAATTGCTGTCGAGAAAGCTGACTATGCTTTCAGCAATTGCAACACCAAATTGTGTGTCTGAATTAGCCTGCTTAGATGTGCGGTTCATGACCATAACCCCCAAATATGTTACTTTTCATTTGCCAGGTTTGTCAAAAACTCAAAAGAGGTATCTTATCATGCAATTAGTGATAAAGATCTTTGTGTCATAGAGTACTTAAGTGTTTACATTCAGGTAACAAAACCATAATGGGGAGTTCAAAATTCTGGTGAAAATGACCCTTTACTTCACACAGTAGTCAAACCACACATTATCTGCAAATTAAGTGGCTAAGTGGATTAAACAGATTATGTCTCTTTCTGGAATTGACACCCATAAATTTCAAGTGCATTTTACAAGAGACGCTTCCACTAGTAAAGCCAGTAATAAAGATACTTCTATAAGTGAGATCTCAAACATGACAGATTGGTCTATTGCAATGTCTTTTAGAACATTCTATTGCAAACCAGTTATAGGAAAATAATCCTATCACAATGCAGTTTTATCTATCAGTAAGTTTTCATCAAGCTTTGAACTTGCAAAATTATATCTTATGACTTTTCTGAAGTATAACTGAAGATTTTATGAAGGCGCTTTAGCGCCTGATATGAAATATAAATTATACTTAGAGAAGTCTTAAGGTATGACATTGCAATCCCACCACCCCTAACCCATGAATTAAAAATTGGAATGAATTTATTATTATCTATTTAACATATCAGAAATTATAGATGCAGTATATTTTTCATCCTATCCTTTAGATTTTGTTCTCTTCTTTAAGGTGGAGGTGGTGTTCTGGAGAAGGAAGATTCTGTGGGACATCTGACAGTGATCACTTAAACGAATCATGACTTGTGGGGATTGGCCAGTGCATAGTGACAATTGTTGAGCTATGTTTGAACAGAGATTTTGATTTCGAGATTAAAGATGTGTAATAAATTTTTGATTGGAAAACATATTTTTGTTTTATTTTACATGATAAGTTCTCTAAACCATTAAATATGAAAGTGAAAAATTGCGTTCACTCAAGTGAGCTACCTGATTAGGATGAGTCTAATTTTGTTTAAGGGGTATTAACTGACTTTTAGTAGTTTGAAGGCTAAATTTGGAGGCTATTGCAATGTTATATCTTATGACTTTTCTTAGTATAATTTATTTCATATCAGGCATTAAAGTGCCTTCATAAAATCTTCAATTATACAGAAGATACAGTTGATTTGTTCCTCAATTGAATTGTTTTCATTGTGCAATTCTATAAGAGAATAAATTAACAGAGGAGTATGAACACTTTTTGACAATTTGTGAACATGATATCATCATTAGTGAAAATGGTCAATCTCACAAAAAAGAAAAACTCTGTCAATTGACACAAAATATGAAGTAGTAACTACACTAGATAAGAATTTGAAGTCAAAATCTGAAACAACATATCAAGATTAACCCCAGTACTTTACAATAATTTTCAAATAGCATGTGCTAATTGAAGCTGTCGAGTGTGGGTGATTTCCCCCCAAAACGGAAAAGTACAAGATCTGAAAACTCTTAAATGGGCTGAAAAATTTATTCTATTATTTAAATGTTGTAAATTTTGTAATAAATTGATAATGTGGAATGCAATTTATTCTACTTCTGTAATTGGGATCAAGATGTAAAACATAGCTTCTAATATAATCAACATTTCCATTTTTTCTTAATTTGAATTTTGGCTATACTGAAAGAAAAAAGTTGGTCCTCTGAATTTCAATATATCCAGAGTAAGCTGTATATGTTAAACATCTGAGGTTTGACAGGGTGCTGGGATCAAGAATCAAACCTGGTCACCTCCTGGTTGCAAAGTAAGTAACATTGACCACTGGGCTACCATGACAACTTTTTTTTTTGATATGGAAAAGCATACAACCTTCAGGATATTAAACTGTAACAAAGTTTGATCATCTATATTACAATTGAGCAACTAGACTATTAAGCAGCCAGCAAGACTGGAGTAAAAATACAATAGATTTCTGAGAATTACATGTATAATCATATTCTGAAACACAATAATACCTTGTTTAGTTTTTTTAAAGAAATATTTTGATGAAGAGTATGCACACTTTTTCAGATATGTTGTTCACAGAAAAGTTGTCATGGTGAGCTTATGATCCTTATGAAGTCATCACAAACTTTTCATAGATTTTGGATTTTCTGTTACAAAAATGTGTACAATTTATTATAATATTGTTAAACATGTATATCTTTACGATAGACAAAAAATAAAAAATAAAAATTTAATCATCTTCTCTGATGGACTTAATAATTCCAAAATTAACTCATGCAAGCATTGAAAGTTACTTTTTCAGTGAAAAATTGACAGCAGATGAGAAAAGCTACATTTCTGATGTCAAAGTTTGATAACAACCTATCTGTGGCCCCATTAAATTCAAAATTGTTGAGCTTTAAAGGTTTATTCATTTCATAAAGGAGATCATGTCCAATACAGTTCCATATAAATAATTTTGTCCTCTAATATTTACCAGTACCATTTAAAGTAGATAAATTTAGTGCTGACATACATGTACATGCATAATATTTTCTCAAAATGCTTATCTTTGTGAAAGTTTGTGTTTCAAAAAACAGTGCAGCCATATCTATTTAGTTTACTGTTTTAACCTTGTCTATTATTGATGAAGGTCTGTTTTTAATTTTTATTTTTTTTTTTATACACAAACCTAATATGATTTTTTTTATCGAACAACACAGTACCATGTTTTAAAATTGTCATTTGCCAGTTTCAGGCTGATGGACAGGTGTTGAGTTTGAACACTGGTCATACCATTAACATTGATAATTTCTACTAAAAAATCTTGTATGTTACATTTGGGACAATTTGCCTTCCAAAACCCATTGAAAGTAATACTTTTCTATGATGATTGAGCCCCATTCAGTGTAGAAATACAATTAAATCAATATATTTTACATTTACTGTGTTTTCCACTTCATATCTACTGAATCATTTGCACCTGTCAAGTAACATTTTGTTTCAATCTAGTGATACTGTTTTTAGTGACATCTGTCCATGTGTGAATTCATATATAACTTGCCCATGAACTGTGCAACCTACTTTATATGACATTGTTGAAAAATATGTTTTCTGGTTTATGTTTTACCTTTTACTTCAATAAGTATAATAAATAACTTACAGGTCATTGCACAGGTTTTACACACATGAAAGCATTTATATCATAAAAAATTACAGAAAAATATAAATATGTGTAATACATAGTCAAACTTCATTAGCTTTAAATCAAGGGGCCAAGAAAAACTCAAGATATCCAAAAACTCAAGATGTTGAGGTTAAATCACATTAAATGAATGTATTTGAGACTTCCAACTCACTTCAAAACATTCATGGTATATTTAAGATATTGAATGTTCAAGATATCCAAATTCAACTGTATGAAATGTAATAAAATGTTTATTGCAGGCTATGCATTTATTTTGCAACCTTCATATCCCATTTAACAATCTAAAGAAATCATTTTATTATTTGAAAATATTTTGAGGTCTGATTTTTGTACTTTGAGAATGAAGACAGTAGAATTGATTTTTGGTTGAAGAGTTGTCCTTCTTCATAGTAATTGTTCATGGCCAATTTAAATTTCTGGATATGATCATCCTAAAAACAAAATGAAAATTAACATATCTCTGCCACAAAAATAACATGCAAAACTACTACCACATTGTGTGTAACTATTACATGCAAACATAACAGAAGATAAGCTCCGAGTACAAGCATTGAGTTCTGTTACCTGGACATACTCAGAGCAGTACCATTCATTGTGCCAGTGACAGACAACGCTATCAGCACAGGCATCAACCAAGCCATGATACTCATTGTCCTTTCCCCAAAAGTCTGAAAAAGAGGTTCCTAGTAGTCATTTAATTCAGGTTTAATAAATCATTCATAATTTGGATCCTAAAGGTTCTTTTATAATATGACACAAATAATTTACTACCTGTACTCCACTAATCACACCACTGCACTTTTCTGCTTATATATCATTCACATTTGTAACATTGACAGAACTGCAACGGCTAGTTCATCCTTTTCAATGCTTCTTTAATAAAAGAGCTCTGTGCAGTTTCCAGTAGCCATTTTCTCTGACAAAAGGGGGGGGGGGGTGTTGCTCAGACAAAAAAAACCTCTCAGTTTTGTTGAATAAAACACAAAACTTGCATTGAAGTTTAATGGGAAAAATACAATGGAAAATATAAAATTATTTAACCAATGAACTCTAAACTTTTATCAGGTAAAATTTTACAGAGTTAAACCTTTAACTCAACTTCGATTAAATGCTCTGTAATAAAACAAGACCATTGCTTCACTTTACAGTCAAAGAATTTAATTTTTAAAGATTTCTTTTCATGAAAAATAATTTTCCAAAAATAATAGTTAACTAATTATAACAATTATCATGAAAGTATTGCATTTCCAGGATTTCATTATATGCACATCATGTATATTTAGAAGAGCTGGAAAATATATTTGTAATACCTGGAAATATCATAATTTCGATCTCTTTGTAAATAGATGCGTGAATCTGACAGACTCAATTACAAATTGGTATGCCTTAAATTATCTAGATCTCACACAATAAAAGATTTTGTGAACTACATAGAGTACAACAGGGATAAACATTAACTTTTTATCTCAGGGCAAGTTAACTCAAAATTTCACTTGTCCAAGTGAAAAAAATTTGTTGTCCAAAATTTATTTACTCTAATACACCTACCAATAAGTTATTGCATTAGAATACCGAGCTGACTGAGGAGAAGGGGTAATGCTATAGCTTATTTGATACCTTGTACTTAATGTAATATAATTCAATATAAATCAAGTATCCTGTTTTCCTTGATACTGTCAGGTCACAGACTGGCAGTGTGGTGACTGGTGACCAGCAGCTCACCTTTTAATTTATAGAATAACAGAGGATCCCCTTTCTCATTTGCAGAGCAATTTAATCAATCTACCTCCTTTTTGGCAGACAAGATTTTTCTGGCAGGTAATAGAGATAATACAATATGTCATCTTACCACAGCAACTGCAGGTGACAAAAGCATTTCTGCTGGAGTCAGGACTCCCAGGTATGCTACGTTGGCTATCAAATATGTTACAATCACTAAAGTCATGGAAATAAGGATGGCTCTAGGCAAATTTCTGAAAGTAATCAATAATACATGTATGCTTGTTTATGATACCAATTCAAAAAATTTAGAACAATGTGAATTTACTATTTCTTGTCCTTCAAATTAGTCTATACGATCTTAAAGGTTCACGACTCCAGAAAGTCTGATGGACCAGGTTTACTGGTCCAATGGTCAACTACACTGTAATGAGCATTGTTAAAAAGATGCTAAGTTCTACAGTATTTGAATGCCAGTTAAATAAAAATGCAGAATGTACACCTGGGGGTTGAACTTCTTCAAACATTCAAAGAAGAAAAAAATTAATAACTGTATATATCAAATTAATTCTGCTTTTTAAAAAATTTAATAGATTTGTTTTCATTAAATTTGTAGTCAACTTGGGTTCAATGAGTTTATATATTTATTTATTTACTCTATGCAGAAATGGAGTGTTATGGACTTCAATTCCCTTATTAACAATGACTTGTCCATATAGTGCTAAAAAGTGTGTGATGTACTTTGTTTACAAATATAGAAGAAACAAGACTGATTACATGTGTGGACTTGCATCACTGTAGACATCTCAGATAAAAGCACAGAAAGTATCTCCACTCAAGATTCCACATTTGACATTTTATAGAAAGTTGAATATGCCAAAGAAACAGTTTAAAAGCATATATTAAAAAAATGGCTAAGTTGAACATGCTTAAATCACAGTAAAAATTTGTCCACTTTCACCACAATAGGCGGTGAACATCTTTAATATGTATATAAACACTGTGCAAAGTTTGAATGATATTGCTGGGAAACATTTTGAGCTACAGAGTATACAAAATATGCACTTTTAATATCATAAATAGCAAAAATGCTAAGTCAAACATGGTAAAATCACAATAAAAATTTGTCAAATTTGCTCATGTATACAAACACTTTGCAAAGTTTGAATAATACTGGTTGGATACTTTTTGAGTTACAGATTATACAAAGTATGCACCGTCAATAGCATAAACTGCAAAAAGAAGACTAGTCAAAAATGGTAAATATTGCAGTAAATATTTGCTCATAATAGGAGGTGCACACTGAAATACTGTGCAAAGTTTGAATAATATTGGTTGGATACTTTTTGAGTACAGATTACACAAAGTATGCACCCATAGGCATGATGGACAGATGAACAAATAGAGTGGAGTGGTTACTAGACCTGTTGTCATCATTGGTGATGCTGGTAGAAATGCAGTATACAAGTAGTTCGAAATGTTAATCATTTTTTTTCTTCTGATATTCAAATTACACAAACCAAGACAATAAGAATAATTTGCAATAAGCTGAAACACTTCCTGTGTATATCAAAAGTATACACTTTAAGCCAGCTAAATTCCAAGTAATAGAAAATGACCATTGATAAGCTTTGTCCACATCCAGTGTAGCTTTAAAAAAAATTCTTATACACGTCCAGTTTACATGATTTTAAACTTCTGGACCCCAAAATCAATAGACTCAGTTCAATAACATCAGAAGTTGGTCTGTAGTTCCATTGTACATGGTACAAAGGAAATTCAGCTAAAGTTCCAGGACTGGTTTTCTTTACCAATGTCCTGTTGACTTGATCTTTGACATTTTGACCCCAAAATTACTTACTAGAAATGATCTTTGTCCCATTTACTTACCATTTGTGCAAAGTTAAATCAATTCAGCTTCAGCTAATTATTGAATAATAACTTTGAAACGTCTTTTAAAACTAGACAAATAGATGGGTATAAATGACTCCTATGGGCCCCTTATTGAGGGGGTCAATAAATCGCACCTTTGTACATCACATGTTGTACTTGTCTTGATTATAATAAATTAAACACTAGTTTAATATTTTGATTTTATTTTCATAATGTCGACTATTCAATTGATTTTAATTAAGTTTAACAGAGGAAATATTGAGTCTGTTAACGCTACAAAATCTCATACTTTGCTGAAATTTACACGATATGATTACCCATGTATTTCTCCCAAAGGCATGCAGTGAAGATTACCACAGATGACTGTTTCCTCAAAACTATAGTTGCAGAGATTGCAAATTCTTATTCTTTGTTTAGAATTCATTTCTTCAAAAATATTCAGTAAAAATTACAACAGATTACCATATGGTCAAAATTTTTACTGCGTATTGCACACAATTTTCAGGCTAAAAAGGGGGGAGTGGATGGTAGTATATCATACTTAAGTGTGTATTATATTCGGCAAAATATAGCATTAGATTTTAGGTCATTTTTGGGATGAAGTAAATTTAGATATAATAATAATTTTTATAAAATAATTGAAGAATATTTGATAAAGAAAACCAAGATATGGTAGCATTTATCAGACTTACATGCTGTTAGTTTGTAGGGGTGTGGCTTGAACGGTTCTACTGCACAAAACGTTTCTTACACTTAACAATTCTTCACAAAACACTTTGCACTGTTTGCATGGAATGAAGCGATTCTTGCACAGAACGGTGAACAGTCTGCACGAAATGCTGAATGGTTTGCACAGAATGCTGAACGATTTGCACAGAACGCTGAACAATTTGCACAGAACGAAATGATTTGAAGGTGTGGTAGCACACTTCAGGGTCTACAATTATTTTTATACCTTTTCATTATGTGGCCATTTTGGCCCTGCATAAGGGCCTGAACCCCTGACCCAGGAGCCACAACTTTCACAATTTAGGTAGAAAGCTTCATGGACATCGTAATCATGTATTTTGTTTTACTTAAATATATATAGTAGTAAAGAAGAAGATTTAATATATTTTCACTACATGACAATATTGGTCTTACTCTAGGGCCTGAACCCCTAATCCAGGAGTCATAAATTTCATGAATTTAGGTAGAGAGCGTCATGGACATCATAATCATGCATTTAGTTATTCTCAAATATATGTGGGAATAGAGAAGAAGATTTTCTAAGATTTAATACATTTTTACTCTATGGTCACTGTAATGAGTTCTTTTAGGATTTTGTATGATCGAGCAAGACTAACGATAAGTTGTAAAATAAACAAATTTATTAAATCAAGAAATGAAACAAAAAAAAATCACACTCACTCCTTTCACTCAACACATGAAACAATATCAAATATGAAAAATTACATGTACAATTTCTGATATCTGATACATCAAATAAAAGTTTTCACCAATAGCCACGGTTCACCGAAAGAAAATTCAACAGTACGTATCAGATATTAACCATGTAACATAATTCGCATTATTCATATAAATTACAATATTTCAATGTATAGCGTGATTTAGGAAAAGTTCAAAAGATAAAATCTCTTTACTTTCAGATATAATATTACTGTACTGAATTTCTAATGTTAAAGTCACTTGACTTCAATACTATACACGCGAAAGACACTGTTCCGGTTTCCCGCCCTTCCACGCTTAGCACGCCCAGAACGAAAAACATTCCACCCTCATGCAGGTTTTACGCTTGCTATCGTCAACTCCTGACAATACAGGTTTCGGATGCCTTCCAAGTCCCACGGGCTATCGTCAACTCCTGACAATACAGGTTTCCGATGCCTTCCAAGTCCAACGGGCTATCGTCAACTCCTGACAATACAGGTTTCCGATACTTTCCCAGTCCTGAGTTATCTTCTATGGAGCTATACCACGCCTATCCATATTGCTCCCCAATATCCGCATGGATCTCCATACATCTGTAACCCATAAACTCACTACCTGCCTTGCCCGTGGAAAGTGGTTTTTCTACATACCCATATATGCACGGTTAGGAAAAAGATATGCCCTCTAAAATAAAACTTCTATTCAGACCCAGATGTTGCCAGCTGTTCAGCATAAGTTAAATAAAGTCTCAATCATCTGAACTTCCAGGACCTGCTAACGTGGCACCCGGCTGATGTCGTTACCGTGCCCAATCTATCTAAACCAGCCAAACGAGTCTCCTTTTATACTAGCGACTAAAAATAACTCACCCGATTCACTCTTACGGACACCCATTTGCAACAAAATCAAACAAAACAAAATGCAAACTAAGCAAAACTGAATCAACTTCATTACAGTCACAATGACCCCACTCTAGGGCCTGAACCCCTGACCCAGGAGTCATAAAATTTCACAATTTGGGTAGAGAGTTTCATGGACATCATAATCATGCAATTAGTTTTTCTCAAATATATGTGGGAGTAGAGAAGATTATCTAAGATTTAAGTATGTATTTTCACTATATGGCCATAATGGCCCCACCCTAGGGCCTGAACCCCTGACCCAGGAGCCACAACTTTCACAATTTATGTTGAGAGCTTCATGGACATTATCATACACATACTTTTTCTCAAATATATATGGAAGTAGAGAAGATTTTTTAAAGATTTAATATATTTTCACTATATGGCCACATTGGCCCACCTTAGGGCCTGAACCCTTGACCCAGGAGTCATGAATTTCACAATTTAGGTAGAGAGTGTCATGGACATCATAACCATGCATTTAGTTTTTCTCCCATATGTGTGGGAGTAGAGAAGAAGATTTTTGAAAATATATCCTTTTTTAGCATATTTAGCCCTGCCCCTGAGGCCCCAGGGGTGGTAAGGTGATAAATTTCAAAATTTATATTCCTCTTACCCTAGAGATGCTTCACACCAAAAATCATAACAATTGGCCCTGTAGTTTTCAAGAAGTTTAAATGTGAATTGATATGGACAATGGATAATGGACAACGCACAAAGACCAATGGCAATAGGTTACCTGAGCGACTCAGGTGACCTACAAAATATTTATATTCTTTTTGTTGACTTTCCAGTTACGATAAGACAGAACTGGTATTAAATCTTTACACCCCACTTGCTTAATTTTAGGATGCTTACTGCAAAATTTTCCTGGAATTTTTTATCCAACTTTGAGGGGTGCATTGTAAACCCAAATGTGCAATACAACTGAGATCTTATATAACACCAATATTGGACAGTTAAGGATTTCTCAATAAATTTATGCACATACATAAATAGGTTTGTTTTAAA
The DNA here is from genome assembly GCA_024699665.1 of Ostrea denselamellosa. Lineage (NCBI taxonomy): Eukaryota > Metazoa > Mollusca > Bivalvia > Ostreida > Ostreidae > Ostrea > Ostrea denselamellosa. The sequence continues at coordinate 97,630 of JAMZEH010000048.1, read as the reverse complement.
AAAAAAGATAATTATTCTGATAATATTTTTATACTTTACCTTTCTGGTTCAACAAGTTCTCCCACCAAAAAATTCAAGTAACTCCTGTAAACAGAAATTTTTCTCAATTCTTAAGGGCAATTCAAAAACAATCATCATAAAAATTCATGTCAGAAAACTCAACTGAAATTTCCATTTGCTTGTACTTTCAGAATACAAATTTTTGATATTTTCTTCAAACAGCTAACTGAGCAAACTCAGATACATAATTATGGTAATCCAGTATATTTCACAGAAAGCACTGTTATGACTTAGCAAACTATGATTAGAGATTTAGAAAGGTTTTAGAATAACTGCAGCTTCCAAGTCAGCATTAATATCACAGTAACTTTTAAGTATGACAGATAGGAAAAAAAGGAAGGGTATAAAGAAGGAAGATAGGATGGAAAGAAAGGGACAGGAAAAACTGGGGGGGGGGGGGGGGGGAGGGAAGCAAGAGGAAAGGGGTAAAAAGGGTAGGTAATGGAAGAGATTCCCCCTAATCAAATTCTCTTTTAAGCATCATTAATCTATAGCACCTATTTGTGCTGTATTTAGGCTGAAATGACATATATGTATTAATTTCCTTCAACTGACTGCAGCTGTCCCGCTGCAATGAACTAAGATAACGCAGGTAAATTTTGAGGAACTAACCATGATTTATTTGACATACATTCATACAGAATAAGCAATGGGAAATAATACATGCTGGTGGTCAACACACAAAGTTAAATGTAAATCATGATTAACACAGTTGTTTCACATAGTTTGATCTTTGTTTGATATTTTGGTGTTTGATCATTTTTAGCTGATCTTTCTACATTACTTTGATTAGAAAAATCCTAAAAATCAAGCTAAAAACAGAAAAGACTCCGCAATGAATATTTCAATATAAAAAATTCTGTCCTATAACTCTGAAATGACAAAGCCAATAAATCTGAAAATTGATAGGGGATTTCCTCTGCCTAATCTGAGCATCACTTTTAAATACCAAGGAAATCTTCTCAAGTAATTGCATGTCATAGAAAATCCATTTAAAACTTCATATTAAACATTTAAAGTTCCACAACTTTGTAACAACAAAGCTGATAAAACTGAATATCAAAAGGGGTCTTCATTTGTCTAATTCTAGTATTATGCATAAAATTTATGAAAATACCAAGGAAATTTAAATTATCGTGTAGAATATGCTAGCAGTCAGAGTGATTACTATAGGGCACCTGTTACATGTATATGGTGGGGCCCTTATGATATATATTTGGATTCATTTAGTAATTAAATATGCGGAGATGAGTGTAACAACAATATTTTTTTTAACATACAGAAAATGCTATGACTTTTCAGTTGTAAAGTGTTAAATTAACAAGCAAATTCAGTGAATTTCTGTTCCAAGCTTCAAGTTTATTTATTTGTTAAGAAGGAAACATTTTCTGGAGACTCTTTTGTTAACCTTCCTTAAATTTCAATGCTGAATTACAACTATATTTAATGTTATAGACCCTGAAGCGTACTACTACACCACTTGCACGGAATGAAACAAATGATTCCTGCACGGAACGCTGAACGGTTTGCATGAAATAATTTGCATGAAACACTTCCTATTTCTTGAATGGTCTGCAAGGTTTTCACAAAACGGTAGGCATGACTTGCACACTCTGTAAATGGTTGTGAATGGTTGGTGTGGCCTGCGCAGATTACCGCTTAGTAAAAATTTTTGCTGCATATTACATACAATTTTCAGGCCAAAAAAGGGGGAAGGGTTGTATATTAGACACAAGTGAGTATTATATTCCGCAAAATATGGTATTAAATTTTAGTTCATTTTTGGGATAAAGTAAATTTAGACTTTTTAAAATAATTCTTCTAAAATAATTGAAGAAAGAATATTTGATAAAGAAAACCAAAATATGTTAGCATTTATCGGACTTGCATGCTCTGTAAGTTTGTAGGGGCGTGGCTTGAATGGTTCTACCACACGAAACGTTTCTTGCATGGAACGATTCTTGCACAAAACACTTTGCATGGTTTGCACAGAATGAAACGATTCTTGCATGGAACAAAACAATTCTTGCACGGAACAGTGAACGGTCTGCACTAAACGCTGAAGGTTTGCACAGAACACTGAATGATTTGCATGAAACGAAACAAGATGCTTTGGAGGTGCAGTAGCATGTTTCAGGATCTGTATCATCCACAAACATTTTGTTATTTAATTGTGAGTTTGACTTCTGATCTAAAAAAAATAATAGAGATTTTATATATATCTTTTAGTGATAGAGATTGTTTATTTGAAATATTACAATAGTATTTATGGAGAACAGAGTTTCAAGTAAATAATAGTTCTTTAAAAAAGATCTTAAAATTATAATTTTTGACATGCTCCTATGTAAAGCATTTAACACCTACTGTGGAACCGCGGTTATAAAATGAAAAAAGACTGAACCCCACGAGTTACGCTGTGAACAGACTTAAAATCTACAATACACGACATATGTCCTTGTACATCAGTTTGTATTACCCTGGTGGTTGTTGAAAAGAGTTTCACAAAATTTTCCTATATATTCCCAAATATTTTAAAGCAAATGTATTTTCAGTCCATAAGCCATGGAGCCCTACTTGGGTCTGGAATGACTAAGCCAGGGATTATAAATTTCACAATTTTGGAATCAGGTCTTTATAACTATGTACTCAGTTGTTTAAAGTTTGAGAAGAAAATACGAGAGCCTGTACACCTGACCAACGGGCATGAAATTCACAATTTTGAGTGGATATTTAAAGATTTAATGCATTTTCACATGTGATCTTCTGAGGCCTAAATGCCAAGTTCAGGAACTATAACTGGTCTTAACTAGGAGGACTGAATCATTTGAGCACTGTGGTCTATACGCCCCTTGATTTATACCAGATGCAGTGGTCTTAAAACATTTTAATATATTCATGCTTCATACTATTAGTACTGACATAATATATTGTATTACAGTTAAGAGGGAGAATCATTTACCATCCACTATAGGCCCAGAATCCGGAGTAAAATGATATAGCAATTGTTCCAGCACTGTAGTCACTTCCTTCAAATGCATTATTGAAGTTCTCTGTTTCCCCTGAAATGAAATTTACAAAATTTTAGTTGCAATGCTTTTACAATTATTCTGCTACAATCAAGAAGACCCAAACTTTTAATAATGCCAAACAGTATCATTTAATTACTATACACAGAAAAAAGGCAGTTGAAGAAAGGTACATGTAAATAATGTTCTGATTTCCTTTCAATATAGATATCAAGATACTGAATGCTGTAAAAGCAACAGGAAATTGGTAAATGGAATTCCTGTTCATTGCAAATTATCTATGAAAAGTTCATGCACAAAAAATACTTGATGATGAACTTTTTGAAACCTCTATTAGATTTTTTCATATTTGTGAAGTAACATACAACCATTCTTTACCATGTTTACAAGGGTTATGATATTCAGTTCTACCAATGTTATTGAAAAGATCAAAGGAATAATGTGGTCATTATTCTGTGATCTACCTTAATAATGAGGAAATTGATACATATGCATGCACTTTTGTGTTTTGCTAATACAATAAAATCAGTAACTGCTAATTCAATTTTATAATCATAAAAATTAGTTAGGAATTAATATATGTTGCAAAACAAGAAAGCAACTTGATGCAAGTGTCAAAGGTAGCAGGCCACAGAAGATACAAAGAAATCATTCTAATTTATTACTATTAATTATCATTCCTTTTATCAGATCAGACCATACTGATGATATGCATTACAGGATGAAGAGTTAATTGTGAAGTCATACTTTAAAATGTCTTTTAGTCAGCAAAATTAATTTGTAGAGACAATTTTATGCAGAAGGTAAATGACTTTAAAAGGCATATGTGTTTGGAGTTTTTACTTGTCTAAATTTGACTCCCCTTGTCACCTCATACCACTTAAATATATTTCTAGTTGTGTGAATCCGCAAAAATAGTCTTGAATCCACAAAACACTGTACACCTTTTTTGTACTTCATGAGCAAATAGTGACAGAAATGAGATAAATTGTACTCGAAACAAACGCAATACAAATTGACAACTACAATGTTTATTAAATTTTATATGAGCTTGATTTATCTATCTAGAGATTATACAAATCAAACACTAAAATCAACAATAACTTCTATTCCCAATTAAATACTTGCATTACAGAAAATTTTGGAAAAAAATCATAATTTTTTTAAAATTTTTTTTTTACATTAATCCTGCAGAAACGCATGTACATTTAAAAAAAATCCATATCAGGAGAGATCACGCTCCTGTGCAGCCTGTAATAAATTTATGAATGACTGAAGAACATTTGTCATTCAGAATAAATCAATCGCCTGCATTCCAAGATCAGAATTGATTCGTAGCTGTATATAAGTAAATTTCTGGGCCATATTAGAATATGGTCGTCTGAGCTGCATTGTATCTGCCTTTTTCATTTGTGATGTCAAATGTTTTGACTGTAAAAGATGACAGTCACAAATGCTGTAAATGTTTAATCTTGCCAATTAATGTTCCATGGTCTTATGTTAAGCATGAAATATAACTCCCACTCACACATCCATTGCTCATAATGGTTCTCCCTGCCCTGTTCCCTGTCTGACTTATAACTGATCATGTTCTGCTAACAGCCTGCAGGCCATCCTTACTTTTGTATTGTCCGAATTTCTAAATTCAGCTTGCAATGTCACATGATATAAATATTTCAAAAAGGGGGATTTATTATTCAACATGGAGAAAATTATATAAATAAATAGGAAATTAGCGAGTTTGCAAACTTGTATATAGCTTGATAAAACAAGAGGCCCATAGGCCACAATGCTCACAGTTATTGTGGCCCTATTGTTCTTCATAAGGTTTTAAAATTTATTTACTCTCTTTATTCCCAAGAAAATTTTTACAACATATTATGACCACCCTCCCCCTAGCTCACAGTCATGACTTAACCCAACTTGAATTTTTACACTATAAGGATGTTTCAATATTCATATTATTACTATATGACTATGTTGTTTGCATAGGAAGATTTTACCCCTACATCTATGAATCATGTAAAATTTTAGCCCCACCCTAATTCCAAGGTCCATTATTTGAAAAAAAAAAAGAAAAAAAAAGAATAGATTGAAGCCAAGGTTGTTCAAAAATAGGTCAAAGCCAAGGTCTAGATAATGAGATCAAATATTTTAGTACCAAAGGTCTTGTCACAAGGAATACACAAGTGAAATATGTAAAACTTATCACCATCCATTTAAAAGTTACGGCCAGGTTTAAAGTTTTTGCTGACAAACAGACAAATGGACAGACCAAAACTATATGCCCCTGATTCTCCAGGCTCAAACCTACCCCTGGAATATTGATTTGAACAAATTTCAATCTGCACTACCTGAGGAATAATATTATATATCTCCTTTTGGAAGGGGGGGGGTGGCCCTTCATTTGAACAAACTTAATTCCCGCTTACCCTTGGATACTCTGTATTAAGTTCAGTTAAAATTGGCCCATTGTCTCTGGAGAAGATGAAAATAAGAAAAGAGTTTACAAGGATGATGATAATGACATTGACAAAAATGAAAAAAAAAAATATCAGTTGGAAAAGCGACTCAAGTCTTTGGTTCAGGTGAGCAAATACCACATACTTTTATTCCTATATTGGCATATACAGCCTTTAATAGTAAAGGTTAGAGATTTTTTTAAGCATCATATCCTATTTTTAATATTTTTGTATCACTTCCCTTGGAATAGGGTATGGTCACTCACTTGAACTAACGTGAATCCCATTTACCCAAAGATGCTTTTAATGAGTTTTAATTAAATTAGTCCTTTGTTTCTAGAGATGAAGGTCAAAATGTGGGAGGTTTAAAGAGAGACACCAAGACATAGACAGATGGATAACAGATAAATTTCTATCCGAAAAGCTTACTGGATCATTCAACTAAGGTGAGCTAATGCAAGAAGTACATGGGCCACAGTATTCACCCGAGTTAGCTAATCCTTATGGATGGATAAAGACATTTATGTTTGGGAAACTAATATGTTTTTCATATTACAGTATTTGATGACTCTATTAATGATCAAGATAAATCTAATATCCTTATTCTGAAACCTAAATATTCTATATCATTAGTTCCTTGCTGTTCATTGCGCATCGAGTCATAATAAGATAAAATATATACATGTACTTCAATTTACAATACATAGACATCGAAATACTTCAATTTGTAAAATAGTATCAGGCACTGAAATACATTTATATGATTTTATTCAGTGAAAAGTGGAAAAACCCATGGAAAATACATTTATTTAATACACATATTTCCTTTGATTGAATCCTAGAAATTTTAAAACAAAATAATGGACTGTAACAAAAACCTCAAGTCTTCAATTAATGAAGCTCATTTATAGAAAGAAAGGTAAATTTTCTTGTTGAATATCATCATATTTGTTTTAAATTTATTCGTTGAAAGATGTATTTACAGTGATAAATGTAATGTTTAAGTTTTCGTTGTTGGTTCTGTTGTGAATAGTGTGGATCTATGGTTGCATAATACTTTCTGTCTACTCTGGGTCTGACTGTTGAAATACATGGGTTTTACGAGGAAATGTCCCTGTGATCGAAGTGGTAGGTTTCTCTGCAAAAATTACCCGAAACGTGGTCAAATTAAGGTTGGAGACATCCCCCTCTCCTTTCTCTCATCACTTTAAGAATGCTTGAAACATTCTTCTTAACATATCCTTTTATTTGTTAGAAAGCAAGCAATTTTTCCACGGCAAATATACAGACCATGAAGCATGCTACTACACCTTCAAAGCATTTCGTTTTGTTTCATACAAATTGTTCAGCATTCCATGCAAACCGTTCAGCATTCCATGCAAACTGTTCAGCATTCCATGCAAACTGTTCAGCATTCCATGCAAACCGTTCAGCATTCCATGCAAACCATTCCGCATTTCATGTAGACCATTCACTGTTCTGAGCAAGAATCGTGTCATTCTGTGTAAGAATCATTTCATTCCATGCAAAGCAATTTGTGCAAGAATTGTTCCATGTAAGAAACGTTTTTTGTGGTAGAAACGTTCAAGCCACACCCCTACAAACTTACAAAGCATGAAAGTCTCATAAATGCTAACATATTTGGTTTTCTTTATTAAATATTCTTCTTCAATTATTTTATAAGAATTATCATTATATCTAACTTTACTTCAACCCAAAAATGACCTAAAATGTAATACCATATTTTGCCGAACATAATACACAGTTAAGAATAATATATATATATATATATATATACACACACATACATACACCCCCCCCCCATTTTTGGCCTGAAAATTGCGTGCAATATGCCGCAAAAATTTTGACTAAGCAGTAATATGCAGTAATTTCACTGAATATTTTTGAGGAAATAATGAATTCTAAACAAAGAATAAGAATTTGCAATCTGTGCATCTATAGTTTTGAGGTAACATTCATTTGTGGCAATCTTCACTGCATGCCTTCAGGGAAAATATATTGGTAATCACATCATGTAAATTTCAACAAAGTACAAGATTTTGTAGCGTTAAAGTTTTAACAGACTCAATATTTTCTCTGTTGCAACTTAATTAAAATCAATTAAATAGTTGACATCATAAAAATAAAATCAAAATATTAAACTAGTATTTATTGTAATAATCATCACATGGTACAAAGATGCGATCTATCGACCCCCTTGTTAATTATAAAAATGATTGTGATCAAAGACATCAATAGGTGCTATAAATATTGAGTGCTCTGTCGGTAAAAACAATGCTTAAAGAAATAAAAAGTTGCATGAGGACGAGTAACGTATACTATGATACCAGTTATTTCGACAAAAAAATATAAATACTGGCTCATGAAAATCAAGCAGCATGTCAATTTATGTCTGAGATATTCTGCATGATTTTTTTTTTTCACTTAATAAAGTGTGTGAGACAAAAACTACTCTAAAGTATTTCTTTACCCTGAGGGGGTGTCTGCCAAAATAAAGGTACAAGCACAGTGTACACAACGATGGCTTTGTAAAACATGTGGTGGTCGCTGTCCTGTCTCATTATTTCTTTTATGCAAGAAAAGTTTTCAAAATCTTGCATTAACATTTCATTAAAAAATCTTAATAAACATCAAGTATAGAAAACTAACTTTTTAGTGGGAAATCATTGTCTAACCTATCGTTGTTTATTTCAGCACAAAACATGGCACTGAATGGTGGCATATGAGGTGCAGCACAAATTTTAATCTGTTTCAAAATAATTCAGTGCATACATATTTTAAGTGTCACATTTTCTACAATTTTACTTCCTATGGTAATTTTCTTGAGATAGATTTTTTCGCTTTTAAAGAGATGAACAGTGTCAATGACGGTTGTGTCTCTGCGTGAAACATTATAATGCCAAGTTTCACCTGAAAAAAATTGTCAAAACAAACAATACCAGGACAAGCAGGTATAACATTCATTTTAAAAAAAGACAGTTTTTATCTATACCATTTTTCCCCAAGTTTATTATTATATTTATTTTTTTTATGGATTAATGGCACCATAAAGACTCGAATATTGAAGCACGCAGACCACGCCTACCATATCATCTTGATCATTTAGAACCATTCACAAAGCATGCAAGCCCTGCCTACCATTTTGTGCAAACCATGCAGACCATTCGAGAAATGAGAAGCATTTCATGCAAACCTTTTAGCATTCAGTGCAAGAATCGTTTTGTTCCATGCAAGTAATGTAGTAGTATGCTTCAGGGTCTGTACATGTCTTTTTCTTTTATACAATTATTTTATTTCACTGACTCTTGAAAATTTACAAATAAAATAAAAATTGTGTAGATCTATAAGCAAAAATTCAGTTTATAACAATAGTTGATGAATCAATGAATTCACTTACAAATAAAATGTTAATATTTTCTTTAAATTCATTTATGCATATCATTTCATTCGTCGGAAGATGCACTTCTCAGTAGTACATGTAAATGTAATCTAATAAAATGTTAGAAGACTGACTTTAGGCCTATTGTTATATGCAGTATGACCTTGCTTAATACTTCAAGTCGACCCGACAGACCCATGTGCCTGAGTTTTGACATGTATATGTACTGTCATGATTTGAATAGGGTCTCTCTTTCTCTCCTGGTAGTTTACTGGGGGACAAGAAGCCAGGACCCATATCTCAAAATTCAATTAACACAACAATTCAATGTACTATTTGGACAAAGATTGAATAAATTATCAAAAGTGAAATTATCTTAACCATAAAGCCCCTTATTTCTTACTGTGAGAATGGCCACGAGTTGATATACAGAGACACATACAACAGTTATAATGGTGAAGAAAATCACCAAGACAGGATAAACCCCTCTTCTTTTGTTATCCGAGAAGTAGACATTGTCTGGAGCTCCTGGGTTCTGGAGGGATGGTAATCTATTTACAGATAAGTGTCAGTTACTGAAATACAAGGAAATATAGTGGACACCTACTTAGACAACAGGGATATTTGTAGCATTAGATAACCAAAATAAATATGGAGATCACAATCTAATTTAGATACATTGTGAAATTAATACATGCTGATTTTAATTTCATGCTTTTGTTGACTTTTCCCGATAATGCAATGTAACGTAGAAGAAACCCAAAGGTTCCAACGATGAGTTCAGAGTAACTAAGAGAATACCTGTGGGTTCAAATGATGGCTTTTAATTGTCATGTAAAATGTTTGCATTTTGAAAGGTTCACATTTGACTGCCCATGTGCTACATAAGTTGGATACAAATGTGCACAAATACATTTAAACTTTTTGTAAGTCAATAAGCTTGTTTTGTGTATTTATATGTGCGAATGATGGAATGTGGATGGGTGGGGGTATGTATATAGGAGAAAGAGTGCCCCTATCCCAGGCAACAGGATTCTGTGTCTGGTCACTGCTTGCTCTCTCTCTCTCTCTCTCTCTCTCTCTCTCTCTCTCTCTCTCTTAAAAAGAATGACATTGTGTGTTACCCTTGCACAAGAATATATACTACTCAAAGTTTGATAAGGATCATATAGTTCTTACATTATAAAATCAATATATGAATTGATAAGACACGCAAATTTCATCATAGTGTTGGACTGACCCCTCTTGAGCCTCAAAACACAGGTTAGGTAGGGAAATGCATGCTGCAGTCATCATGAGTAGCACATGAAGCATGGTACCCACATTATTCACATTTCTGAGTGCTTGTCGTTGATTTGAATTTGGCCATTGTCTTTACATCTGACCTCGTTTAAGTCACTGTTACTCTATGAACATGCCTCCACAACGTCAAAGACGTCGTTTGACTATTGAAGAATTGGCCAGATGCATAGGAATGCTCGAAAATGGTGCAAGACAACTTCACGTTGCAGAGCTATTGGGGTGTCAGTCAGAGCGTTGTTTGCAGAGCTTGGAACCGGTATCAAGCTCATGGTTCAGCTTCTCATCGACATGGAGGCGGCAGAGAAAGGTCCACCACGCAGCAAGATGACCGTTTTCTCTTGATTTCAGCACGACGTCATCAGTTTGCAACGGCGACTGCGCTTAGAAATGATCTTCTGAATGCAACTGGAGTTAACATTTCCACGCAAACTGTGCGTAATCGTCTTCATGAAGGTGGTCTTCATTCCCGGAGAGCCTGTATTCGCATCCCTCTTACTCAGCGACACAGACAAGATCGTTTGAATTGGGCCAGGGCTCATGTGAATTGGAGGGTTGCTGATTGGGCCCCTGTACTTTTCACAGACGAGTCGAGGTTTTGTGTTGACTTCACAGATCGTCGTGCACGAGTGTGGAGAAGGGCAGGAGAACGATATCAGGACGCTAATGTTGCTGAACATGACAGATATGGTGGTGGGTCGTTGATGATTTGGGGAGGAATCAGTCGAGCTGGACAAACTGATCTCCATGTCCTAAGGCGAGGCACGATGACCGGAGTGCGCTACAGGGATGAAGTCCTGGATGTGTACGCGAGACCATATGCTGGTGCTGTTGGTCCTGACTTCATCCTCATGGACGATAATGCACGTCCACATCGTGCTAGGGTGGTGGACGAGTACCTGGAACGTGAGACAATTGTTCGTATGGACTGGCCAGCTCGTTCTCCAGACCTCAACCCTATCGAGCATGTCTGGAATATGTTTCAGGTAGCGATTTCACGTCGTCCTGTACAACCAGCCACCCTCCAGGAACTTGAAAATGTTCTGATCCAAGAATGGAACAATATCTCTCTTGCGTCCATTCAAAACCTCGTTGGAAGCATGAGACGACGTTGCCAAGCTGTCATTGGAGCTAACGGAGGCCATACCCGCTATTGACACTTGTTTGTGCAGTGTGAAATGGAATGTGCAGAGTTTAAACAATTCCGTGATCATGAAATTACCATGCTTTTCAGGGTACTCTCCCTTTACCTTAGGAGTATGCGATGAAATGTCATGTTTGCCAAATTTTTCTGTCACAATTTCTTGAAGTAAACATTTCTGAACATAAATCACTCTGTGTTGGTTGTCATTCACCTTTGTTGAAAGTTTTACAAGTGCTGAAAAATATGATCCTTATCAAACTTTGAGTAGTATATGTTTTTAAATAACATTTTCCCATATTACCCTGTTTAATATACATCTAATCATGATGAACACGAAATTCATGATGTAAAACCTTTGCCTTTTTAAAAAGTACCCAATCCCCGATGATATTTTAATCACCTTCTTTACATTCAGTTATCTTAATAGATAAATTAACAACATATTGAAATAATCAAATCAATCAATCAAAACAAAACAGGAAAAATAAATCCATAACAAACAGATCAACTTGAAAGCCCATCCAGTATTAAATCAAGGGAGATAAGTCGCATATCTTTATAGTAAAAACCAATAAAATTATACCGCGACGGGAACAGGTAGCAGACAGTCTTCCCACAAAGAGAACATGATTTACCTGAGTTCCCTCTAGAAAACCACGTTCGATTTTTTTGTTTGCAACTCTCAATGAACCTTGGTTTGGGTGAGCTAAACATTTTTTAAATCATTCAAAAATCTACAACATTCTGATTCACTCATTGATTTTTCTCTCTCTTTCATTCATCTTCTCCAAAATAAAAACTCACTGATAAAAATTGTATAAAATGCATTTGACTTTCTATAAAATTTCTCGTGTTTCAGTTGTTCCAAAAACCTTAAAATGGTACATTATCTTGATGCAATTATTTTCAAAATTCATGAATGGTTGTTGTCTGGTATTCCATGATAGACATCCTCAGCAAAAGTAAGACATACCATATAACAGATATTTAGGGTGGGAATAAAATTTTACAATTTAGTAAATAATAGTATGATTATAATTTTTATGGCTATGATCTTGGACATTTAATCATTATAGGCAGTGTGCGAAACTAACTTTAGACATCTGGTCCGCAATCTTTTTATTTCCTATAGACCACAAATTCCTATGGACGAAAATAAAAAAAGCACTAAAATTGGTACATGAAAACTGCAGAATCTGAAGATGCAAGATGTATCATGGAAAACCTTGCAAATATTACGAACATTGATTTGTCAGTTGTTTTTAGCCTTCTAAAAGAACAGTTAAAGCCTCTAAGATTTAGAGCTTGGTGGGTCCCCTAACTCTTTACAGAAGAGCAAAAACGGGTCTGTGTAGAAATAGTCACCAAGTTACTAAGCAATTACAAAGACTGTGATCAACAGTGATTAAATGTGATCATTACTGGTAATGAAACTTGGATTTACTTTTTTAAACCCGATACTAAATGCAACAACAAGGTTTGGATCTGAGAAACTGAATAAAGGCACATGTAAAGGGTGTTAAGAAAGTTCGTTCCATGATTTACAGCATGCCTAAAATTATTTATAAACAACTCATATACAAGTTTATATATTTTTAATAACCAGACAGTCCACCTTTGTTTTTCAATACATTTTTAATTCTATTTGGCATTGAATGAATCAAAGAAATCAAATGTTTCTGAGGTATCTCCCTCCATGCACGGTGAAGTCGGCGTCATAATTGGCACATTGTCGTTGGGTGCGGATCCTTGTAGGCCTCGCTGTCCAGAATACTCCATAGATTTTCGATGCAATTTAGGTCTGGGGAATTGCCTGGACATTCTACTTTGGTAATAAAGTTTGGTAGATTATTTTCACACCAATTCTGTGTTAGCAGGGCAGTGTGAGGGGTCGCTCCATCTTGAACAAATGTGGCGTGTCCTGGATATTGAAGTAACTTTCATTCATCGATCCTACCACTATTTTTCTGTCGATTTAGAGCAGGTTTTAGTTCTTTTTCAAGGATATTGTTCACATAATAATCAGCATTAATAGTTTTGCCGGCTGGAACAATGTGAAGTTTGGATAATCCCTGTACTCCCATCGCACCCCATACCATGACTTTAGCGCTCGACTTGACACAGTTTACATCTGGAACCTCATCTGACTGGGACCCCCATACAACATCGTCCTGTCGGTTCAGAACATGAAACAAATATTTCGTAGATTCATCACTAAAGATGTAGTTTTCCCAGTCTTCAGCCGTCAAATGCTTGTGATCACGAGCAAATTTCAATCTCTTTTGCCTCTGTGTTTTCGTCAATAGTTGATTTCTCGGTCTTTTAAATGCCTTCCATTTTTTAACTTTTCGCAAATAATTAAAAACAGTTACATGACTCACATTAAAACCTGAGTTCTTAAGTTCCTTGCTGCATTTCCTTGTTGATTTTCCTTGTTTGTATTTTATGTTTTCCACTTTTCTCTTCACTACTCCCACTATCTTCGAAGGCCGGCCAGATCTCGGTTGATCGGATAGTTGTTTATTTTGCTCTTGCCTTCGCCGCCACTTTGTTACCCATCGCTCACTTTTACATAGCTGCTTAGCCACATCCTTCACACTTAATCCTGCATCTAATAAAGCCAAAGCTTGAGCTCGTTCATTAATTGTATCAACACTTGTACAGGACGTCTGCTTTTTCACTGAACTCGGCATATTTATTTCATGACGTAATAGACACTTTGTTTACATCACATTATAGTAACACAAGAGAGTGCACATAGGGAAAGATAACTGCTGATATAATGAAAAAAAAGTCAATAGAGTTACCAGTAAAAATTTGAAACAAAAACATGTCGTTTTTCTATTTAATTTTTCAAATTTACAAACGGAACGAACTTTCTTAACACCCTTTAGATGAAAGTGAACGTACATAACAAGTTGATTCTGTTCCATCCCCCTCCCTCTTGTTAAAAATGTAATGCTCTGAATTGAATGATTCTTCATTAGATTTTGGAACATTTTATTATAGCAAAGGGGGTGGGCAGAAACAAATCAGTGTAACACAAACATTTATATAACTTGGTCAGATTTCCTATAGACAAATTGTTCTATTGCTGTTTCGATTGATGTAAACCAACTAGAATTTCTATGGACATTGTCTATCAGTCCACCATTAATTCCACACACAATATAGATATAGCAGGATTTAAACTTCATTATTATTTAGACAAAAATAAACACTCTGCCAAAAAACCCCTCATTATGTAACAGATGATTTTAAAAGACAATATATTTCTGCTAGTTGCATGCATTAAAGGAACTGACTAACAATGTAAGCATTTAAATACTGCAAGAGCCTTGATGGGTATATGGTAATGAGAAAACAGAGTTCATGTGTATGAGTCATAGTTTGCACCCATTTTGTAATACAAAAAACTGCATCAATTTCAACAATACAATTATAAATATGACCACCTGTGAAGGGATGTTCCATTTTGCAGTGCTCTTGTCAACACTGGCTGTATAAATGAAATTGTTCTATAGTTTATAAATGACCTATGACACATAAAAACAGTTAACAGCACCAGTACTGATCAGACAACATTTCATTGAGGTGACAAATGTAATCTCAGCTTACCTTTGCCAATAATGTAATACATCCCAATGACGATGATAATGGCCAGCGCAACTAGCTTGCTTATACTGATGACCACTTGAACCTTTGCTGCCCATTTGACATTATGGCAATTTATAGCTATTAGCAGACCTATATAAAACAAATTAAAAAGTACAATTAAGGAAGTACAGTACTGTTGCATATCCCTATAATAATAATAATAATGCATAACATCAAGATGTGTACACTTAATTTCAACTGGATTTTTGGAATTTGATTTCTGTCTTTTGTGTCGGATTTACTACCTTCTTTACAACCCCTGAAGCATTCCACAACTACACTTAAGGAGCACACTTGCACAGTGTGTACCAAAAACCCTTTTCCGGCACTGGTGTACATTCACTAGCCTGAATACTTGGTTTGACTAAACTAAGTTAAGGTTATACAGCCAACAATGAAATCCACATAAACGACTGTCAAGTGTATAAATTTAAAATAAAAATCTAAAAATATGAAAGCCCTACAATTATCAATAATTCAGTTATATAATATATATATGTATAATAGAATTAAATAATTCAGGAGATATTGCCTAAATGAACTTTTCTTTACCCCTTAACCAGTTGTATGTTGCTAATTTACAAAAAAGACAATAATTTCTCAATGTAATTAAAATTAGATCCTTTGATTCACTCATCTACAATTGCTACACAGCCTCTTCAAGATCAGGATATAAAATGCAAAGGAAATTAAAACAAATTAACACTTGCTAAGACACATATATAGTTGAATTTGACACTCCAGTGACCTTTTGTAAAATGTAAATATATCTGTGCCAACCTAGATAAAATATACCTGCTTTCAACTTGACATGAAAAGAATAAAGTCTACTAGCGTGATGGGAGACATAAAACCATTGAAACCTGGAAGCAAATAATTTTCATTTGCAAGTGAACAGTGGATGATTTACACTGAACACAGCATGGACAATACTTTGCATATAACTGTTTTAAATGACAACCAAACCTACGAAATGCTACTAGATATCATTAGAATAAACAATTTTATGTGAGAACCAAACCATTTCTGTTGGGAATGAAACAATTTTATGTGAGAACAGAACACTTGGGATAATTGAAGAAAATCAAAATCCTTGCCACATGCATATCTTCAATACTCATACAAACACTCTGTAAAATGAAAAGTCTTCACTTGAAAACTGGGAGGAATCACGTAATCTGCATGTAATTTTTTATTCAATACCAACAAATTTTAACAACCTTTACACAAATTTAAAGAAAATCATAATTTTTGCCACATGGAGAACACTTTTTAAACAACCAACCCTATCTCACTATTGAAGGTACATGACCCTTCATTTCAACAAACTTTAATCCAGTTCAGCTATGCTAGGATACTTTGTGGCATTTACGACCCATTAGTACTGGAAAAGATTCATAGTCCAGAGTGATAAAAATAGAAAACAGCAGACAATAGATATATATATGACTGTTGGATTCCAATTACAAACACTCTCTCAAGGTTTTAGCTCAATATGTAATCTAAAATTTTAAGCTATTTCAGGGGGCAAATTAGCCCTATTTCAAACATAGCCCCTTTTCACCAAGACAATTATGCAAAAAAAAAAAAAAATACTTACAAAATACACAAGCAGCCAACAATGCAAGTCCTTCTTCAGGAATGTCACAATCTGGAAATACGGGTTTTAAAATGTACAGTGAAAATATCAAAGCTGAAGCTGCGATTCCAACTGGACATATTAGCAAAAAGTTTATCCACAGACAGATGAATGCAGGGATCTTTCCAAATGCCCTCTTGATATAAACATATTCTCCACCAGACTCGGGAATCGTTGTTCCAAGTTCTGCATAGCATATAGCACAAAGAGTATTATATATGCCACATAATACCCACATCACCAAGGACAGACCCACAGATTTTACTTCTTTCAATATACCAACTGGAGAAACAAATATGCCAGATCCAATAATGATCCCAACAATAATGGCAACTCCATGCAGTAATGTGATTTGTCGCTTGATGACAACCTTCTCGATTTTATCATCACCAACATCATCAGATTTCTTTGAAGATCCCATTGATGTATTTTCTAAAATGTACAGATAAAGTCTGACCTGGAATAAAAAAGATTATTATATCTCATGTAAATATCAATAGTGAAAGAGAATCTGATTGGTCGAGCAGGTCACATGACCGTCATGTTTGACCTGCAGCAAATCATCCCGTTCCCAGCTACGCATTTAAGTGCGACGTCATGATACATCCAAGTAATTTCCTGTTAGTGAATTATACTTCGAAAGACACAATAGGAATTTAAATTAACTCGGGGTGGGATTACAAGTTCCTGATATACATTTTAATCATGTACATATATTGTTTGATATACAAATTAGATGTACTAAGAAATCAGGATTCATGGAGAAAGGAAACATAATAGTTATCATATCACTTTACTTTGTAGCTTGTACATTCTAAAATGTTGTCGGTGCTAGCACTGGAGTGAGCTCAGCTATATAAATGAGTGCATCCAGGATTTTTTTCTTTTGTAATTTTAATTGTATTTCTGTACATAGTCTTACTTTGTTTGGTATAATAAAAAGTGATTTATTGCATGAATGTTTGGGAGATCTGAAGATATATTCACCGAAGAACAAGAGGTTCACAGTCACCCGAGTATTAGTTAAAAGTATCACTAGTCTCAAAGGCTATAAAACGTTGAAAAAATTTCCTGTTCTGCGTATCCAAGCTAAATTCTAATATTCAGCAACAGTACAAAATAAGATGTGTTCTTAAAACTTATGTGACTTGAAAGTGCCTATACTAATGAAAGACTTTACATGATATATGAAGCATAATTCAACATGATATGATTAATATGGATCCACCCTAGAATCAAAACCGTGGGGTTGAGAAATTCATAATTTTGGTACATCCTTTTCTGCTTTTCCTATATATACATTTAGTTTTCATACTTAAAGAAGTTTTTTTAAAAGATAAAGACAATTATCACAATAATAATTTTGGCCTCACCCCATAGCTAAAACCCTTACGTCCTCAGATCATGAAATTTACAATTTTGGTAAAGGACAACCTACTCCTTCTAATATCTACTTAGCTTCAGTTTAGTTCGATTAGCATTATAGAAGATATTGTTTAAATATTTTACACATATACCCTATATATATCATGTTTGACTTTGCTTTGAAGTCAGAACCTCTACAATTTTTACAATTTTGGTAGAGATATTCCTGTTCTACATCACTATGCATTAGTTTTTCTTACTGATGTTCAGTTGTAGAGAAGATTTTTGTATATTGGTCAATTTTTGCCCCACGCCTAAGGTCCCAGGGGTACAGGAGACATGAAATTTACAATTTACACCACCCTTGTCCCAAATATGCTTCATACCATAGAACTGGAATGGTAGTTCAAGAAATTAACAATGCCCCCAATAATGACAAATTCCAATAATGGTCATGCCAATTTTAAAGTTTTTAAAAAGTAGACAAAATGCCAACTGCAAGGTCATAAGGCCAACTATCTTGGAACCAATAGGAAGGTTTTGCCACAAGAAATACTCATGTGAAATATGAAAGCCCTAGTATTTACCATTTTTATAAGAAGATTATGGCCAATATCAACATATTTGAAAAGTAGATCAAATGCCAAAGTCAAGCTCAAGACATTTAGTACCAAAAAGGTCTTGTCACAAGGAATACTCATGTGAAATATCAAAGTCCTAGTAATTACCATTCAAAAATTATGACCAAGTTTAAAGTTTTTTGAAAGTTTGTCAAACACCAAGGTCAAGGTCACAATGTCAAATACTTTGGTACCAATGGAAAGGTCTTGTTACAAGGAATATTAATGTAAAATATAAAAGCTTTAGTACTTACCATTTAAAAGTTAGGGCCAAGGTTAAAGTTTTTAAAAAGTAGATCAAACACCAAGGTCAAGGTCAAAATTTTTTGTACCATTGAAAAGGTCTTGTCACAAGGAATATTCATGTAAAATATCAAAGCTTTAGCATTTACTATTCAAAAGTTATTAGGAAAGTTAAAGTTTCAGACAGAATGACAGACAGGACAAAAACAATATACCCCTCGATTTTTGACCTTGAGGGCATAAAAATGTTCAAATGTTATTGCACAATGAATACAATAGTCACCCGAGTTTACTCAGGTGACCTAAAACAATCCTTTGATCAATGTTTGTATTTGTTCCTTGTCTGAACACACATATGTATACAAGTCTACAAACTTGCAAGCATAAATTTTCAATACATGTATAACTATGATTCTGTGACAAGGGGATAGGTATTGATGATTTTAAAATGTAGAAAAAGTAGCAGAAAATAGGTGCATCAATATATATTGCAATGTTAAATGAAAGGCATATATGGCCTAACTGTTCATATGAGTATCACACAACTTCTAGAACAGAAGTAAATACAATGTGTAAATCATTAAAATGTCAGTTTCTGCTAAATAGTGTTTTAATTTTCCATTATAAATTTATGGCATTGACAATTATTTTCAATTTTAATTATCTTGGTCGAAAGACCTATAGCACTTTAGCACTTTTATATATATAAAAAAAAAAACACTACAAAGAGAGAAAAAAATTCATGCTATCCGACTTATTTATGAAGATTAAAAAAAAAAAAAAAAAAAAAAAAAAAAAAAAAAAAAAAAAACCCAGAAAACTTACAAGTCAGAAAGGACCCAAAATAAACACATCATGTGCTTTAACAGAACTATGTGTATCTGGTCAGATAGTTGAATGGACATGGTCTGTACATCCATCTTAATTTTTTTCTGGATTCAGATATATATCATGTGTCATACAATGTGCTGACATCTAATTAATATTTTAAAATCTGAGCCCCCTGTCTCTGTAATAACAAAACTGATAAATCTGAAAACTGAAAGGGGTCTTCCTCTTCCTAATTCAAGCATTACCTTTAAATTCTATGAAAATCTTCTCGAGTAATTCCAAGTTTTTGAGTGTCAAAGAAAGTGTTATTATGTCAATTCTACTTCTCGTAACTCTGTTTTTAACAAAAAGGCTAAGATAATGAACAATACTCAATCTTGTAATTCCTATAAAAAATACAAATCAGAGAGATGAACAAACATGGACCCCTGGACATATACCAGAGGTGGGATAAGCTGCCTAGGAGGAGTAAGCATCCCCTGTCAATATATCAAGAAAGCCAACAAATCTGAATGACAGGAGTCTTCCTCTGCCTAATCCAGATAATATACATGTATAAAATTCATGAAAATCTTCTAAAGAAAACTGAAGTTGTCAAGTGTCACAGGAAGTGCTGATGAATGGATGGACAGACAGACAAAGTGATTACTATTACAAGACACTCACAGTGACAGTTACGAAATTTTGTTACAGAGAGCACTGACAGTTTAAAATTTTGTTACAGAGAGCACTGGTAGATTTAGTCAGTTTTAAGGCACGAACAACAATTTAAAGTACACAGTAAAATTTAAACAAAAGTAAGAACATCATATGGGAAAATTTCTTCATAGATATGTAGCACCAGTCTTATTAAACTCTTGACAGAAAATTTTAAATCTCAAACTAATTTTTTACAGTTTAAAAGTACCATCTCTCCCCCTCAAACGGAGGAAACTGTCACAGTGTTGTATAGCTTGTACCATTTGGTAAGAGATGTGTGCTAATTACCTGTCCGTTTTATTTTCGTGTCCTTTATCTGTTAAATTTCAATTTCCCCTACCATTTACGTAATACTCCCATTATTATCTGCATTGTGATAAGAACATTTCTCTTCTGTGTGCTTAATGTTCAGTTCTTGTGGCTTCCATGTAATGTTCTGTCTTCAATGTATATAAATTTGTTTTCTTATTTTACCATTACAGGAATATACCAAAGATAATTAATGTCAGTAAAAAGCTTACTTGAGCTTGTGACATATCATTTTATTAAACATGTCAAACTGACTATTAATAAAGCTTACCTTTTCTTATTTTGGTGCAAAAAACAATATTTAAAATCAAAAATGTGCTAAATATAAAGTTTCAAATTATCACCTTAACATAGAGGTATGAAGATATATGAATTAAACGCATGGCAAAGGAAAATAGATTAGAATGCTCTAGTATGCTAAAAATGCTCATCTGGTGAGATAGACAAAGTACAATTTCTGTTTTCTTTATGAAAAATATACAGAAAAGACATGGAAGACCTAGCTGCTTGGAAGTCCTGTGGTGGATCCAGAAAATTTTCAAGAAGATCATGCTGCAACCCATGATGGTACTGTTTTTACCTTTTCAAACCCAGGGGGTTGTAACCACTGTTAATTCCCTTTAGATACACCAATGAAATTGGTAATGTGTAGGTCTCTGGATCTGCATGAATACTTTATCAACATTTTATATTATGTTTATTTTTAAGGATGTTCACTGTTCAGTGCAAATAATTCCCTGCAATGGTTGGATTTAAAACCCATGGTTTACTCTTTCTTATTCCAAACATGACCTTGTTTATCCTTGAATTTTCCCTCTTGTAAACTTCTGGTCGCCATTAAGAGGTGTGACAAACTTGTGATACATGAATATGTGCCAATATTCCATATTCCTCTATCATTTGGTAACACAAATATTGGCAACATACCAATCTTCCAATGATTTAACAAACTATTGTGAGTTAATTGCAAATTTGTTGATATTAAGATATATAAAACATGTATTTACGAAAATATAACCAATGAAATTCTATAGTGCATATGCATCATTTGAATTGTTTTATAAGTGTGATCAAGTTGTCTGCCATTTGTTTTGTTTAAAAATCAGAATATATTTGCATAAATATAATTTCCAAGTTCAATTATATAAATGTAAGCTGTCAAAAAGTTGTCATTAGCAGTTGATTTAATATTAGTTTCAATGTTTGTTTATATATTTAATATGACCATGATGGCCAGCAATAAAGTCCAGTGTATGATAATATGTATCTATTAGAATCAAACCCTTACACAATTAGATCCATGACTGATTGATTGTTTGTTGTTTTCCACCACACTCAACAATTTTTTTAGTTATAGGTGGCATCCAGTTTTTATTGGTGGAGGAGAGAACCCAGATACAATATACCCAGGAAGAAACCACCGCCCTTCCAAAAGTAAACTGGCAAACTTTCTCACATATATTGGCGTGAGCAAGAATCAAACCCGTGCTGATTAGAGGTGAGATGTCTTGTGATTTTGAGTGTGATGCTCTAACCACTTGGCCATGGAGGCCCCTCAATTTGATCCAATTAACCTTTACACAACCAAAAGATATATTGTATCTGTGTATTCAGAGATCCATTTATCTTCATAAACTTTTTCTGATGTTGCTAATAATTGTGTATGTTTATGGACTTAGGTACATAATCAAGTTGACACCCTCATACAGATAAATAAAGTTTGTCCTCACTTTACTGGCACCACTCTCTCTCTCTCCCCGTTTGTCAAGAAATATGTAATAATAAATGCAATTCCAGTCTGAAATAAGGCACCCTGATCAGCAACTGGAGACAAGTAACATAAATGCTTTTGAGGTGTGTTTACACACTCATTCTCAGTTATAAGGTGCAAATAATGTCATACCCTTGTTAATAAATATCTAAGGTGAAGACATAATATCCTTTCTCTCTCTCTCTCTCTCTCATGGACCAAGCCTGTAAAGTGAGAACGTGGAATCCAATCAGAGTCTATGTGAAATAATCATCTAAACTAGGTTAATTTTAGAGAATTCATAAAGAGCTCAATATTCATCATTTTAAGACCACCATCCTCTTTGAAAGTTGCATTAATTTTCTTGAAATTTTTTCTGTTTTTTTATCCCATATAAAATTATAGAAAACTTCTTCCAATTCTTTTATCCATTTTTTGTCAGGCTGTATAAGAACAGTAAACAAAGGAGTGATTTTGGATAAAAGCAAACATTTTATGATTGTAATTTTTTCAAATGGAGATGTCCCTTTTAAACTAGAATTTCATCTCCTTTTAAATGTGTTGAAAACATTTTTCAAATTCAAATGTATTATGTTTTTAGATCCACAGTGTATATTATTCCATGCATATGCCTAATGTACATTGTTGCTTCGTCCATTGATGTCCTGTTTCATTACATTATGTGGTATGTGAAGTTAACATTGGAAAAAAATCTATAAAGCTTTTATCTTTTTTTTTTTTTGGTGATGTTTGGCTTAAGTCCTGAAAATCTGGAAAATTGAAAAAGAAGATTTAAAGAATTTTTTTTAGACTTTTTTCAGACATATTGAAGTAAGCATATTTTTACTTTACCTGGATTTTTATTCCTTTCAAATTTTTGTTTTGTTTAATCCCATGGTTTCTACATAAACTGACAAAGGTTAAATATATAGAGAAAATTTCCGAGAAACACGTAACCTTTCTAAGATAGCTTGTCACAAAATCTCTTTCATTCATGTACTAATTTAACACAAAAGACTTGCTGCTCCAAGTTTCCATCATAATTTTCATTTTATTTTTATGGAGACCTTTTCAAACATAAATAATTCACTTCCAAATATATTTTAGTTCCATCTACATCTAGACTTGGACAATGGAAATGCATTTTGTTTTTGATACACAGAATAAATTTGTAGATCATGTTCTCTGCAACTAACGTAACCTACCTATTCAAACATCCGTGAACCTGCTTTTACAAGAAGAATCAGAGTTTTCTGGGTAACCTGATTTCCAATGATAATGTATCTTTATACAGCAATTATTGACACATCTATTTTTTAAATAAAACGATCGTAGTTCAAAGAATCATCATACATTACACTGTTACTTTTATGTATTGAGGACTGTAACGAATACCAACAGCATGGGAGCGGATTTCTGTGTGCATTAGCTAAATTCACACATAAAACTGCACGATACTGTAGGTGACAAATAAAAATAAAAGAAACTCACACAAAGCTCTGCTAATCACCTTCGTAACTTCGATGTGTCGAGGTAGAAACGTGCTTATATCTGGGTGGGTGTAAAAGTAGTCCTGGATACGCAGTATGATGCAATAATGTATATTCATAAACATTTCTTTGTATTGCATATTTTATGCAACACATTTTTCCATTTCTTTATCATAATTTTCCTTGATATTTTCCTTGCATTTAATGTAGTACCCTTTGATGGAGAACATAAGTAGTGCACCACAGACACTTGTATTACACTGGTTCATTTTTTAAGGGTCCGGAGCCAATGGAAATGGACATAGGAGGGAAAAAACAAAAACAAAAACAAAACAAAAACGAACTGAACTACCCATTACACATGAGACATAAACTTTTCTCTCTTTTGTTTAAACATAGCTTGAGACCCGAAATAAAAATAAAGAAAATAAAAAAAAATTCACGTGAAATA
This sequence comes from Ostrea denselamellosa, assembly GCA_024699665.1. Classification (NCBI taxonomy): domain Eukaryota; kingdom Metazoa; phylum Mollusca; class Bivalvia; order Ostreida; family Ostreidae; genus Ostrea; species Ostrea denselamellosa. The sequence continues at coordinate 73,185 of JAMZEH010000048.1, read as the reverse complement.
ACGGCAAGAGGCCCATGGGCCACATCGCTCACCTGAGACACCATGGCCGTGGTTTTCATTTTTAACAGAATTTTTTTCTTTCAATCTTTATTCCCCTGAAAAATCTTGACTCCATGATACGACAATACGACGATGAGCCGTCTACAACTGGTACGGGACGATTTCTCGCTTGACTGTTATGATAAAGATGTATTTTCTTTGAAATCCAAAGGACGTGGACTTATTTATTTCAAAGAGGCAGGGGATCTGGATATTCTCTTGTAGGTTCATTACCTCCAAAAATTGCTGCAAACAACATAAGTGCAAAGCTGTAAATTTTCATTTTCATTAAGCATTTCATATATATATATATATATATATATATATATATATATATGTGTGTGTGTGTGTGTGTGTGTGTGGATTGATTGTTTGTTTGTTTTACATCCCGTCGGAATTTTTCACTCATATTGAGACGTCACCAGCTGTAGGTGAAGTACCACAAATTTAGACCTATGCTTAGCGCTCAGGGCCGTAGCTGTGAGGGTTCATTAACGTGCCAACGCCTTCCGCGACACGGGACTTCCGTTTTTAAGCTCATATCCGGAAGACCCGTGATTCTCACTTCTAAATGCCGAGCGTTTGGCGAAGGATCAATCACTGCCTATGTTTACGTCTTAGGTTTGACGCGGCATATATATATATATATATATATAATAAATTTAATAATAATAATAATAAATTTGAAAATTAATAATAAAACAAAAACTAAAAAAAAAACAAAACAAAAACAAAACAACAAACAAACAAAGAAGAAGTAGAAGAATGACCTCCCTGTAGAATCAGTGAGAAAACCCCAATCCCAACTCCTCCAACTCCCTCCTTCCACTTTTTTTCAATTCAATTATTTTATTGATACACCAAACACTATGGCATAGAATCATGTTACACATTATGAGATACATAATGATAATAAACTAAATAATAACAGTTCATATACATATATACATATACCTAGAAATATATATATTTACATACACATGTGACATCAAATTGTGTTCTTTTTTTCTTCTTTTTTTTGACAACTCCCTCTCTCCCTCCCCCCCCCCCCCCCCCGCCAATTCCTCATTCTTTCTTTAATAATTATGGTAGTTATGAATTGAAATGTCATTACCCCTGCCCAGGAATTGGGATTTAAGATGATCAGCTAAACAACTCGTCAAGAATTTTAAACATTTCCCCCCCCCCCTTTTTTTTAAAAAAGATGTATTTATCTGATCAGGCCATAATAATCAAGTTAAAGTAAATCATTATTGACCTCTGCCCCCGTGTTTCTACGTCCTATCTTAAAGATTTAATATTTACACACGTACAAAGGCTCAATGTGAAGACAATGTTCAATGTAAACAATGCACATAAATGTACTCCTTAACCTTACAACAAACATCTTTACAACCAGCGTTGAATACGATGGAAAGTTTTTTGAGGTGTGTACAAAATAATATCATTCTTACCTTAGAGCAGACGTACATGTAACGGGTGATTTTTTGTGGATTCAGCTGTGTGTGTGGTTGTCCGCAAGCTTTCACCCATCGTAAACAATTGTACTAATTTGTAGAAATTGCTGTTCGATTTGGAGAATGACACAAATCTAACATTTTTCAATCTATCGGGGTAAGTGTGTCGCTGTTAAACATATTTTACCTATATTGCCTCAGTAATACTAGTATCATATATATAAATTAAGTTGATATACATCACATTAATGTTTGACAGAGGTTATGGGGGAATATTACTCAACCAATAAGATTAGCTATAACTACGTAACAACTGCCGTTGCGAATGACATCATGAAAGAGTGAATTGTGTCCCAAACCAAGAGGGTCACGGCATATAGCCATCATAAAAGAACACAAGGTCAAATATCATGGTATGAAATGTAAGGTTAACTTTTCTTAAAAGGAGATCAAAATTCAAACCAGAATGCAAGTTTTAAAACTTTGATATCAAGAGAGAGTTATTGTTAATTACAAGGAATGCAAACATCAGATATGAGAGAGAGAGAGAGAGAGAGAGAGAGAGAGAGAGCATGAGAGCATCCATTCAAAACTTATGAGCAATGTTCAAGTTTTGGTTAAAGATTTGAAATTCAAGATCACACATCATGGTATCACATTCATGAGTTTTTTACCATAAGGAATCTACACTCATAATATGAAAGCCCTACCTTGAAAAGTCCAGGAGACAATGCCTAAGTTATGTTTTCTTAAAAGTAGGTCAAACTCCACGACCATAAGGTGCGCCAAATTAACAAAAACTGACATAATTTACGATATCTTTAATTGATAGAAAATTTCATCAGATTTTCATTAATTCATATGATGTGCACAACAATTCAATTACAGATCCCTTTAAATAATCAACGATAACTTCAATTCTGAATTAGTGCGTGTATTAATTAAATCGGTGATAGCATTAATTATTCTGCTAAATCGATGCATGCTATAATTGAATTGTTGCTATCTTTAATTGAATTGATGTGCGCTACATTTCACTGAAGAGAGTACTTAACATTTCAATACGCGAGTTTCGATATGCGTCCGAATTATTTTCCTTTGGAGAACTCTCGTACATAGTAAGGCGGGCACAATTTGTTTACATGCGGGAGTGGAACAAATCAAACTAATTAAAATCAGATCTTTATAACCATTACACTGGACTCCTCCAGTGAAACGATTAGAGAAAGATCTAATTCTAATTAGATTATCGAAGATATTCATCACTGCATAAGTTAATGTACTCATTAAGTTTCTCATACGCAGTTTCATCACCCGAATTAGACTGATACACAAACTAAGTAAATGATAAGCAGGCGCGGATCCAGAATTTTTTCCAGGGGGGGGGGGATCGAACCTTTTCACAAAATCGAACCCGTGATATAATGTTCAATCCTTTACTTTCCAACTCTCGAAGGAAACGCTCTATATAACCACTGCACCACGTGGGCGACCTTTTTGTCGTGTATTGATGTTTTCTGATAGAAAGTATTATTTAGCTAAAGAGATAATCTTCGTACAAGAAATTGTCGGGTGAGGAGGGGAACAAAAGCAGGGCGCCGGGTTATCCGGCATATCCACACAGTGCGTGTCGGGTGGCCTAGACATACAGTGCATCAATGTGGTGTCAATGAAAATAATCTAGTTTATGTTTCCTGTTGTCCCATATCGTCAACCTGGGAAAATATATCCAACTCACACATAGAACATCCGATTGAACGGATTATAACTAATAGACCAACAAACTTACAACACTATTCGAAGGTGAATATTGGGAACCTATCATCTTTGAAAAGGTCTGATACGCACACCGTTCATGAGGTCTCTATGTCGACAGTAAACTGTAGATCGGTGAGAAATAAAGCACTCTCTGTGTGTGACTTTATACTGTCAAATAAAGTTGACTTACTTGCCATAACAGAGACATGGCTAGGGTCATCAGTCGACAAAAGTGTCATTTCCGAGTTAAAACCCGACGGTTTCAATATACATCATGTATCTCGATCCTCCAAACGAGGTGGTGGCATAGCGCTCGTCTACAATTCTGACATGAAGGTAGAGCGAATTTCAAGCAGTATACAAAATACCCATTTTGAAATGCTAGAATGCGTAGTCAGTGGTGAAAATGATAGGTTTCATCTATATGTGATCTACCGTCCGCCTCCATCAAGGACTAACAATTTCCGTAACACCGTGTTTTTCGATGAATGGTCGGACTTTTTAGATCAAGTTTCCGTCATTCCCGATGAAATTGTCATAACCGGAGATTTAAATTTTCACCTAGACGATCCGAAAGATTTTGATGCTCTCAAATTCTTACAATCACTCGATGATCATGGACTTAGACAGCATGTAATCGGTCCGACGCACCAACGTGGGCATACACTGGATGTTCTGATCACGAGAGAGAATGACTCGATTTTGCATGGAAAACCTATTACACATGATCCAAATCTGGACTGTACACTACTAGTGCAACCTCGAATCCGCACCAAAATATACGGCGAGAGACGCTTGGACAAATCTGCGGCCACTTTCTGGAACAACTTGCCCAGATATTTGAGAGATAAACAATCCATGTGGGCTTTTAAGAAATCTCTCAAAACACACCTTTTTAGACTTGCATACGGAAATATTTAACTCACTTTTACCATGCATGAATTACTTTTAAAACTCATTTCTATTATTGTTCTTTTAAGTTATGTGTATTTCTTTTTACATGTATCGGTCATATTAAAAAAAAACAAAAACAAAAAAAAAACGTATGTATGTATGTGTATGTATGTGTACGTATGCAAGTGTATGTATATATGCGATGTGTGTGTGTGTGGTGTTTTAGTGTGCTATATTAGTCTTTTTTGTAGTTAGCGTAACTAAATATAATTTGTGTTTTAAAATACCCCATTTAGTCTTTTTCTTAATTTCTCTATGTTGTATGTAAGCTTGGCGATATATTAATTGTGTCTGTTGTAAAGCGCTTAGAGTAATATTTATAATGTTAGATAATGCGCTATATAAATGCCTTGTAATAATAATAATAATAATAATCTCTTGGATTACTTGTGTGTTTCTCTGTGTTGCTGCATGTAGCAAACCCTTGGGGGTTTTAATCACTATATCAAGGTTGTCTGTAATTTGTTTTGCATCTTCAAAGCAAGACTCAAATTCGGTATCTACCGCTCTACAAATTTCTTTGATCCTATCCACGTTTTCCTCAATTAACTTATTTGTAGTACAAATTTCAATATCTCTTTTCTGAAGTTTGCGAGTCTAAGACTATTGCATCTAAAACATACCTTACAAACACAAATGTTATCAACACAGAGAAGAACGTCATCGAAGCCAAAAGCCCCTGTGCGGTCACTTAAGTTTGTCTATCCCAAGGTCAGTCTTCACTGGTACTTTCATCAAGGTTTTGATTGAAAATATGCTGAAGACATCTGGTGACGAACTTGTACATAGTGTAGAACACATCAAAGCAGATATGACTCTCAACCCACCTAGTCTTACAGAGTCCAACTAGTTTCTTTCTTGAAAAATCTACAGACCCATCATTTTTTATAATAGTCTCAAGAAACCCTTGTCGTTTAGGGGAACTGTCAAAGAAAAGAAACACTGATTGAAGGACATCTATCATATTCCTCACAAGGGGTAATTTGCAGGCTGAAGCGATGCTCAGATTCAATACATGACTCCGACAGTGTGTGTACAAAGCTAATTGGTTTAGAGACTTGATTCGTCCCTGACACCCCCGTTTTTCCGATGCCATTGCTGCTGCACCATCGTATGCTTGCCCTCGCATGTTCTCAACAGGAATTGCAAGCAAGCGGAGGATTTCAATAAGTTTATCAGCAATTGCTTCCCCAGTAGTTCTGCCTATATTTGCAAAGTCAAGAAATTCCTCCTTAATGATGGCAGGGTGTTCTCTAGTATCAAGAAATCTGAGACACAAGACTAAAACTTATTTGTTAGCGTACTTGTCAGTTACTCATCATGAAATAAAACCCCCTCCCTTGTAAACCCTTCAAAACTTTACCTGTGGTGTGATTTCCAATGAGTTGGATAACCCATTCTGAATGGTTTTGCTGGTATATAAGGCATTCTTTTTCGCATTTTGTAGATGAGACCTGAGCTGCTCATCATGCTTTGCCAACAGCTGTAACATTGCCAGGAAATTACCTTTATTTGAGGAATCACTTGTGGAATCATCTCTGTGTCCTCGGAGAGGAATATTTTGTTTCCCACAAAGAATGATCGTATCTACTATTTTCTCAAGCAACTTTATTTTGTGCTGATATTATGCCTGATTTTGCTGATTGAATTTATACGGAAATAACGAAGATGGCACTTCGGATGTCATCTTGGTTGTGTGATAAACAGATTTGGCACTCTTGTGGTGTTCTGAATTTTGATGCTTTAAAAGGCAGATGTTTTTCCAAGGGCTTTCTTATATGCAATAAAAGGTTGCGTAACAAATGTATTTTGATGTTGGACATCTGACTGAGGAAACATGACACAAAACTTACACAGACCGCCATTTAACAGCTTGCTGAAGGTCAACCATGAAAACTGATTCATCTAAGACTGAAATGATAAAGTCTTTTTGAGTTCACCCGTATTCGTTGTTTGAGCACGACCTGTTTTTAACTTGACGACATCGTCTGGCAAGGGTTGATTCTGATTATAACTTATCTTTTCAGCTGAGGACATTGTGTTCCACTTTATTGCACCTGTTACAATTTTACCAAGATCAGAAACATTCGAATCGTCAAGACGTCTCCATATGAGTGAAAGATTCTCGAGCGGGACGTTAAACAATATTTAAATCAATCCGAATCGTCAAAAGATGTTTTATCTTTATCATGTTCTGTTGTCTTAATAAATTCATTGTCATCAGATTTAATATCCGTCTTTTCATTTTGTGGGTCCATGGTGATTTCCGGGGTATCATCTGAATCAATACAAAGTTTTGACTTTTTCTGGACAGGCTCCTTCATTTCATTGGATTCAGTAGGTAAAACTGGGAAACAAACCACAAAATGATTTGGTGACCAATTGTTTGGGTTGCTATTTTCAGTGTGTGAACACATGATGTAGATGGGGGAACCCTGATATACCTTTTCATCTGAAAATGGCTTTATTTCTTGATGAAGAAAATGTCTGTTTACAGCAACATTTTGTATTGTTGGATAAATGCTATATATTGGATGATCCAGGGCATTTGCCGCTGCGAAAAAATTAATCAAAGAACAATATTCCCCTGATTTGATTGAATTTAGAGATTCATTCTGAATCGACTTGAGACAATTCCCCGCGGTACAAGTGATATGTCCGATACTGACGTCTCCACAACATATTGTACACATGTGGGTTGAGAACATATCTTGTCGCAAGTTGCCTGTGACGTATACTTTCTCGAATTTTTTACAAGTTCTTATACGGCCATGGCACGAAGTTCGATATGTCTCTCTTCATGACCAAAATTGGATTTAGAGAGGGTCCTATACAAGCAATTGCCATCCCCGTGCACTTTCACGAGACAAATATCCACTGGGCCATCTTTTGCATAAAGCGCCTTGGCAATTTTGTCCAGATTACCATCTCTGGGCAATGTATCGGACCTCATTAACTCAGATCACATGTGTAGTCTTTATTGCAACTTGCGTATCTTAACGATATATCGAACTACAAGACTTGCCAGCCTTTTGCTGCTTCTTTCAATAAAGAGGCATGTAAAAGATCAAAATCCCTTTCACCCATGATATCTTTTGCATCAATTACTAAGCAAGTGATAAAATTGAAAGGAAATGATAATCGGATTACTGTGAGAGAATTCTATAAATTTTTACTTGAATGATAAACAAATACTAGTCTGTCACATTGAGTCTGAGACAGACTGAGAGGTATACTAAAGCCGATGACTTTATGACGATGCAGTAGCATAATGACAAGATAATGACGTCAATCACTCTTGATAGGATATTAAACTATTCGATCCTGTTTAGATTCGTTTAGAAACTCGAATAACATTTGTGATTTGATTCTAACCTCATAATGACATTACAATACTAAGAAAGTTAATTCAGAAAAATTTATAATATAATAGCAGTCAACTCACTTTTCTTATAAGTCGTTATATTGTAATTTTTCTATCTTTGCAAATTCAAGGGGGGGGGGGGGGGGGTCCCCGCCCCCCCCCCCCCCCCGCCCCCTCTAGATCCGCGCATGATAAGTATTCAGGAATTAATTCTCATTAATTAGGCCTTACGTTATTTCGTTGCTCGTACGTATCATATATTGGATATCACTTGCAAATGTGACATTGTTTTTATATTTCCACTTTAGTAAAAATTTCTTTCGATAGTATTTTGCATTTTCTACATATACATATATAAAGAGAAACCGCTTTTAATACATTTTATCGTCTTCTTCACTGACTGTAAGTTAGCTCTGTCCCACTTAGGCATTCAAAGTTCCACAAATTGCGCCTCCTACCCAGAAAGCTAAAACGTGCATCAATTCAATTAATTCAGCAATAATTGAAGTATTGTTCTCTTAATGATATCATTAATTCAATTAATTGATACGCACGGCAAGTCTTTTAAAGACAGCAACTATCTTACTAGGTAGGGTGGCTGTTTATTTGATTTACATCCGGTCGAAATTTTTGCATTCATATTAAGGTATCACCACCAGCTGTAGATGAAGTACCACAAATTTAGACCTATGCTTAGCACTCAGGGCCGTAGTAGTGAGGATTATTTAACGTACCGACGCCTGCCGCGACAAGGGACCTCCGTTTTTAAGCTCATATCCGAAAGACCCGTGGTTTTCACCTCTAAATGCCGAGCGTTTGGAGAAGGACCAATTACTACCTATGTTTACGTCTTATAGATTTGACACGGCCATAGTATGAGCTGGGCTCGAATTCACGACCTCCTCTATCACTGAACTACAGCAACCGGTACTATCTAATTAGGGATATCTTCAATTCAACACATCTACGATTAAATTAATTAATAATCTCTGTAACTGAATTGTTGCTCTCTTTAAACGAATTGATGCCCGCATTAATCTCTTACGCAAAATCGTTATAATGATATATAAAGATAGCTTCAACTAAATTAAAGAGAACATCAAACCATTTACACCGAGCTCCAAATAAAATTTTGCGAGTAATAATTCCACCACATTGATGTGGTCATCACTTAAATAGATGAGAGCAATAATTGAATTGGTGCGCAATAATTTATCTGATGCGCGTATCAAATTTAATTATTGTGCGCAATAATTGAAATGATATTTTCAAATAATACCGGTCGCGGTAGCTCAGTGCTTAAAGAGTTCGCTTCGTAACCGGGAGGTCGTGAGTTCGAGCCAAGCACGTGCCATGGCCGCGTCAAACCTACGACGTAAACATAGGTAGTGATTGCTCCTTCGCCTAACGCTCGGCATTTAGAAGTGAGAATCACAGGTCTTTCGGAATGGCCTTAATAACGGAGGTCTCGTGTCACGGTAGGCGTTGGCCCGTTAAAGAACCCTCACTGCTACGGCCCTGAGCGCTAAGCATAGATCTAAATTTGTAGTACTTCACCTACAGCAGGTGATTTCTCAATATGAGTGAAAAATTCTTGACGGGACGTAAAATAAACAATCAAATAATTAACGATATCTTCAATTGTTTATGTTTATTTGGCAATACAATACAAAAAGGTCACAAAGAGTCTTGTCACAAGAAATGCATATACGAAATATGAGAGCCCTATCACTCACCATTCAAAAGTTATAAGTAAGGTTAAAATTTCGAACAGACAGACAGTACAAAAACTATGTACACTCCGACATTATTCACGGAGGCATAAAAAACCTGAATTCACACAACTTGGGAACAATTGCATTTTGATATGGCTTAGCGTGACCCTTGATACCACTGAAAATGATTTGTTTTCATTAAATTAAAATCCCTGTACATTCCTGTATAAAGCTTTGATTAGGCACCGGCCCCCTGAATTGAACTAACTTTGCATTTTCTGAAGATGCTTGCATATTAATATGACTAATCATGGTTCTGTTGTTCTTGAGGAGATTTTTAAAGATATTTTCCTATATATTCTCATATAAAACTTTGATCCCCTATTGTGACTTCACCCTTGCCCCCCTCCCCCATTGTAAGATATATTTTAAGACATTTGAATCTACACTATGTAAAAAAGATTTCAACTTTTCTGGCCCAGTGCACATGGTTGTCGAGAAGAAATTTTTAAAATTACTCCCACCCCTATTTTTGTCTTCTTAATTATCTCTCCTTTAAAGAGACCATGACCCTTTATTTGAACAAACTTGCATCCCCTTTACCCAAGCGTGATTAGTACCAATTTTGATCGAACTTGGCTCAGTAGATGAAAGTGTGAAAAGATAACGACGACAAAAGACACCGGAAAATTTTCAATCAGAAAAGCTAACTTATTACATTTTTAATATGATTATCTATTTTCGTCTTTTTTGTGATTTCGTGCCAGTTTGGTTTTGTAGTCTGTAATTTTGTACAAATGTGATGTCCAAAGGAAGAATTTGCCTGATTTTGTATTTCCGTCTGAATTGTTCATTTTTCACACCCATTTCACAATAATTAAAATCGTTGACGTCCACGGTAGGATAATAACACAATGTTACCTATCAAATGTAAACTTTATTCGTTGAATACAAAGATTGAAGCCACATTTTCAAAGGGAAGGAAGGGGGCTGTGTATACTCTGATTGTAAATAAAATGCTGCTTAATCAATCAGTGTTGTTTAACATAATGCGTTTCTTATTTAAACATTTTGATATGCTGAAAGTTGGGGTTTGCATAATGAAAGTTTAGAATATGACGATTAAGGTAGGATAACACACCTGAGAAATCTGATATGGATGGAAAGTGGAGGATATGTATTGTACCTTGAAATTGAAAACTATCTAATTAAAAAAATCAGTTAGTTTTAGAAGAAAGTAATTTAATCTGGGGGAAAAATTAAAGTAGAACCCACAATCTACAGTTCGATAACCTACTGAGGTACCCAATTTATATTTAGAAAGAATTTACAAATATCACTGATATTTATTTTTTCATTCATGTTTCAAAAGGAAGTTGGCCATTATGACGATGTGCTATACCTTCGTACATGAAAATTGCCACAATTTAATTAAAATCAGATTAGATCCGTTCACGTAGTACTTGTGTAGCACGTGAACCCGCCAAGTAGAATTTCCGTGCCTGCATGGTGGAGGGAGTCTAGATTCTTAGAGAATATTATCTATATACAAATGCTCGAGCTTGAATTTCTTAAAGAGACGCTACAGCTCATTTTGCTCAAAAATCGTAAAATGACAATTTTCCAAGAGCTTTCTCTAATTTTGTTGCATAGTTGAATGTATAAACTATGTAAAAATAACACATTTTTAAAGTTGAAAATTTTCGTTTAAATACAAAAATTAATAGTTTTTGAAGGCCCTTTTTAACAACATCAAGACTTCCTCTTTCGGTCTTCGGACGCATGCGCATGGAGGGTAAACAATCCAATGGAAGGTAGCGTACAAAGGCTAAACTCAGAATTTTGACAGATTATGCGAGAATAGGGTTAGAATAGAACGAGACACAACACATATGCAAACTAGAATTTACGTGGGGATATCACTATGACCCTCTCTCCAAGACACACACACGCAGGGCTTTAAAAGTAAGTGCTATTTTTAACAAAACACATGACGTGCTTTAAAAAAACATTATTTGGTTATAGGGACATGAAAGTTTTCTGTTATAATAATGATTTATAATTACTTAATCATAAAAAGCAGGAAATAATCCCATGCTCGAGAAGCGGGTGTGGACCCTTTTAAGGAGTATTTAAATAAGTTTTTACACAACACGTGAGTTGTCATACTGAATCATGTGATGTAAAATGTCCGAGTCAGAATGAAGAAACCATTGAATTCCGGATGATCTTTAATGCGCAGTTGAGAGCAAATTGATGCATTCCTAATGTTCAAAATTGTCAGTATTGTTATGATTTTTATTATCTTATCGATACGTGTTTTAAAAAGCACTCGATTAAAATGTGCAAAATGAGCTGTAATGCCTCTTTAAGAAATGTTATTCACGGTCTCCGAAGAGTGGAGAGTGTTGCAGAGAAGTTTCAAATTGACACAACCCTTTGGCTCAGTATTTGAAATACAAAATATTGTGCCTTCGGCCTCGAGCTCTCCACTACGACGTGCCTGATGAGTTTTGTTTTGCTGATACTGTACGGTGTGTAGGACGAAAATTCACTCGCCAAGGCTTCCGATACGCTACTCGTGATTGTTATCGAGAGTACATGTAACAGTCAAGGACCTTTGCATAGCAAGGCTGAGTGTGCATAGGATATTGTATGGTTACACGATTATCTAAACATGAACAACTTTTCTTTCTGTCAAGGAATTTCCACTTTATTCTCTTATTTGTTTATCCCATGGGGATCCGGGTTAGAATAGGAGACCCTCAGTACCTCTTGCTTGTAGTAAGAGGCAACTAATTGGGTGGTCCTTCGGATGAGACCACAAAGTCTGAGGCCGCGTGTCACAGCAGGTGTGGCTTGATAAATATCCCTCCCTCCCTGCTCAAAGGCGTAATCGTCGAGCATAGGCCTAAATTTTGCAACCCTTTACCGGCAATCGTGATGACTCCATACGAGTGAAAAATACTCGAGCGTGAAGTTAAAACAATATACAACCAACAAAATTTTTTAATGAAAAGAAAAACGAGACTTTTAAAAGTTGATAAAAAATGGAATAAATGGAAAATGTTTTCAATATATCACAAACATGTATATTGGTATTAAATATTTAGGGAAGCTAAATGACACTACTTTAAAGTACTTTGAATGTAATGTCGGTGTAGGACAAGGAGAAATCTATCCCCATATTTATTTTGTAACGTGTAGCGGTCATCCATCTAAGGGCTGATCATGCTCGCCAGTGCTTACTTTGCGTGATCAAGAGAGAAACACTACCACATCATTAGAAAAGCTAGCTAACTAGCGAGCCAGTATAAGTTTACTACATACTGTCCGCTACAAGGAAGCTTAGTCCTGAAGTTTAGCATGGGCTCTCTCTGGATTTTTAACACCTCTCTTTGTCTGTTTCCGACAACAACCGCCGCCTACACTGGACGTAACCACGTCCGTACATAAGCACAAAGTTCCAGACCTCCGAAGAAGGCCTTCCACCAAACATCAGAATCAAACCGCTGCCACCATTTTGTAACGTGAAGCGGTCACCCATCCAAAGGCTGATCACGTTCGCCATTGCTTAATTTGCGTGATCAAAGAGAGAAATTCTACCATATCATTAGAAAAGCTATTCCCTAGCGAGGCAATGTAAGTTCACATATACTGTCCGCTACAATCTCCAATCTATAATAATGATATAGAATTTTTTTTATTAGCAGAAAACATAGATAGGCTACAGAGTACTGAGATGCAATTGAAATTGAATTAATGATGTACGTAAAATATTAATGTTGATCTTATCTTATGCTGAGGACACTGTATTCATGGCTGAGTCTGTTGAGGATTTACAACATGCTCTGAATGAATTTCACATGTACTGTAAACAATGGAAACGTAATGTAGACGAAACAAAAATTATGATTGTTTTCCCCTTGATAAAAAGGAAGTTTTATTATAACAATGATAGTACAAAAAATGTAAAAAGTCAAATATTTAGGTATTGACAAGAACAAGAGAATTTTGCAAAGCTAAAAGCTATATATGGTGAGTGTAATAAGAAAAATAAGACAATTTATTTATAGAATGTCAACTTCATCCATTTGAAAAGCCGTTGTACCTGTTTCACTTTATGGATGTGAAGTATGGGGTTAGTGCATATATAGTTCTCATATGTCATTATTTAATTTCCACTGCAAAACGCACTATCAAATATAACGCTGTTTTCTATCCAAAATCAATGACGTCACAATGAACTTAATGGCGTTGAGTACACATGACGTAACTATAAGCGAACGTCATAATAGGGATAGTAGCATGCCATGGGTTGCATCAACACTAAAGTTGCACCAATGCTTCCACTTGTTCGTGTTCAAAACGAAAAGGAGCGTAAGATGTTGAAAAGGATGCTGAAAACACAAGGCATCCACGCAAAGGTGACGAAGGGTGGGGTTGCATTTGACGTACCAGTTGCTAACGACTTCAGAAAGCCTAAACTCCCCCCAATCAACATTTTATCTCTGTCTGGGGCGAAGAAGCGTAGTTTAAAGAATGGAAATGGAAGAGAGCGTAAGTTGGCTGTCGTTTATCTCAACAACTTAAGTTTGAAGTTCTGGATAATATAAGATATAAACTATACGACTCTTTAAAACAAACGGTCGATACCAAAAACCTGTACGTACCTTTACAGCTTTTATTACATGCAAAGCTCATTTTGTCTAAAATTTTTTTAAACATTCACGTATGTAAATTGCAGAAAATATACATAAAATTGAGGACAAACAAGAGCAAGCAAAACTGAGAATGCGGAAAAAACAGAAGACAATGAAAAAGAAGATGAAACGCCGTTTTCTTTAACGCAAGACTGAGTGTTGTATTTCAATTGTTTGACCATCTGCAGTGATCTGGTTAACTGATCAATAAAATTTGACCCCCCATAACTATGTGAAATTTGTATGTTTGTTTTCTCTACGTGTTCATAGAATTGCCTTAATTCCCGATATCCCTCAATTTACATCGATAGAAGTCACAGTACACCGAATGCCTAATCAGCTACTCGCTTCTTCGTACTTTGGGCAAATATGCAAAGAGGCGAACTGTGAGGCGACAGAGCGAGATCTGGTCTATATCGTGAGGGCGATTTGGAGAGGAATGAAAGTACAAGGCGGAAAGTGAAAATACAAAATCGTGAAGCTAAGGGGCAAATGTGTAAATGCGAAATAGGAAAACTGTTTTTTCTCCTTCACAATTAACCGTCGCCCTTTCTCTCCATGGCTTTCGCAATTTTGTTTCTTTGCAATCGGGAGTATTGATATGGGGTGAAACCAGAAAAAAATGGGGTTCAATGGCGTTGCTGATGGTTGGCTGTACATTGTTTAACATTTCGCTCGAGAATATTTCTCTCATATGGAGACGTCACCATTGCCGGTGAAGGGCTGCAAAATTTAGGCCCGTGCTCGGCGTTTACCTTTGAGTAGGGAGACGGAGGGATCTTTATTTTGCCACAACTTCAGTGACATGGGGCCACGGTTTTTGCAGTCTCATCCGAAGAATCGTCTCTTACGACAAGCAAGGGGTACTGCGTAATGCATTATAACCCGGATTTCTTGATAGGGATGTGTTAGACTTTTTGCTGGGATATCCCTAACATGACCTTGATACAACAACCTTACATACATTTAAGTGTATCCATACACGGTAAAGTGGCTCAAATATTGCCAACACGGCGTAAAACCCTAAACAATCGATCAATCATACATGGATCTGAAAATCTCAGTTCTTTTTGTGCTTAAATCCACCTGCTCACAATTACGGTAGCCTAAAAAATGTGTACAGGATCAGCGCATTACCATATACAGATATACAAAAGGAGAATGCATTATATTTGGTGAGCACTCTGTAAACAAATCTGTACTTTATTTCAAACGTATTGTTTCACAAAATGAGCCAGAAGCGGTGTAAATTCTATTAAAACCAAAAAAAAAAAAAACAAAACAAAAAACAAAACAAAACAAAAAACAAAAAAACAAAAAAACCAAAAAACTCTCATATATCGGCGCTAGCGAGAATCGAACTCGCACCGACCAGAGGTGAGAGGCCTTGTGATTTTGAGCGCGACCACGGAAGCTGCTCGTACTGAGATATTTTTAAGGGCAAACTAACAACTCAACTAAATGACAAAGGGATGATTTCAGCTTCTCCACCGTCAACTTCCCATTCTTTAGTAGCAATATTCCATTATCACCTGCATATTGTGTTTATATCTCTCAACTGATTCGATACGCGAGAGTTTGTTCTGTGTATGATCAGGTTTTAAATCGAGACAGTCTACTGAACAAACAAGTTGATGTTATCGGGGTTTCAATAGTCTCGTTTAAAACCAGCATTTCACAAAGTGGGAATAACGATCTAACTACTTTTCAAATACAACCTTTCATTGGGTCAAATGCTGTCCTGATGTGTTTCAAGAGAATTGTTAGGCCGTTCTTGGTACACTGATTCTGACTACGGATTGCTCAGTTTACCTAATCAAGATAAAGGGCTCACGGCGGGTATTACCGTTTGACAAGGCAAGGGATGCTTACACCTCCTAGGCACCCTTGGGGATCCGGGTTAGAATAGGTCCTCAGTACACCTTGCTTGTTGTAATTGTCGTAAGAGGCGACTAAATTGGGTTCGGTCCTTCGGATGAGACCGCATAACCTAAGGCCCGTGTCCCGCTTGAGAATTTTTCACTCATATAAAGACGTCACCATTGCCGGGGAAGGGCTGCAAAATTTAGACCTATGCTCGGCGCTTATGACCTTTGAGCAGGGAGGATCTTTATCCTGCCACACCCACTTTGACACGGGGCCTCAGGTTTTGTGGTCTCATCCGAAGGACCGCCCCATTTAGTTGCCTCTTACAACAAGGGGTACTGAGGATCTAACAACCACATCCCCACGTTTCGTTTGCAAAATAATTGTGTCAGTTTGAAACTTCTCTGCAACAATCCTTTTTTTTATCACTCCTCAGAGGCCGTGAATAACATTTCTATGAAATTCCAAAAGTGTATGTAGACAGGACTTATGGTAGCCAAGGGTGATGATACAGTATGTTTCCCTTTCATCACTGTGTATCGTCAACCTTGGCTAACGAAGATGAAAGAGACACGCCGTGTATTGTCACAACGTGCTTGAGAAGGCTGTAACAACGAAGTATTTCTTTCTATTTTCTCCTAAAGACTTACTAGCATTTTAGAGGTCGTCTTTGTATGGAAAACGGTAGTGATCATCTATTTTTCCTCTTACTATTCATTTTTTTAAAATCTATAAACTAAATATGGACCCTATGCTAAACCGAGGACAGTCTGGGTAACCGAGGACAGTCTGGGTTCCCACAGCTGGCAATCAAGCTTTTAATTTTGATTGACAAGCACAGTATTGACGAAACTGGCACAGGCATATTTTGAGGGTGTTAACAAAATAAGTTTGGTAAAGCGTAGCGGTAAGGATTATTTACCGTGCAAAGACACACCGTGACATGGTACCTCCACATATCCAAAAGACCCTCGCCCTTAATACTGTTTGTAATGTCAGCTTCTAACATTCCTCTGTAACAAAGTCATCGCCCTGAGTAAACATTCATTTTCCTAATAATTTCAATTAAGAACCTTACTTAACCTAATTATATTGTAGTATTTTATGGTTATGACTTATTTATTCACAGAGAAGCCTCATGTCTCAATGAATTTCCATTACAAAGTTATGATCCTGGCAAATGATTCTTTATTCTCTTTTATTTCTTACCTTGTCCAATTGACCTTGGTTCAGGATAATGACACATTGTTTGGTTAGAAGCAATCAGAGTCCCTAGACCAATGTTTTCCTTAAATATCATATATATATATATAAGCTACATGCAAAGTTTAGCTTAAATTGGGCCAGTAGTATTTGAGAGGATAAAAATGTAAAAATATGTTAATGCACAATGGTGGACATCAGATTGCAATTTCTATCATGTAAACACCTAATCCATGAAAAAATATTGGAAGTATAATTTGTTGTAACTTTGTAATAGAATTTCATTATATGTCTACCAAATATCAAAATACGTGCAAAATAAATTTCTTAGGTTCAAGTTTAATTCACATTAAATGTTCTTGATTGATTAAAGCAATGTTACATAGTATACAAATCAAAATAAGATTCAATTTGCATTAAACTGCGTGACTGAAGTACATAAATTCAAACACAATGTGATATAAAAATATTTATTCAAGAAAACATTAGCAAAATTTTATGATTTTAAGATCAATAAATATACATTTTGTACATCTGCATAACCCCTTGCTAGTATGAATTAGATTTACTCACTTTACATCACTATTAAAACATAATTTGTGGCAAATTAATGTTTAACTGTATAATTTAACAGACACTGAGTGAAAATTTTTATATACTGTAACTAAAAATATGTAGCCCATCCCTGAATTTTGATTTTGGAAGGGGGCTAAATTTCCATAAGTTTATTTCTTTGATGTAGATATGATCCAAATTATACTTAAATGAAATTACAAGATATTGTCAAGCTAGGATAATGTGAAATCTGTAAAACAATAACACAAGGCCTATAGTAACATTGCTCACCTGAGTATATTGCATTTCCCCATAAATCCTGATTAACCCCATCCCCTCATTAGACCCACATTGATCCTGGGGCCATTGTATCACCTAACTTGGATATTGACTAATTTTTAGGATACCTGCATACAAAAAAAATGCAGTTCTCCTGAAATATTTTCCTATATAGGATGTAGTCCCATGTAAATTTTCACACATCTATTATGGACCTGCCCTTGGTCTAGGTGCACAGCATGAGAAAACTTGAATCTACACTTTATGAGGATGTTTTCATATTTTCTTAGACAAATTCCTGGTGGTTCTTGAGAATTTTTCAAAGATTTTCCCTATATTTAAATGTATTTTTATGTAAACCTATAAACACCATCATGGCTCCATCCAGAATCCAGGCATAATGGGATGTGAACTAATTCAAACTAACACTACATAAGGATCTTTGTTATCAATTTGACAACTGTATTTTGAAGCTCCTGAGAAGAATTTTCTTTTATATTCCTCAGAAAAACTTTAACCTCTATTGGTCCCAGGTATCATGGTGTGAAATCTTGAATTTGTACCACAAAAGGATGCATGCATATTGTACCCTTGTGGTTCTGGAGAAGACAATTAATTTTCAAAAGAATTTTGCCACATATTCCATGTAAAATTTGTAATCCATACAATAGCTCTACCCCAGGCCCAGGAGAGATGTGTCCAGAAATCTGAATTGACACTTTTGTTTGCAAATTGATTTAAAAACTTGTGGTTTTTGATCAGATTTTAAAAATAAGTCCAATATATTCTTATGCAGAACTTTACACCCTCTTGTGGCCCTACCCTTGCATATAATTGGGATTCTTGCATATTGGCATATTGTTCCTCAGTATTTCTCAAGAATAATTTAACAAATTTTAACAAATTTTTGTATACAACCTTACATAAAATTTAGAACCCCTGTTGTGACCCCGGGCATGGTGTGAACAAAGCTGAATCTACATTACATAAGAATGCTTACATATAAATCCTTTGTGGTTCTTGAGAAGATTTTTAAGACTGTCTATACATTTCTACATACAAATTTGAACCCCTATTGAGGCCTCACTCTGGCCTCCAGAATCAAGGTTTGAATAAACATGAGTTTTCATTACACCAATAAGCTTTTGCACACAAAATTTTGTTTCTGGTTTAGTGGTTCTCAAGACCCATTAACACTTTTTCTAGCTTATCTCCCCATAGAAGAAGAAATGAATTTTAATCTAATAAACTTTAATTTCCTTTACCTAAGGATGCTTTGTGGCAAGTATGGTCAGAATTGGCTTGCTGGTTCTTGACAAGAATTTGTAAATATGAAAAGTTAATAGACAGACAAAGAAAGTACTGAACAAATATATTTTGATTGGAAAAGGGTACTTGTGTTTTCAACACTGGTGAGCTTAGAATTGGAGAAGGCTACATTATTGTAGCAAAATATATAATTTCATAGATTCAGCTCATTTCTTTTGACATAATATTAATCATAAGGATTTCTTCGTATATCCATTGCACTGCTCCTCTGGTCTATTTGATAAACTATCATTTGATAATTCCTTGACTCCACATGAGGTTTGAGTATAAGAGTTGAAACTATCACCATTTGCTACCATCCCATTTTTGTACGTGAGTGAGTCTGCACTGCTTTTTAATTTTTTTCTCTGTCGATTCTGAAACTTTTTTCTGTATTTTTTAACAGCATAAACCAAAATATTTATCCAAAACATCCAACTGATAGCATATATCGTTACTCCTCCAAGGCGACCCCAAAAGTCTGTATCTTGCTGAAAATATGTGAATAGCAAATATGATCCGATTCCAATACGAAAGAAACCAAATAAAATCATAAAAGCATGGTCAACAATCTCTCCCAAGATGGTCTCATAATTTCCTGTCTCTCTTAAAAACCAGCGAATTTGTAAAAGAGGGTTTGTTATTTCACTTCCAAACATGGTAGCTATCATTTCTGTTCCATATTTTCCTGTAATGGTTGCGATTGTCATCCCAAGAATACTGCATATATGGTGAAGAAGCATAGGTACACCTACAATTCACAGAAAGAAATATATTCTGAAAATAGCATGTAACCAAAACTATTGAAATGGGGCAGAAATCAAGGTATTGTATGGTCAAAGATATGTTACAAGTTGCTTCTTTGACATTTATGCATTGTGACCCCCATTAAAAGAGAAATCCACTTGTGATACAGACGCCATTTTCCTATTTCATATTTGAATCTAATTTATTTTTCAGTATTTTTTTTTAAATATAAATAATTCTAAATACATAAAATATACATTTTGATATTATTGACCTATAAATTACTTAAATGTGACAGCTCAAAATCACCTGAAATGAATTGTCTCCATATTTGGTAATAATTTCCATATTTGAATGATGATAAATGGAAATAGTCCAAGAAGGACAGACTCTAAACTCATAAAATAAACCATCATATAATAAAAGCAAGCTTACTTATTATTCTAAATCCAAATGGAAGGTAAAAAATATACTGGAAAATATATTTTCCAACAATTTCAACAATGCTACGAAATAGGTTGTGGAGTTTGTGGAATGTGTAGGTCCACATATGGACAGACAGCATTAAACAACCGGATCTAACTAGACTGGAAGAAAATGTGTCTTCATAGTAACACGTACAAATGACAAGCAATGGATTGCAATAGAAGTTAAGCAAAATACACAACACAAATGTAACTATATCAATGTACATATATACAACTGAGTTGCTTCTTAAGAAATAATATGACCTTCATCTTAACTATCACGTTATGAGACTTCATTTATTATTCAAAATGATCACACAAGTTTGAGCATGTTGAGATTGTAATATTGTGTTAAATATGTTGTGCATCATATTTAGATTCAACTATCAAAATCTGCTGTTGCTTATAATTCACTAAGTAAATATAAAAATCTCTATATCTGCCATATCAGTAATTTTGGTTAGTATATATATTCTTGCCGTAAGGTGAAAACAGACTGATATGCTATCCTTACATAGCTTGAGTCACTGAAGCACAAAATGTAGAGCAGTTGCAGTATCCAGACCATGAGATGAAATAAGCATACACCCCTTAATGTGACAAGTGGGAAAGGTTCCCTTGAATTCTACTTGTGTTATGGTGAGAAAAGATTTCTATAAACAATCTTTAACTTATTTAGAGACTTGCAGACATATGGACAAGATGATTCTAGTTAAACACTCTCCCATTTTAACTTAATGGTTGGTGGTATAATGCTACAATAATAAAATACAATGATGAAATCATCATAAAATACACTGTATAGTGCCATGATGAAAAGAAGTGTCTTACTCATTAATAAATCGTAGATCACAACTGCAATAGTATGGAAGCCCTGTTGTAACAAATTGTATCAAATATCTGCACAATTGTGCTGTGACTTGAATGTAATATGTTTTTTTTTTTTTATGAAACATAGTATTAGTATATTAGTGTAATGAATAACAAGATTCTGAGAGCATTTATTTGATGTGTTGCAATTTCTTTGATGTTATATGATGTTTCTTTGATGTTATATTTCATTTTGCTTTGCCTATATGTTGCTGTTTTACATCTGACTCACCTTCTGTTTGAAAATAAAGGCACCATGAGAGATCAAACAGGAAATATCCCAAGCATATCATGCCTGTCAAAGATTGAAGTGGAGTGCTTGGACCACCTGTAAAGGAAAAGAAAACTTACAATTCCAAAAATTCCATAGTGCGTTCTAAGGAACACTGTGATCTTGTGGGGGCTTCTGTGACCATTGTATACTATATATTATATACTGAATGACCTTACAACCTCAAATGCACACTGGTTTATTAACTGATTTGGAAAAGGTTTATTAATTGAATTAGACAAGGTTACT
This sequence comes from Ostrea denselamellosa, assembly GCA_024699665.1. NCBI lineage: Eukaryota > Metazoa > Mollusca > Bivalvia > Ostreida > Ostreidae > Ostrea > Ostrea denselamellosa. Next base: position 51,380 of record JAMZEH010000048.1, on the reverse strand, counting down.
AAAATAGATTAATCTCACTGTGTAACCTACAAAAGACAATTAAACATGACTGACAGTATGTGTTATGAAGAGTGTATGACAAAATCAATATAAATAATATATATATATATATATATATATATATATATATATATATATATATATATTTTTGTTTTGTTTGTTGTTTTCCGTCACACTCAAAAATATTTCAGTCCAATGTCCAGTTTTATATTGGTGGAGGAGAGAACCCAGATACATTGTACCCAGGAAGAGACCACCAACCTTCCGAAAGTAAACTGGCGAACTTCCTCACATATATCGGCATGAGCGAGAATCAAACCTGCGCCGACTAGAGGTGAGAGGCCTTGTGATTTTGAGTGTGATGCTCTAACCACTCGGCCACAGAGGCCCCTCATGTATATATATATATATATATATATATATATATATATATATATATATATAAAATCAAAGTCAAGAAACACAAAACTCGAATTAATTACATTCCACTGTAAGGGTTTTCAGCTTTAATGCCTCTTCAGACAGTTATAAAATAAAATTTAATTGCTTAGTAACGTCAACATATGTCCTTTGTGATGTCATAATAAATTACAACAGTAGTATTATAATACACACAATTAGACAACACTGGAATACATTTCAGTAAGATCTAGTTATAAATTTAAACAATGACTTTCTTATTAAGTTTGGGATTAAACAATTTTATAAAGTAATCAGTATACTCCTGAAGAACTGAAGAAACTAGTTGAGTATATACTCAATCGACTTTGTGATATTATATATATATATATATATATATATATATATATATATAGATATGAATTTCACAATTTTGGTAAAGGGCTTCATGAACATAATAGCCATGCATTTAGTTTTTCTTCCACATGTTTGGGAGTGTAGAAGATTTTTAAAACTTTCACTTTGTTTGCAGTTTTCGCTCAAACCATGAAGCCCTGGAGGAGCAATGATCCTAGGGTATTGGCGGTATATGGCTCCTAAATTTATGGAATTTTCATAATCTGTTATTTGTTTATTAATTGTGTAAATCAAAACTACTTTGATACCAGCTAAACTCCACTGCAAGTACATGTGTTATATGATGTAATTTTCATCTATGACGTCAAAAATACTGTACGTGCCAAACATGTAATGGTTAACAGAAAACATTACTTTTTACTGTATTTTGACTTTCCTTTTCTAAAATTGAAACCTTTTGCATTCATCAACCAATTTATATTTTGCATATAGATTCATTTGTTAAAACTCTTTTTGAAAAATTAAAACAGTGTCGGTTGTTATCTGCAATCAATGTGAATTTTGAAAATAAATGAATATTGAAAACTCTGGTTTTTTGGCATCCCTTTCGAAATATACATTAGCAATGCTGCATTCACAGAAAAAGTATATGATATGCATGTTATTTGGTGTGTTATTAGTTGTATATTCCTCATTATCTGTTGCATTATGTTTAATGCTTACAAAAGTGAAATTGTATATTATGAATAAATGGTATTTACAAATAGCTTCCGTATATAACTTTACAGAATGCACAGTGTGTGTTGAATGTAAACATTACATAGTAGTGTTGCATCCGTGATATATACGTTTCTCAAAAATATGTATATTACTTTAAAAAAATTACAGTGTATGGCAAGCGAAGTAAAAATGCTCAAAATGCATTACACGCAGATCTATATAGCAATTATATGTTAATTCTCCATGGTTTGCTCAACTAATTATCAACATGAAACTCAAAAGAGGTTTGCACAGTAAAACGGAAGAAGAATATGCCCAATGGGATTTACATTCCTCTTTTTCAACAGTTTTGGCCCCGCAATTTCGGAGGAATTGGAAAGGTAGTTATCAAGAAGTTTAGTCTCTGATCATTTTGGTTACACCCTCATACGAAAAGGCCTATCCTTGGGATCATGAAATTTACAATTTTGGTAAAGGGCTACATGCTCATTCTAAATATCATTAAGTTTTAGTGTCAATTTAGTATCAAAAGCATTAAAAAGATGTTTTCTAAATATTTAACACTTGAAAACTACAACTGTATGTACCAAGTTTTGGCAGTTTAAGCCCCACTCCTTGGGCCCAGGGGGGCAAGAGTCCTGAAATTTACAATTCATGTCCACCTTGTTCCAAATGTGCTTCATACCAAATTTGAAAAGAATTGGAATGGTAGTTATCAAGAAGTTAAAAATGTTCAATTGTTAACACAGGATTTATGGTGCATGATGATGGATGCAGACCAATTGCAACAGTTTACTTAGGTGACCTAAAAATTTATTCCCATATTGTTACCCCATCCTAGTCCAAAGGGGCATGGATTCAGCAAATTAATTTTGAATCAATACAACTCAAACTGAGTGGGTGTCCATGCATATCTATTTGATGGATTGTACCACTGCTCTTCTGGAGAAGAATATCTAATCAATATATGTTTTTCTCTTTAAACCCAGTAATGTGACATATTGACACACACTACATTATGATGCTAACATACTGACACACATTACATTACAATGTTTACATATTGATGCATACTACATTATAATGTTTACATATTGACAAACACTATATTATGACGCTTACATATTGACACACACTACATTACAATGCTTACATATTGACAAACACTGCATTACAATGTTTACATATTGAAACACACTACATTACAATGTTTACATTTTGACAAACACTACATTAGGATGTTTACATATTAGGAGATTGTACCATTATTATTCTTAAGATTTTGTTCATTTGACTGTGTTTTTAGTGAGTTATTCACTCATACTTAGATATCAACAGCTGCAGTAAAATTTTGAACTATGAATGTGCCCAGGGTGAAGGTTCTTTATTGTGCCAATGAATACAAGCCACAAGATCTCCATCTTTAATTATACACATGTATATCTGAAAAACCTGTTGCATTCACTTTTAATGCCAGGCACTTCAAGACTTGGAAAAGGAACAGTTGCTATCTATGTTAAATGTTACTACCTATGTTACACATCTTTCGTTTGATTTGGTGCTATGATCTGGAATCAAAGCTGGAAACTCCTATTTGTATAGCTGTGTGGCTACCACAATGAATGTGTCTTTCTGAAAGAAGATTTGTACAGAGTATTTTTGTATATACCTATACCAAACTTTGAACCCTTATTGTGGTCCCGTGACCAAGGGGGATCATATTGTGACCAAACCTATACCTTCATAATATAGAAAAGCTTTCATCTAGGTCTTGGCTTTTCTGTTTAATAGTTCTTAATTAAGAATACTTAAAAAAAAAACAACAACCCTATTTTCACTGTTTTTTAATTATCTTCCTTGGGAGGAGGCATAATGCCTCAGTTGAAAAAAGTCTAAATTGCACAGTTCACAAAGATGTTTGTTCAAATTGCACAGTTCACAAAGATGTTTGTGGCAAATTGCACAGTCCAAAAAGATGTTTGTGGCAAATTGCACAGTCCAAAAAGATGTTTGTTGCAAATTTGATTGAAAATGATTCAGTGGTTCTGAAGGAAAAATGTGTAAAGTTTATAACAATGACCCCAATGGACAACAGACAAATTTTAATCAAAAAAGCTAATTTGAGCTAAAAAGAAAAAAAATATTAAAACCCCTGATAGACTTGACCTTATACCCTATAAAGTCCCAGCTTAATTATCTACTGAGTTAACCAGACAAGTGATGAATTTAAAAAGGACAAAGAATATATACCTCATTTTAATTGCTTCAATGGCATACTCCCATTTCATGTAACTATCTGTTATTCCTCCTTAATTCAATATGCAATACATGTACCTGCTTCTGTAAATGGCCATGGTCCTTGCACAAAGGCACACCACAAACACAGTAAACATACAACAACAGCATGAATAGCTGTTACTGTACGGCAGTGCCATTCATTGCTTCGCAGTGGCTTCCAGTGGCACAATCCAATATATAAGCTACACCAAAGAAAGGAGAATCCACTGACAACGCTTAATGAGTTTTCCATCTCTTAAACTTTGTTCTTTAACATCAGCTCATCATCAGGCAAGTGGACTGTAAATAATTTAAAAGTAGAAGTGTAGGTCATGTAATGTTTATACAGCTGTGTAAGTAAATAGAGATAATATATGCACTATATATTGCTTATGACACTGGTTAGTATGATAGTACTACAGGAAAATCATATATATATATATATATATATATATATATATATATATATATATATATATAACTAACAAGGTATTATTTTATCTCGGAATAATTATATGTTTCGGAATTTAACTAATTGAAAAAAAAAAAGAAAGAAATTTATTGTTTATTTCTTCATAGTTTAGAAAGGGGGTTTCTACAACATTTCTCAACATGAAAACAGTTTACTACGATCTACGGATGCCTTTTACATTTATACACATCAATTAGTTAAATTCTGAAACATATAATTATTCCGAGATAAAATAATACCTTGTTATATATATATATATATTTATATATATATATATATAATTTAAATAAATACCTCATAAAGTTTTCATCCATAGAAACCAATATTACAGAAAGTCCTATAATTGTTTTGCAATTAGAGATTTCTGAAAAACCATCATTTTGTGACAAGGGCCACAATGTTCGCTGAGTCTTCTTTCATGTATAGAAATATAAAGACTTGTAAGTTTGAGACACTAAGTTTACCATGATTTCCTATAGGCTAGATGAACAATAAAAAAAATTATACACATATTAATTTCAATAGAGTTACTTATCCATTTCTTTATATCTAAATTGAACATAAGTTCCTAAATAAATTTCCTATAGACAACTCAGTCCATGACAAATTCTAGAAAGTGGTAAGTGAACTGTCTGAATTTTCTACATTATCTATCAGTCTATCATATAATTCACATACTTCAGATTTTAGGGCTGATTTAGAGTAATACATATAACCATTTACTACTTCTTGAACATGCAAATTAGGTTGGATTCACTCTTGTTAACTGCTAATTTTAAACAAGTGACCCATGGGCCACATTGCTCACCTGCGTCACATATTTAAGAATTTTCCTATATATTCACAAGCAAAACTATGATCCCCTATTATGGTTCCATCCTACCCTGTGGGCCATATGATTTTAACAAACTCAAATCTGCACAACATCAGAAAGCTGCCATGTAAATTTGAACTTTTCTGGCTCAGTTGTTCTTAAGATGAAGATTTTTAAAGATTTTTTCTTATCCAATATTTTTGCATGTACAATTTCAATTCCCTATTGTGGCTCCACCCTACCCCAAGAGTTTTGATTTTAAAAAGGTTAATCTACATTATGTCAGAAAACTTCCATGCAAATTTGAACATTTCTGGCCCAGTGGTTCTTGAGAAGATTTTTAAATGACCCAACCCTATTTTTGCATTTTTGTAATTATCTCCCCTTTGAAGAGACATGACCTTCATTTAAAAAACTTGAATTCCCTTCCCCAAGGATTATTTGTACCCAGCTTGATTGAAACTGGTCCAGTTGTTCTGGAGAAGAAAACAATTTAAGATTTTTTTCTACATTTTTGAATGTAAAAACTTTGATCCCCTATTGTGGCCCACCTTACCCACAAGGGCTATGATTTTAACAAACTTGAATCTGCAATATGTCAGGAAACTTCCACATAAATTTTTTCTGGCCCAATGGTTCTTGAGAAGATTTTTAGATGACTTCACCCTATTTTTGCATTTTTGTGATTATCTCCTGTTTGATGGGGACATGGCCCCTCACTTGAAAAAAAAAATTTGAATCCCCTTCACCCAGGGATGATCTGTACCAAATGTGATTGAAATTGGTCCAGTGGTTCTACAGAAGATTTTTAAAATTTGTCAGTGTAATTTTGCTTTGAACAATCTTGAGCACCCTTCACCCAAGAATGATTTTGCCAAGTTTGGTTGAAATTGACCCAGTGGTTCTGTAGAAGAAGTTGAAAATGTAAAAAAAATTACAGACGGATGGTCAGAGAGCCGACAACAGGTGATCAGAAAAGCTCACTTGAGCTTTCAGTTCAGGTGAGCTTAAAAAATCACAGGAGTTTTGAAAAACTCTTGATTTTACACTGATATTTACATGTGGGATATCCAAAAGTGAAAAGTTCAAAAATGAACAATTTTAAAATGTTTTTGTAACAAGAAAGACCACTGAATTCAAATTCAATTATAATTGTTGGTTTTTTTTTTTGTAATTGTAATTTTGAAAACATTATTGATAGACATATTGCCACTTAAATAGAACAAACATTCTGAGTGTATTTAAGGCAATACAAAGTCCTCTACTATTAAGATAATACAGTCAAAAGTAGGTCAAGCATATTAAAACTCAAACTTGATCTATATCTATCCAAGATAAAGCCACATTCAAATTTCAATTAAATATCTTCATCTAATGTGGAGAAAAATCAGGAAAACATCAAGCAGAATGACAGACTCATGGACAGACAGAGGGTAAAGCTGGTAGGGGACTAACTGCATATAAGCCTAGATGTCAACAATTGCTATTGAGCAGTAACTTAATTGTGTGACTTATAACAAATTTCATCAATTACCAATTTCTGCAACTTCAGAATTTCTCCACAAATTTCTCTACTAAAAGACACAAAAGATCCAAGGGCCTTTTAAGACTGTCAACTGAGTATCACACAAAATAGTTGCATGATGTTAGTGTAATAAGTGCAAGAATCTTTAAAACTCAGAAATACAAAATTGGATTCAGTTTTTGCAATTTAAAGTGACATTAATGATTTCTTTCAATAATTGTTTTGAGCAAATATTTCTAACTCCTTTTTTTATATATAAGTTACCTTCTTGGTTAAAAGACTATAATTCACTTCAAGGTCATTCCAACCTGTCTTACAAGTAACCCTAGTGCAAAGAGCATAAACAATGCATCATGCAGTTCACAATATGAATCAATGAGCCACACCTTAAATCAGAACATGAAGCAGAGCAGAGGCAACACAACTTAAAAAAGTTCCCTTACTGAATAGATGCATATGTCAAAATTAGTAAAAGTAAAAATTAGCCCAGTATGTTTGAGAAGTTGAAAATGTTGACATAGAATGACAAACACAGAATACAATATATAGCAATAGTACACTAAGACAACAACTGTTTCAAGTTGTTACATGTACATTGTAGAATACTGTTATAAAAGATAGATAGCAAAATCTTGTTTTTTGATTTTTTTTTTAACCTTAAAGACATGATATCATTCAATTTCAATTATGTACTCATTACATTATGTTTGCATACTTCACGCAATCTTTTAACTTCATCAAGGTTCCCAGATACTGCAGTCATATCTCTATTTCAATGCATTATTCCTGTGTACAAGTACATCATCCCTGAGTATGAGTACATCACCCCCCCCACCCCCAGTATGAGTACGTCATCCCTGAATACGAGTACATCAACCCTGAGTATGAGTACAACATCCCTGAATACGAGTACATCATCCCTGTGTATGAGTACATCATCCCTGAATACGAGTACATCATCCCTGAATATGAGTACATCATCCCTGAATACGAGTACATCATCCCTGTGTATGAGTACATCATCCCTGTGTATGAGTACATCATCCCTGAATACGAGTACATCATCCCTGTGTATGAGTACATCATCCCTGAATACGAGTATATCATCCCTGAGTATGAGTACATCATCCCTGAGTACGAATGCAATTTATTGATAACATTTTCTTTTACTTTTAACAACTCAGTTACCAGAGATGTTCACCTTTATATATTCAAATATGTCATTCAATTTAAAAAAGTATAGTCTTTCTGTACTAAAAAAATAAAAACCAACTGCTTTTCTTAATATCATTGGTCAGAGACGCATGCTTTTGTCCGAGTGAGTCTATTTAATAGAATTTCAGAATGAATTTCATACTTGAACAAACTCCACAATTTTCATGTGTATAGCATTCATATCGTGCGAATAGATCCCAAAAAAGAAATTTTGATAAACCGTTTCATATCGAAAATATGCCGAGGCTGAATAACAATCAGCGCCATGAAGCAAAGGGTATGCTAGCTGCAGGACTGTCTGCGCGCCAAATTCCTCAACAGATGGGTTGTTCTCCCTCGACAATCACTAGACTGGCCCAGAGGATTGCACTGACTGGGTCCGTTAATGACAGACCATGCCCTGGCAGATGTAGAGTGACGTCATCAAACCAGGACTGTCTCATCAAATTATGTCATCTCCGTGACCGATTTCTTACGGCGACACATACAGCACAACATATGCAAGGTATAATCGGTCAACGTCTATCTGCGTTGACTGTGCGACATCGGCTTTGATCTATGGGCCTGCGCTCAAGATGACCGCTTAGAGGCAATAATTTGACGGTAATCAGGCGACAGAATCGGCTGCAGTGGACCCAACAACGTCAACGATGGTTGCAAAGGCAATGGGCAGAAGTTTTATTCACGGATGAGTCCCGTTTTCACTTAAGCGGTAATGATGGGCGTATCCGTATATGGTGACGATGAGGTGAACGCTATGCAAATTGTTGTGTTCGAGAGACGGATAGATGGGGAGGTGGGAGCGTAATGGTATGGGGTGGCATTTCCTTTCATCATCGCACACCTTTTATCATCATTTATGGCACTCTCACTGCACAGCGTTACATTGATGAGGTTCTACGGCCAGCAGTTGCCCCGTTCTTTGCTACACATCGTGATGTCACTCACTTTCAACAGGATAATGCATGGCCTCACTCTGCTCGTCTAACAACTGCCTTCTTACGTCAACAAGGGATCAACATGCTTCCATGGCCGACGTTTTCACCTGATCTGAGTCCAAATGAGCATTTGTGGGACCAGTTAGGTAGGGCAATAAGACAGGGTCATCTGCAGCCACAAACAAGTCGGCAGCTGGAAGCAGCATTGCAGGCAGAATGGAGGAGCATACCGCAAGTCCGAATTCAACGTCTAATTCGTTCTATGCCTAGGAGATGCCGTACGTGTGTTGCTGCAGGTGGAGGACACATACGGTACTGATTTCAGAATTTTGATTTGAATGGTTGCCACGCTTCTCACTGTTGTTATGCACTGTACAATATGATATTTAATTTCAAACACAAGACGTATATTTCTCAAAACCATGGAAAGTTAACAATGAATTTCTATGATGCAAATAACAATTCTGATAAAATTTAATTACATATTATTCAATGTTGCGTTTTCATTGACTGTGAGTATATATGTTCCCTATATACTGTCCATTACACTTACTTCTTAAATGTAAAAAATGTGCAATTAAGCTACAATTATGATCAACCACTCAGAAGAATGCACATGTTCACTGAAATCTGAAAATTATTTCAACTGATATCAATAAATGCATAAAACTTTTTTTCCAGTTTACTCAATATTGAAGATGCAAGTCTTGCTTTCCCATTAAAATGATGAGATTTGGTCACAAACTAGAAGAGTTCTCCAAAACTCTTGACTCAATACTGCGTTGAAATGTAGCTCTGCTCTCCAGAAATCTAATTCAAGCCTTACATTAAAATATAAGCCAAGATATTAGTATCTCTCAATCCCGAATGTCACCATCGAATTACCTGATGTCCTTGATATTTTATATACAGAGGCGATGGAAAGGCCTCTGTCATAGAGTCCTCTTGATACAAACACGATGCCTTCAATCATGATTGTTCTAAAGTACGAAGTTTACTTGATGTTTTCTATTATTTGATTAAAAATAAATATTTTCTTAGGAGAAAAAAAATATGCAACAACCTAGCCTTTGTACATTCAACATCGAAGTCACGTTTTAAACACAACTCAGTCATACAACCGGTTAACCGGAGAAAACAAGTCAAAGGCATGCTCTAACATCAACACATTACAATCACTAGTATTTTTCTTTCTACATAATACTAAAAATCTTAGCAACCTTCTTTACCTTATCAGTCCTCCAACAATGCTTTAATTACTATGTTAGTTTTCAATGTTTACCTTGTCACTGCGTAAGGTAAGTGTTGTCAAAGACTTCGATCCAAGATAAGTCGGCCTTGGATAGTTCGGCCCTTTTCCAACGCAAGCGGTAAATATAATACGAACGAAAGCCGAACGACCATACGCTCCGGATTGCCCCCCCTATTTTTCTTCTTCTTTAATCTGATATAATTTGATCCAATGTAACTTACCCAAAATGCGGCAGATCTGCAATATATAGCCGTTAGTAAGTCATAATTTAAAATTTTCTCTATATCTTTTATCGAAAACCATTATTATTATTATTATTATTGTTATGATTATTATTATTATTTTTAATAAAATTTATTCTGAATCTCTACCATCATTTTAAGCATGCAGATTGTCCGATTTTTCATTTCAAAAGATACTAAGTGAATTGTGATACATTGATTCATCTTTTGTAAGAAATTTAGGCGTATTCTTTGACAAATCCCTTACTATGGAAAAACACTGTCTCTCTATTTCTCGCTCAGCATATATGAAAATTCGCAGAATAGGCAGAATCCGTCCATTTATCATCGATGGTGCATGTAAAACTCTTGTAAACTCGTTAGTTACATCCAGATTAGATTACGGAAATGCACTGCTTTATGGTGTTCATTCTCAACACACCAGCAAACTCCAGAGAGCACAAAACACAGCTGCAAGATTAATAACACGCTCAAAAAAAAAAAAAAAAAATCAAAAAAAAAAATCAAAAATCTAACCATATTACTCCTATTTTAAAGGATCTCCACTTCTCCCAGTTGAATACAGAATTCAATATAAGATCCTTCTTCATACATTCAGATCTCTCAACAACCTATCTCCAGTTTACATAATGGACATCCTTAAAGTTTACCATCCCACACGATCATTAAGATCCGAATCTCTGCATCTTCTCCAGGTACCTCGGGCACATACAAAAACATATTGGGATCGACGCTTGGATAAGGCCGCATCGAGTCTGTGGAACTCTTTTAAACTCATACAGTGTACTTCACTGTCAAGTTTTAAAGTTAATCTCAAAACGTATCTTTTTAGATTAGCTTTTAATTTGTGATTGTTTTACTCAAATGAATCACTTTACTAAAAAAAAGAAAAAAACCCTAAAGTTCAGTATTATGATCTATCCTTTATACGTATTTAATTATTCCTAAGGGTTGTTTTAAATTGTTTTATATGTTATTATGCATGGTAATCATTTCATTACATAAGGCGCTAAATTTTATTCTATTCACATGTATAACGTATGTTCACACATATTTTATTATATTATCCGTAAAGCGCTTTAGAAGACGCAGGTCAATAGAGCGCTAAATAAATCTATTGAATTACAATTACAATTTATCATTGAGAATAATTCACAGGATCGAAAGTTACTCGGGGTGCAATGTCATGAGGCAGGAGAGGCCAAGGCGAAACCCTATACTGTGGCACAGGAGCGAAGCCCCCGGAAGCTTCTGGATTTTATAGGGCTTGAAATGTGTCTTTTCAGTAGTCATTTTTACTATTTACTATCGTTTTTAATGAGATGAAAATAAAATGACACAAATTTTAATGGTTTTCGGAATAAAATATAAGTTCCTCGAATAAAAGTAAAAATAAATCAGACGATCTTGTCATTTATTTGTCTGAGAGTGGAAAAAATTGTTTCTTTAATCTTTCTTTTTTTCTAAATAAGAAACCACGATTTACCTTAACTCTGAAGATTTTGGAAGGGCGCGCCAAATTTAAATCCACCACTGATTCATGAAATTATGAAGGCAATTCTCTAACCTCAAAATACTATACAATTAAGATAAGAAATAAAAAATTCCTACTGGAATTTAGGTGGGTACTGGGGTTAGAATAATTCATAGAAGATAATGACATGATTCAGTGTTTGGCACTAAGTTTATCACTATAATAGCCAAAAGGACTAGTATATTGTATAATTCACTAGTTCTGCTGATTGGTGAATAATCCAGCTGCCGAAGGCAGACAGCCAAGTCTTGAAGCGACGAGGGTAGAGGGGGGTGCGGGAGTGGGTTTACCCCACCTACTGAAGGTCCGGGGGTTTCCCCCGAAAATTAAAATTTTCGACGCAAATCGTGCATTTCTTGTAAACTTTTAAACAAATAAATAAAATTTTGACGACCAAATTAGCCTATATTTTTACTGATTCTAACATCAAACCACCATATGCTTCATTATGGTATCATGTATACTTTTAAGAACAACAATGACACGGCCGCGTTCAAATTAGAGTGCTCGATCAGAGATTAGTTCATGGTATTTACAATGATATACAACAAAAATGAAAGTAGAAAGAAAATTTGCATGGAAGTAGAAGGGAACTTCAACTATTATTATTATCCTACAAAGTTCTAATTTTTAGGTCACCTGAGTAAACTGAGGTGACCTTTTGCAACTGGTTGTCGTCTGCCGTCGTCTGTTCACAATTGAACATTTTTAACTTCTTTTTGATAACTACAAATTCAATTCTTATAAAATTTGGTATGAAGCATATTTGGGACAAGGGGGGCAAATATTTTAAATTCAGGATTCCTGCACCCTTGGGGCCGTAGGAGCGGGACATCACCTGCCAAAACTTGCCAAATTCTCGAAAATCCATTTTTCTACAATCGCACAGAAAAAAGTAAATGCATAAGTGATGTGGAGCAGGAAGGCCTCTACCAAAATTGTAAATTTCATGATACCCGGGTTAGAGGTTCTGACCTCAGGGTGGGAGTAGAACGTGATATGATATAGTGTATATATGTATAAAACATTGAAATAATATCTTCGTTATTGCTATTGATACTAAATTGAAACTAGATAGATATTTAGAAGGAGTAGACTGTCATTTACCAAAATTGTAAGTTTCATGTTCCCAGGGGGTAAGGGTTTCGGTTCCAGGATTGTGTTTATCATTTGAAAGTCTTTAAGTTTGCTGATACAATATAAAAACTAAATGCATATTTTAGAAAAGCAGGGAAGGATGTACCAAACATGTGAAATTTGCAACCTTAGGGCTTTGACTCTAGGACAGTTCCAAATTAGTCATACTGTGCTAATGTTACATAATGTAGTCTTTCATCAGCATATGCACTTTCAGTGGCATTGAGCTTTAAGAACATATCTTGTTTTAGCTTAGATATGCAAAACAGGTTTCTTTTCTAGATTTCATAGCCCCTTGAGACTAGGTGACCGATAAGGCCTGTAGGCCTCTTGTTTACTAGTAAACCGGACTACTTATATATGATATTCAGAATCACCCAGGACAAAATTTACTAGCCCCGAGCTACCGGACTAGCTTTAATGTCGAACCCCGATTCATATGTTGAAGTAATGAAGTAGTAGTGATAATATAAGGATTAATGATTAGTGTACTTATCAAACCACCAAGCAACATTTTCATTAGCAACTAAATCTGATTTCTCAAGACTTTTTGAATTTTCGTTTCATGGCGTCACCTCTTAGATTTGTAATGACTATACATTCCAATCACTAGACTCCTTCCATTTAAAGCATTTCTAGTAACGAAGCAATTTTGTACTGTAAAAATGAATTCTAAGGTAATCTGGTGCATTTCCACGAGAAACACTATCCAATGGAAAATCTCTATATTAGACAAAGGTTTCAAATGAACCGTGTCTAACTTTATTTTACGATATTGCCTTACTTCCGATGTCGTAATATGGGATTGTGTTCATCTATCTCAAATATCTCAGCATTCACGTCCCACTTGCATTGATATCTCATCGACGAACATCTACATGTACACACGTACCAATTCTCTTAGTAACCATTGTTCGGACATCCAGGAGACGACTGTGACGTCACAATGGACAAAGTCCATTGTTGTCACCCATTTTCCATCAAACGCCAAAAACTCATTTTCCAAGCGATTTTCACGCGGTTTTCGGTGATGGCATCAGTTAGCAGGCTTCTCCGCACCGGAAGAATCGGGGAATTAAGCAATTGCATATAATTCCTCTTACTATTGATCGCTTTCCGACCTCAAATGACATTAATATTACGCCCCCCATCTCCCCTTATTTCCAGTGTCGTATTAGGGGGGTGTGCTCACCTATCTCAATTATCTCAGCATCCACGCCCTGCGTGTGTCGATATCTCACCCCCGACACCTACACTCACACCTATCGCACACGTCACATGCCCGTTTTCACACACCAGTGCTTTCCCCTGGTCGCTAGGAACAATCTGTGCACAGCCCACTCGCTTAGGTTAGTAAGGCCCTTTAGAAACATTGGCGTTTGATAGCATACTCATTGGTGCGTCGTATCACAAAATGAAGGCCACCACCCGAAAGAGCACAAAATTTCCTGTCGATTGAGTGTTTCAGGTACCAAATTGCATCAAAAATAAAGGAAATACGGGGAATTAATCAATTGCATATAATTCCTCTTAGTAACCATTGTTCGGACATCCGGGAGACGACTGTGACGTCACAATGGACAAAGTTCATTGTTGTCACCCATTTTCCATCAAACGCCAAAAACTCATTTTCCAAGCGATTTTCACGCGGTTTTCAGTGATGGCATCAGTTAGCAGGCTTCTCCGCACCGGACGAATCCAATTTGATCGCTTTCCGACCTCAAATGACATTAATATTACGCCCCCCATCTCCCCTTATTTCCAGTGTCGTATTAGGGGGGTGTGCTCACCTATCTCAATTATCTCAGCATCCACGCCCTGCGTGTGTCGATATCTCACCCCCGACACCTACACTCACACCTATCGCACACGTCACATGCCCGTTTTCACACACCAGTGCTTTCCCCTGGTCGCTAGGAACAATCTGTGCACAGCCCACTCGCTTAGGTTAGTAAGGCCCTTTAGAAACATTGGCGTTTGATAGCATACTCATTGGTGCGTCGTATCACAAAATGAAGGCCACCACCCGAAAGAGCACAAAATTTCCTGTCGATTGAGTGTTTCAGGTACCAAATTGCATGAAAAATAAAGGAAATACGGGGAATTAATCAATTGCATATAATTCCTCTTAGTAACCATTGTTCGGACATCCGGGAGACGACTGTGACGTCACAATGGACAAAGTCCATTGTTGTCACCCATTTTCCATCAAACGCCAAAAACTCATTTTCCAAGCGATTTTCACGCGGTTTTCAGTGATGGCATCAGTTAGCAGGCTTCTCCGCACCGGACGAATCCAATTTGATCGCTTTCCGACCTCAAATGACATTAATATTACGCCCCCCATCTCCCCTTATTTCCAGTGTCGTATTAGGGGTGTGTGCTCACCTATCTCAATTATCTCAGCATCCACGCCCTGCGTGTGTCGATATCTCACCCCCGACACCTACACTCACACCTATCGCACACGTCACATGCCCGTTTTCACACACCAGTGCTTTCCCCTGGTCGCTAGGAACAATCTGTGCACAGCCCACTCGCTTAGGTTAGTAAGGCCCTTTAGAAACATTGGCGTTTGATAGCATACTCATTGGTGCGTCGTATCACAAAATGAAGGCCACCACCCGAAAGAGCACAAAATTTCCTGTCGATTGAGTGTTTCAGGTACCAAATTGCATGAAAAATAAAGGAAATACGGGGAATTAATCAATTGCATATAATTCCTCTTAGTAACCATTGTTCGGACATCCGGGAGACGACTGTGACGTCACAATGGACAAAGTCCATTGTTGTCACCCATTTTCCATCAAACGCCAAAAACTCATTTTCCAAGCGATTTTCACGCGGTTTTCAGTGATGGCATCAGTTAGCAGGCTTCTCCGCACCGGACGAATCCAATTTGATCGCTTTCCGACCTCAAATGACATTAATATTACGCCCCCCATCTCCCCTTTTTTCCAGTGTCGTATTAGGGGGGTGTGCTCACCTATCTCAATTATCTCAGCATCCACGCCCTGCGTGTGTCGATATCTCACCCCCGACACCTACACTCACACCTATCGCACACGTCACATGCCCGTTTTCACACACCAGTGCTTTCCCCTGGTCGCTAGGAACAATCTGTGCACAGCCCACTCGCTTAGGTTAGTAACGCCCTTTAGAAACATTGGCGTTTGATAGCATACTCATTGGTGCGTCGTATCACAAAATGAAGGCCACCACCCGAAAGAGCACAAAATTTCCTGTCGATTGAGTGTTTCAGGTACCAAATTGCATGAAAAATAAAGGAAATACGGGGAATTAATCAATTGCATATAATTCCTCTTAGTAACCATTGTTCGGACATCCGGGAGACGACTGTGACGTCACAATGGACAAAGTCCATTGTTGTCACCCATTTTCCATCAAACACCAAAAACTCATTTTCCAAGCGATTTTCACGCGGTTTTCAGTGATGGCATCAGTTAGCAGGCTTCTCCGCACCGGACGAATCCAATTTGATCGCTTTCCGACCTCAAATGACATTAATATTACGCCCCCCATCTCCCCTTATTTCCAGTGTCGTATTAGGGGGGTGTGCTCACCTATCTCAATTATCTCAGCATCCACGCCCTGCGTGTGTCGATATCTCACCCCCGACACCTACACTCACACCTATCGCACACGTCACATGCCCGTTTTCACACACCAGTGCTTTCCCCTGGTCGCTAGGAACAATCTGTGCACAGCCCACTCGCTTAGGTTAGTAAGGCCCTTTAGAAACATTGGCGTTTGATAGCATACTCATTGGTGCGTCGTATCACAAAATGAAGGCCACCACCCGAAAGAGCACAAAATTTCCTGTCGATTGAGTGTTTCAGGTACCAAATTGCATGAAAAATAAAGGAAATACGGGGAATTAATCAATTGCATATAATTCCTCTTAGTAACCATTGTTCGGACATCCGGGAGACGACTGTGACGTCACAATGGACAAAGTCCATTGTTGTCACCCATTTTCCATCAAACGCCAAAAACTCATTTTCCAAGCGATTTTCACGCGGTTTTCAGTGATGGCATCAGTTAGCAGGCTTCTCCGCACCGGACGAATCCAATTTGATCGCTTTCCGACCTCAAATGACATTAATATTACGCCCCCCATCTCCCCTTATTTCCAGTGTCGTATTAGAGGGGTGTGCTCACCTATCTCAATTATCTCAGCATCCACGCCCTGCGTGTGTCGATATCTCGCCCCCGACACCTACACTCACACCTATCGCACACGTCACATGCCCGTTTTCACACACCAGTGCTTTCCCCTGGTCGCTAGGAACAATCTGTGCACAGCCCACTCGCTTAGGTTAGTAAGGCCCTTTAGAAACATTGGCGTTTGATAGCATACTCATTGGTGCGTCGTATCACAAAATGAAGGCCACCACCCGAAAGAGCACAAAATTTCCTGTCGATTGAGTGTTTCAGGTACCAAATTGCATGAAAAATAAAGGAAATACGGGGAATTAATCAATTGCATATAATTCCTCTTAGTAACCATTGTTCGGACATCCGGGAGACGACTGTGACGTCACAATGGACAAAGTCCATTGTTGTCACCCATTTTCCATCAAACGCCAAAAACTCATTTTCCAAGCGATTTTCACGCGGTTTTCAGTGATGGCATCAGTTAGCAGGCTTCTCCGCACCGGACGAATCCAATTTGATCGCTTTCCGACCTCAAATGACATTAATATTACGCCCCCCATCTCCCCTTATTTCCAGTGTCGTATTAGGGGGGTGTGCTCACCTATCTCAATTATCTCAGCATCCACGCCCTGCGTGTGTCGATATCTCACCCCCGACACCTACACTCACACCTATCGCACACGTCACATGCCCGTTTTCACACACCAGTGCTTTCCCCTGGTCGCTAGGAACAATCTGTGCACAGCCCACTCGCTTAGGTTAGTAAGGCCCTTTAGAAACATTGGCGTTTGATAGCATACTCATTGGTGCGTCGTATCACAAAATGAAGGCCACCACCCGAAAGAGCACAAAATTTCCTGTCGATTGAGTGTTTCAGGTACCAAATTGCATGAAAAATAAAGGAAATACGGGGAATTAATCAATTGCATATAATTCCTCTTAGTAACCATTGTTCGGACATCCGGGAGACGACTGTGACGTCACAATGGACAAAGTCCATTGTTGTCACCCATTTTCCATCAAACGCCAAAAACTCATTTTCCAAGCGATTTTCACGCGGTTTTCAGTGATGGCATCAGTTAGCAGGCTTCTCCGCACCGGACGAATCCAATTTGATCGCTTTCCGACCTCAAATGACATTAATATTACGCCCCCCATCTCCCCTTATTTCCAGTGTCGTATTAGAGGGGTGTGCTCACCTATCTCAATTATCTCAGCATCCACGCCCTGCGTGTGTCGATATCTCGCCCCCGACACCTACACTCACACCTATCGCACACGTCACATGCCCGTTTTCACACACCAGTGCTTTCCCCTGGTCGCTAGGAACAATCTGTGCACAGCCCACTCGCTTAGGTTAGTAAGGCCCTTTAGAAACATTGGCGTTTGATAGCATACTCATTGGTGCGTCGTATCACAAAATGAAGGCCACCACCCGAAAGAGCACAAAATTTCCTGTCGATTGAGTGTTTCAGGTACCAAATTGCATGAAAAATAAAGGAAATACGGGGAATTAATCAATTGCATATAATTCCTCTTAGTAACCATTGTTCGGACATCCGGGAGACGACTGTGACGTCACAATGGACAAAGTCCATTGTTGTCACCCATTTTCCATCAAACGCCAAAAACTCATTTTCCAAGCGATTTTCACGCGGTTTTCAGTGATGGCATCAGTTAGCAGGCTTCTCCGCACCGGACGAATCCAATTTGATCGCTTTCCGACCTCAAATGACATTAATATTACGCCCCCCATCTCCCCTTATTTCCAGTGTCGTATTAGAGGGGTGTGCTCACCTATCTCAATTATCTCAGCATCCACGCCCTGCGTGTGTCGATATCTCGCCCCCGACACCTACACTCACACCTATCGCACACGTCACATGCCCGTTTTCACACACCAGTGCTTTCCCCTGGTCGCTAGGAACAATCTGTGCACAGCCCACTCGCTTAGGTTAGTAAGGCCCTTTAGAAACATTGGCGTTTGATAGCATACTCATTGGTGCGTCGTATCACAAAATGAAGGCCACCACCCGAAAGAGCACAAAATTTCCTGTCGATTGAGTGTTTCAGGTACCAAATTGCATGAAAAATAAAGGAAATACGGGGAATTAATCAATTGCATATAATTCCTCTTAGTAACCATTGTTCGGACATCCGGGAGACGACTGTGACGTCACAATGGACAAAGTCCATTGTTGTCACCCATTTTCCATCAAACGCCAAAAACTCATTTTCCAAGCGATTTTCACGCGGTTTTCAGTGATGGCATCAGTTAGCAGGCTTCTCCGCACCGGACGAATCCAATTTGATCGCTTTCCGACCTCAAATGACATTAATATTACGCCCCCCATCTCCCCTTATTTCCAGTGTCGTATTAGGGGGGTGTGCTCACCTATCTCAATTATCTCAGCATCCACGCCCTGCGTGTGTCGATATCTCACCCCCGACACCTACACTCACACCTATCGCACACGTCACATGCCCGTTTTCACACACCAGTGCTTTCCCCTGGTCGCTAGGAACAATCTGTGCACAGCCCACTCGCTTAGGTTAGTAACGCCCTTTAGAAACATTGGCGTTTGATAGCATACTCATTGGTGCGTCGTATCACAAAATGAAGGCCACCACCCGAAAGAGCACAAAATTTCCTGTCGATTGAGTGTTTCAGGTACCAAATTGCATGAAAAATAAAGGAAATACGGGGAATTAATCAATTGCATATAATTCCTCTTAGTAACCATTGTTCGGACATCCGGGAGACGACTGTGACGTCACAATGGACAAAGTCCATTGTTGTCACCCATTTTCCATCAAACACCAAAAACTCATTTTCCAAGCGATTTTCACGCGGTTTTCAGTGATGGCATCAGTTAGCAGGCTTCTCCGCACCGGACGAATCCAATTTGATCGCTTTCCGACCTCAAATGACATTAATATTACGCCCCCCATCTCCCCTTATTTCCAGTGTCGTATTAGGGGGGTGTGCTCACCTATCTCAATTATCTCAGCATCCACGCCCTGCGTGTGTCGATATCTCACCCCCGACACCTACACTCACACCTATCGCACACGTCACATGCCCGTTTTCACACACCAGTGCTTTCCCCTGGTCGCTAGGAACAATCTGTGCACAGCCCACTCGCTTAGGTTAGTAAGGCCCTTTAGAAACATTGGCGTTTGATAGCATACTCATTGGTGCGTCGTATCACAAAATGAAGGCCACCACCCGAAAGAGCACAAAATTTCCTGTCGATTGAGTGTTTCAGGTACCAAATTGCATGAAAAATAAAGGAAATACGGGGAATTAATCAATTGCATATAATTCCTCTTAGTAACCATTGTTCGGACATCCGGGAGACGACTGTGACGTCACAATGGACAAAGTCCATTGTTGTCACCCATTTTCCATCAAACGCCAAAAACTCATTTTCCAAGCGATTTTCACGCGGTTTTCAGTGATGGCATCAGTTAGCAGGCTTCTCCGCACCGGACGAATCCAATTTGATCGCTTTCCGACCTCAAATGACATTAATATTACGCCCCCCATCTCCCCTTATTTCCAGTGTCGTATTAGAGGGGTGTGCTCACCTATCTCAATTATCTCAGCATCCACGCCCTGCGTGTGTCGATATCTCGCCCCCGACACCTACACTCACACCTATCGCACACGTCACATGCCCGTTTTCACACACCAGTGCTTTCCCCTGGTCGCTAGGAACAATCTGTGCACAGCCCACTCGCTTAGGTTAGTAAGGCCCTTTAGAAACATTGGCGTTTGATAGCATACTCATTGGTGCGTCGTATCACAAAATGAAGGCCACCACCCGAAAGAGCACAAAATTTCCTGTCGATTGAGTGTTTCAGGTACCAAATTGCATGAAAAATAAAGGAAATACGGGGAATTAATCAATTGCATATAATTCCTCTTAGTAACCATTGTTCGGACATCCGGGAGACGACTGTGACGTCACAATGGACAAAGTCCATTGTTGTCACCCATTTTCCATCAAACGCCAAAAACTCATTTTCCAAGCGATTTTCACGCGGTTTTCAGTGATGGCATCAGTTAGCAGGCTTCTCCGCACCGGACGAATCCAATTTGATCGCTTTCCGACCTCAAATGACATTAATATTACGCCCCCCATCTCCCCTTATTTCCAGTGTCGTATTAGGGGGGTGTGCTCACCTATCTCAATTATCTCAGCATCCACGCCCTGCGTGTGTCGATATCTCACCCCCGACACCTACACTCACACCTATCGCACACGTCACATGCCCGTTTTCACACACCAGTGCTTTCCCCTGGTCGCTAGGAACAATCTGTGCACAGCCCACTCGCTTAGGTTAGTAACGCCCTTTAGAAACATTGGCGTTTGATAGCATACTTATTGGTGCGTCGTATCACAAAATGAAGGCCACCACCCGAAAGAGCACAAAATTTCCTGTCGATTGAGTGTTTCAGGTACCAAATTGCATCAAAAATAAAGGAAATACGGGGAATTAATCAATTGCATATAATTCCTCTTAGTAACCATTGTTCGGACATCCGGGAGACGACTGTGACGTCACAATGGACAAAGTCCATTGTTGTCACCCATTTTCCATCAAACGCCAAAAACTCATTTTCCAAGCGATTTTCACGCGGTTTTCAGTGATGGCATCAGTTAGCAGGCTTCTCCGCACCGGACGAATCCAATTTGATCGCTTTCCGACCTCAAATGACATTAATATTACGCCCCCCATCTCCCCTTATTTCCAGTGTCGTATTAGAGGGGTGTGCTCACCTATCTCAATTATCTCAGCATCCACGCCCTGCGTGTGTCGATATCTCGCCCCCGACACCTACACTCACACCTATCGCACACGTCACATGCCCGTTTTCACACACCAGTGCTTTCCCCTGGTCGCTAGGAACAATCTGTGCACAGCCCACTCGCTTAGGTTAGTAAGGCCCTTTAGAAACATTGGCGTTTGATAGCATACTCATTGGTGCGTCGTATCACAAAATGAAGGCCACCACCCGAAAGAGCACAAAATTTCCTGTCGATTGAGTGTTTCAGGTACCAAATTGCATGAAAAATAAAGGAAATACGGGGAATTAATCAATTGCATATAATTCCTCTTAGTAACCATTGTTCGGACATCCGGGAGACGACTGTGACGTCACAATGGACAAAGTCCATTGTTGTCACCCATTTTCCATCAAACGCCAAAAACTCATTTTCCAAGCGATTTTCACGCGGTTTTCAGTGATGGCATCAGTTAGCAGGCTTCTCCGCACCGGACGAATCCAATTTGATCGCTTTCCGACCTCAAATGACATTAATATTACGCCCCCCATCTCCCCTTATTTCCAGTGTCGTATTAGGGGGGTGTGCTCACCTATCTCAATTATCTCAGCATCCACGCCCTGCGTGTGTCGATAT
Source organism: Ostrea denselamellosa (assembly GCA_024699665.1). Classification (NCBI taxonomy): domain Eukaryota; kingdom Metazoa; phylum Mollusca; class Bivalvia; order Ostreida; family Ostreidae; genus Ostrea; species Ostrea denselamellosa. The sequence goes on along the minus strand of JAMZEH010000048.1, from coordinate 28,890 downwards.
CTCACCCCCGACACCTACACTCACACCTATCGCACACGTCACATGCCCGTTTTCACACACCAGTGCTTTCCCCTGGTCGCTAGGAACAATCTGTGCACAGCCCACTCGCTTAGGTTAGTAACGCCCTTTAGAAACATTGGCGTTTGATAGCATACTCATTGGTGCGTCGTATCACAAAATGAAGGCCACCACCCGAAAGAGCACAAAATTTCCTGTCGATTGAGTGTTTCAGGTACCAAATTGCATGAAAAATAAAGGAAATACGGGGAATTAATCAATTGCATATAATTCCTCTTAGTAACCATTGTTCGGACATCCGGGAGACGACTGTGACGTCACAATGGACAAAGTCCATTGTTGTCACCCATTTTCCATCAAACGCCAAAAACTCATTTTCCAAGCGATTTTCACGCGGTTTTCAGTGATGGCATCAGTTAGCAGGCTTCTCCGCACCGGACGAATCCAATTTGATCGCTTTCCGACCTCAAATGACATTAATATTACGCCCCCCATCTCCCCTTATTTCCAGTGTCGTATTAGAGGGGTGTGCTCACCTATCTCAATTATCTCAGCATCCACGCCCTGCGTGTGTCGATATCTCGCCCCCGACACCTACACTCACACCTATCGCACACGTCACATGCCCGTTTTCACACACCAGTGCTTTCCCCTGGTCGCTAGGAACAATCTGTGCACAGCCCACTCGCTTAGGTTAGTAAGGCCCTTTAGAAACATTGGCGTTTGATAGCATACTCATTGGTGCGTCGTATCACAAAATGAAGGCCACCACCCGAAAGAGCACAAAATTTCCTGTCGATTGAGTGTTTCAGGTACCAAATTGCATGAAAAATAAAGGAAATACGGGGAATTAATCAATTGCATATAATTCCTCTTAGTAACCATTGTTCGGACATCCGGGAGACGACTGTGACGTCACAATGGACAAAGTCCATTGTTGTCACCCATTTTCCATCAAACGCCAAAAACTCATTTTCCAAGCGATTTTCACGCGGTTTTCAGTGATGGCATCAGTTAGCAGGCTTCTCCGCACCGGACGAATCCAATTTGATCGCTTTCCGACCTCAAATGACATTAATATTACGCCCCCCATCTCCCCTTATTTCCAGTGTCGTATTAGGGGTGTGTGCTCACCTATCTCAATTATCTCAGCATCCACGCCCTGCGTGTGTCGATATCTCACCCCCGACACCTACACTCACACCTATCGCACACGTCACATGCCCGTTTTCACACACCAGTGCTTTCCCCTGGTCGCTAGGAACAATCTGTGCACAGCCCACTCGCTTAGGTTAGTAACGCCCTTTAGAAACATTGGCGTTTGATAGCATACTTATTGGTGCGTCGTATCACAAAATGAAGGCCACCACCCGAAAGAGCACAAAATTTCCTGTCGATTGAGTGTTTCAGGTACCAAATTGCATCAAAAATAAAGGAAATACGGGGAATTAATCAATTGCATATAATTCCTCTTAGTAACCATTGTTCGGACATCCGGGAGACGACTGTGACGTCACAATGGACAAAGTCCATTGTTGTCACCCATTTTCCATCAAACGCCAAAAACTCATTTTCCAAGCGATTTTCACGCGGTTTTCAGTGATGGCATCAGTTAGCAGGCTTCTCCGCACCGGACGAATCCAATTTGATCGCTTTCCGACCTCAAATGACATTAATATTACGCCCCCCATCTCCCCTTATTTCCAGTGTCGTATTAGAGGGGTGTGCTCACCTATCTCAATTATCTCAGCATCCACGCCCTGCGTGTGTCGATATCTCGCCCCCGACACCTACACTCACACCTATCGCACACGTCACATGCCCGTTTTCACACACCAGTGCTTTCCCCTGGTCGCTAGGAACAATCTGTGCACAGCCCACTCGCTTAGGTTAGTAAGGCCCTTTAGAAACATTGGCGTTTGATAGCATACTCATTGGTGCGTCGTATCACAAAATGAAGGCCACCACCCGAAAGAGCACAAAATTTCCTGTCGATTGAGTGTTTCAGGTACCAAATTGCATGAAAAATAAAGGAAATACGGGGAATTAATCAATTGCATATAATTCCTCTTAGTAACCATTGTTCGGACATCCGGGAGACGACTGTGACGTCACAATGGACAAAGTCCATTGTTGTCACCCATTTTCCATCAAACGCCAAAAACTCATTTTCCAAGCGATTTTCACGCGGTTTTCAGTGATGGCATCAGTTAGCAGGCTTCTCCGCACCGGACGAATCCAATTTGATCGCTTTCCGACCTCAAATGACATTAATATTACGCCCCCCATCTCCCCTTATTTCCAGTGTCGTATTAGGGGGGTGTGCTCACCTATCTCAATTATCTCAGCATCCACGCCCTGCGTGTGTCGATATCTCACCCCCGACACCTACACTCACACCTATCGCACACGTCACATGCCCGTTTTCACACACCAGTGCTTTCCCCTGGTCGCTAGGAACAATCTGTGCACAGCCCACTCGCTTAGGTTAGTAACGCCCTTTAGAAACATTGGCGTTTGATAGCATACTCATTGGTGCGTCGTATCACAAAATGAAGGCCACCACCCGAAAGAGCACAAAATTTCCTGTCGATTGAGTGTTTCAGGTACCAAATTGCATGAAAAATAAAGGAAATACGGGGAATTAATCAATTGCATATAATTCCTCTTAGTAACCATTGTTCGGACATCCGGGAGACGACTGTGACGTCACAATGGACAAAGTCCATTGTTGTCACCCATTTTCCATCAAACGCCAAAAACTCATTTTCCAAGCGATTTTCACGCGGTTTTCAGTGATGGCATCAGTTAGCAGGCTTCTCCGCACCGGACGAATCCAATTTGATCGCTTTCCGACCTCAAATGACATTAATATTACGCCCCCCATCTCCCCTTATTTCCAGTGTCGTATTAGAGGGGTGTGCTCACCTATCTCAATTATCTCAGCATCCACGCCCTGCGTGTGTCGATATCTCGCCCCCGACACCTACACTCACACCTATCGCACACGTCACATGCCCGTTTTCACACACCAGTGCTTTCCCCTGGTCGCTAGGAACAATCTGTGCACAGCCCACTCGCTTAGGTTAGTAAGGCCCTTTAGAAACATTGGCGTTTGATAGCATACTCATTGGTGCGTCGTATCACAAAATGAAGGCCACCACCCGAAAGAGCACAAAATTTCCTGTCGATTGAGTGTTTCAGGTACCAAATTGCATGAAAAATAAAGGAAATACGGGGAATTAATCAATTGCATATAATTCCTCTTAGTAACCATTGTTCGGACATCCGGGAGACGACTGTGACGTCACAATGGACAAAGTCCATTGTTGTCACCCATTTTCCATCAAACGCCAAAAACTCATTTTCCAAGCGATTTTCACGCGGTTTTCAGTGATGGCATCAGTTAGCAGGCTTCTCCGCACCGGACGAATCCAATTTGATCGCTTTCCGACCTCAAATGACATTAATATTACGCCCCCCATCTCCCCTTATTTCCAGTGTCGTATTAGGGGGGTGTGCTCACCTATCTCAATTATCTCAGCATCCACGCCCTGCGTGTGTCGATATCTCACCCCCGACACCTACACTCACACCTATCGCACACGTCACATGCCCGTTTTCACACACCAGTGCTTTCCCCTGGTCGCTAGGAACAATCTGTGCACAGCCCACTCGCTTAGGTTAGTAACGCCCTTTAGAAACATTGGCGTTTGATAGCATACTCATTGGTGCGTCGTATCACAAAATGAAGGCCACCACCCGAAAGAGCACAAAATTTCCTGTCGATTGAGTGTTTCAGGTACCAAATTGCATGAAAAATAAAGGAAATACGGGGAATTAATCAATTGCATATAATTCCTCTTAGTAACCATTGTTCGGACATCCGGGAGACGACTGTGACGTCACAATGGACAAAGTCCATTGTTGTCACCCATTTTCCATCAAACGCCAAAAACTCATTTTCCAAGCGATTTTCACGCGGTTTTCAGTGATGGCATCAGTTAGCAGGCTTCTCCGCACCGGACGAATCCAATTTGATCGCTTTCCGACCTCAAATGACATTAATATTACGCCCCCCATCTCCCCTTATTTCCAGTGTCGTATTAGAGGGGTGTGCTCACCTATCTCAATTATCTCAGCATCCACGCCCTGCGTGTGTCGATATCTCGCCCCCGACACCTACACTCACACCTATCGCACACGTCACATGCCCGTTTTCACACACCAGTGCTTTCCCCTGGTCGCTAGGAACAATCTGTGCACAGCCCACTCGCTTAGGTTAGTAAGGCCCTTTAGAAACATTGGCGTTTGATAGCATACTCATTGGTGCGTCGTATCACAAAATGAAGGCCACCACCCGAAAGAGCACAAAATTTCCTGTCGATTGAGTGTTTCAGGTACCAAATTGCATGAAAAATAAAGGAAATACGGGGAATTAATCAATTGCATATAATTCCTCTTAGTAACCATTGTTCGGACATCCGGGAGACGACTGTGACGTCACAATGGACAAAGTCCATTGTTGTCACCCATTTTCCATCAAACGCCAAAAACTCATTTTCCAAGCGATTTTCACGCGGTTTTCAGTGATGGCATCAGTTAGCAGGCTTCTCCGCACCGGACGAATCCAATTTGATCGCTTTCCGACCTCAAATGACATTAATATTACGCCCCCCATCTCCCCTTATTTCCAGTGTCGTATTAGGGGGGTGTGCTCACCTATCTCAATTATCTCAGCATCCACGCCCTGCGTGTGTCGATATCTCACCCCCGACACCTACACTCACACCTATCGCACACGTCACATGCCCGTTTTCACACACCAGTGCTTTCCCCTGGTCGCTAGGAACAATCTGTGCACAGCCCACTCGCTTAGGTTAGTAACGCCCTTTAGAAACATTGGCGTTTGATAGCATACTCATTGGTGCGTCGTATCACAAAATGAAGGCCACCACCCGAAAGAGCACAAAATTTCCTGTCGATTGAGTGTTTCAGGTACCAAATTGCATGAAAAATAAAGGAAATACGGGGAATTAATCAATTGCATATAATTCCTCTTAGTAACCATTGTTCGGACATCCGGGAGACGACTGTGACGTCACAATGGACAAAGTCCATTGTTGTCACCCATTTTCCATCAAACGCCAAAAACTCATTTTCCAAGCGATTTTCACGCGGTTTTCAGTGATGGCATCAGTTAGCAGGCTTCTCCGCACCGGACGAATCCAATTTGATCGCTTTCCGACCTCAAATGACATTAATATTACGCCCCCCATCTCCCCTTATTTCCAGTGTCGTATTAGAGGGGTGTGCTCACCTATCTCAATTATCTCAGCATCCACGCCCTGCGTGTGTCGATATCTCGCCCCCGACACCTACACTCACACCTATCGCACACGTCACATGCCCGTTTTCACACACCAGTGCTTTCCCCTGGTCGCTAGGAACAATCTGTGCACAGCCCACTCGCTTAGGTTAGTAAGGCCCTTTAGAAACATTGGCGTTTGATAGCATACTCATTGGTGCGTCGTATCACAAAATGAAGGCCACCACCCGAAAGAGCACAAAATTTCCTGTCGATTGAGTGTTTCAGGTACCAAATTGCATGAAAAATAAAGGAAATACGGGGAATTAATCAATTGCATATAATTCCTCTTAGTAACCATTGTTCGGACATCCGGGAGACGACTGTGACGTCACAATGGACAAAGTCCATTGTTGTCACCCATTTTCCATCAAACGCCAAAAACTCATTTTCCAAGCGATTTTCACGCGGTTTTCAGTGATGGCATCAGTTAGCAGGCTTCTCCGCACCGGACGAATCCAATTTGATCGCTTTCCGACCTCAAATGACATTAATATTACGCCCCCCATCTCCCCTTATTTCCAGTGTCGTATTAGGGGGGTGTGCTCACCTATCTCAATTATCTCAGCATCCACGCCCTGCGTGTGTCGATATCTCACCCCCGACACCTACACTCACACCTATCGCACACGTCACATGCCCGTTTTCACACACCAGTGCTTTCCCCTGGTCGCTAGGAACAATCTGTGCACAGCCCACTCGCTTAGGTTAGTAACGCCCTTTAGAAACATTGGCGTTTGATAGCATACTCATTGGTGCGTCGTATCACAAAATGAAGGCCACCACCCGAAAGAGCACAAAATTTCCTGTCGATTGAGTGTTTCAGGTACCAAATTGCATGAAAAATAAAGGAAATACGGGGAATTAATCAATTGCATATAATTCCTCTTAGTAACCATTGTTCGGACATCCGGGAGACGACTGTGACGTCACAATGGACAAAGTCCATTGTTGTCACCCATTTTCCATCAAACGCCAAAAACTCATTTTCCAAGCGATTTTCACGCGGTTTTCAGTGATGGCATCAGTTAGCAGGCTTCTCCGCACCGGACGAATCCAATTTGATCGCTTTCCGACCTCAAATGACATTAATATTACGCCCCCCATCTCCCCTTATTTCCAGTGTCGTATTAGGGGGGTGTGCTCACCTATCTCAATTATCTCAGCATCCACGCCCTGCGTGTGTCGATATCTCACCCCCGACACCTACACTCACACCTATCGCACACGTCACATGCCCGTTTTCACACACCAGTGCTTTCCCCTGGTCGCTAGGAACAATCTGTGCACAGCCCACTCGCTTAGGTTAGTAAGGCCCTTTAGAAACATTGGCGTTTGATAGCATACTCATTGGTGCGTCGTATCACAAAATGAAGGCCACCACCCGAAAGAGCACAAAATTTCCTGTCGATTGAGTGTTTCAGGTACCAAATTGCATGAAAAATAAAGGAAATACGGGGAATTAATCAATTGCATATAATTCCTCTTAGTAACCATTGTTCGGACATCCGGGAGACGACTGTGACGTCACAATGGACAAAGTCCATTGTTGTCACCCATTTTCCATCAAACGCCAAAAACTCATTTTCCAAGCGATTTTCACGCGGTTTTCAGTGATGGCATCAGTTAGCAGGCTTCTCCGCACCGGACGAATCCAATTTGATCGCTTTCCGACCTCAAATGACATTAATATTACGCCCCCCATCTCCCCTTATTTCCAGTGTCGTATTAGAGGGGTGTGCTCACCTATCTCAATTATCTCAGCATCCACGCCCTGCGTGTGTCGATATCTCGCCCCCGACACCTACACTCACACCTATCGCACACGTCACATGCCCGTTTTCACACACCAGTGCTTTCCCCTGGTCGCTAGGAACAATCTGTGCACAGCCCACTCGCTTAGGTTAGTAAGGCCCTTTAGAAACATTGGCGTTTGATAGCATACTCATTGGTGCGTCGTATCACAAAATGAAGGCCACCACCCGAAAGAGCACAAAATTTCCTGTCGATTGAGTGTTTCAGGTACCAAATTGCATGAAAAATAAAGGAAATACGGGGAATTAATCAATTGCATATAATTCCTCTTAGTAACCATTGTTCGGACATCCGGGAGACGACTGTGACGTCACAATGGACAAAGTCCATTGTTGTCACCCATTTTCCATCAAACGCCAAAAACTCATTTTCCAAGCGATTTTCACGCGGTTTTCAGTGATGGCATCAGTTAGCAGGCTTCTCCGCACCGGACGAATCCAATTTGATCGCTTTCCGACCTCAAATGACATTAATATTACGCCCCCCATCTCCCCTTATTTCCAGTGTCGTATTAGGGGGGTGTGCTCACCTATCTCAATTATCTCAGCATCCACGCCCTGCGTGTGTCGATATCTCACCCCCGACACCTACACTCACACCTATCGCACACGTCACATGCCCGTTTTCACACACCAGTGCTTTCCCCTGGTCGCTAGGAACAATCTGTGCACAGCCCACTCGCTTAGGTTAGTAACGCCCTTTAGAAACATTGGCGTTTGATAGCATACTCATTGGTGCGTCGTATCACAAAATGAAGGCCACCACCCGAAAGAGCACAAAATTTCCTGTCGATTGAGTGTTTCAGGTACCAAATTGCATGAAAAATAAAGGAAATACGGGGAATTAATCAATTGCATATAATTCCTCTTAGTAACCATTGTTCGGACATCCGGGAGACGACTGTGACGTCACAATGGACAAAGTCCATTGTTGTCACCCATTTTCCATCAAACGCCAAAAACTCATTTTCCAAGCGATTTTCACGCGGTTTTCAGTGATGGCATCAGTTAGCAGGCTTCTCCGCACCGGACGAATCCAATTTGATCGCTTTCCGACCTCAAATGACATTAATATTACGCCCCCCATCTCCCCTTATTTCCAGTGTCGTATTAGAGGGGTGTGCTCACCTATCTCAATTATCTCAGCATCCACGCCCTGCGTGTGTCGATATCTCGCCCCCGACACCTACACTCACACCTATCGCACACGTCACATGCCCGTTTTCACACACCAGTGCTTTCCCCTGGTCGCTAGGAACAATCTGTGCACAGCCCACTCGCTTAGGTTAGTAAGGCCCTTTAGAAACATTGGCGTTTGATAGCATACTCATTGGTGCGTCGTATCACAAAATGAAGGCCACCACCCGAAAGAGCACAAAATTTCCTGTCGATTGAGTGTTTCAGGTACCAAATTGCATGAAAAATAAAGGAAATACGGGGAATTAATCAATTGCATATAATTCCTCTTAGTAACCATTGTTCGGACATCCGGGAGACGACTGTGACGTCACAATGGACAAAGTCCATTGTTGTCACCCATTTTCCATCAAACGCCAAAAACTCATTTTCCAAGCGATTTTCACGCGGTTTTCAGTGATGGCATCAGTTAGCAGGCTTCTCCGCACCGGACGAATCCAATTTGATCGCTTTCCGACCTCAAATGACATTAATATTACGCCCCCCATCTCCCCTTATTTCCAGTGTCGTATTAGGGGGGTGTGCTCACCTATCTCAATTATCTCAGCATCCACGCCCTGCGTGTGTCGATATCTCACCCCCGACACCTACACTCACACCTATCGCACACGTCACATGCCCGTTTTCACACACCAGTGCTTTCCCCTGGTCGCTAGGAACAATCTGTGCACAGCCCACTCGCTTAGGTTAGTAACGCCCTTTAGAAACATTGGCGTTTGATAGCATACTCATTGGTGCGTCGTATCACAAAATGAAGGCCACCACCCGAAAGAGCACAAAATTTCCTGTCGATTGAGTGTTTCAGGTACCAAATTGCATGAAAAATAAAGGAAATACGGGGAATTAATCAATTGCATATAATTCCTCTTAGTAACCATTGTTCGGACATCCGGGAGACGACTGTGACGTCACAATGGACAAAGTCCATTGTTGTCACCCATTTTCCATCAAACGCCAAAAACTCATTTTCCAAGCGATTTTCACGCGGTTTTCAGTGATGGCATCAGTTAGCAGGCTTCTCCGCACCGGACGAATCCAATTTGATCGCTTTCCGACCTCAAATGACATTAATATTACGCCCCCCATCTCCCCTTATTTCCAGTGTCGTATTAGGGGGGTGTGCTCACCTATCTCAATTATCTCAGCATCCACGCCCTGCGTGTGTCGATATCTCACCCCCGACACCTACACTCACACCTATCGCACACGTCACATGCCCGTTTTCACACACCAGTGCTTTCCCCTGGTCGCTAGGAACAATCTGTGCACAGCCCACTCGCTTAGGTTAGTAAGGCCCTTTAGAAACATTGGCGTTTGATAGCATACTCATTGGTGCGTCGTATCACAAAATGAAGGCCACCACCCGAAAGAGCACAAAATTTCCTGTCGATTGAGTGTTTCAGGTACCAAATTGCATGAAAAATAAAGGAAATACGGGGAATTAATCAATTGCATATAATTCCTCTTAGTAACCATTGTTCGGACATCCGGGAGACGACTGTGACGTCACAATGGACAAAGTCCATTGTTGTCACCCATTTTCCATCAAACGCCAAAAACTCATTTTCCAAGCGATTTTCACGCGGTTTTCAGTGATGGCATCAGTTAGCAGGCTTCTCCGCACCGGACGAATCCAATTTGATCGCTTTCCGACCTCAAATGACATTAATATTACGCCCCCCATCTCCCCTTATTTCCAGTGTCGTATTAGAGGGGTGTGCTCACCTATCTCAATTATCTCAGCATCCACGCCCTGCGTGTGTCGATATCTCGCCCCCGACACCTACACTCACACCTATCGCACACGTCACATGCCCGTTTTCACACACCAGTGCTTTCCCCTGGTCGCTAGGAACAATCTGTGCACAGCCCACTCGCTTAGGTTAGTAAGGCCCTTTAGAAACATTGGCGTTTGATAGCATACTCATTGGTGCGTCGTATCACAAAATGAAGGCCACCACCCGAAAGAGCACAAAATTTCCTGTCGATTGAGTGTTTCAGGTACCAAATTGCATGAAAAATAAAGGAAATACGGGGAATTAATCAATTGCATATAATTCCTCTTAGTAACCATTGTTCGGACATCCGGGAGACGACTGTGACGTCACAATGGACAAAGTCCATTGTTGTCACCCATTTTCCATCAAACGCCAAAAACTCATTTTCCAAGCGATTTTCACGCGGTTTTCAGTGATGGCATCAGTTAGCAGGCTTCTCCGCACCGGACGAATCCAATTTGATCGCTTTCCGACCTCAAATGACATTAATATTACGCCCCCCATCTCCCCTTATTTCCAGTGTCGTATTAGGGGGGTGTGCTCACCTATCTCAATTATCTCAGCATCCACGCCCTGCGTGTGTCGATATCTCACCCCCGACACCTACACTCACACCTATCGCACACGTCACATGCCCGTTTTCACACACCAGTGCTTTCCCCTGGTCGCTAGGAACAATCTGTGCACAGCCCACTCGCTTAGGTTAGTAACGCCCTTTAGAAACATTGGCGTTTGATAGCATACTCATTGGTGCGTCGTATCACAAAATGAAGGCCACCACCCGAAAGAGCACAAAATTTCCTGTCGATTGAGTGTTTCAGGTACCAAATTGCATGAAAAATAAAGGAAATACGGGGAATTAATCAATTGCATATAATTCCTCTTAGTAACCATTGTTCGGACATCCGGGAGACGACTGTGACGTCACAATGGACAAAGTCCATTGTTGTCACCCATTTTCCATCAAACGCCAAAAACTCATTTTCCAAGCGATTTTCACGCGGTTTTCAGTGATGGCATCAGTTAGCAGGCTTCTCCGCACCGGACGAATCCAATTTGATCGCTTTCCGACCTCAAATGACATTAATATTACGCCCCCCATCTCCCCTTATTTCCAGTGTCGTATTAGAGGGGTGTGCTCACCTATCTCAATTATCTCAGCATCCACGCCCTGCGTGTGTCGATATCTCGCCCCCGACACCTACACTCACACCTATCGCACACGTCACATGCCCGTTTTCACACACCAGTGCTTTCCCCTGGTCGCTAGGAACAATCTGTGCACAGCCCACTCGCTTAGGTTAGTAAGGCCCTTTAGAAACATTGGCGTTTGATAGCATACTCATTGGTGCGTCGTATCACAAAATGAAGGCCACCACCCGAAAGAGCACAAAATTTCCTGTCGATTGAGTGTTTCAGGTACCAAATTGCATGAAAAATAAAGGAAATACGGGGAATTAATCAATTGCATATAATTCCTCTTAGTAACCATTGTTCGGACATCCGGGAGACGACTGTGACGTCACAATGGACAAAGTCCATTGTTGTCACCCATTTTCCATCAAACGCCAAAAACTCATTTTCCAAGCGATTTTCACGCGGTTTTCAGTGATGGCATCAGTTAGCAGGCTTCTCCGCACCGGACGAATCCAATTTGATCGCTTTCCGACCTCAAATGACATTAATATTACGCCCCCCATCTCCCCTTATTTCCAGTGTCGTATTAGGGGGGTGTGCTCACCTATCTCAATTATCTCAGCATCCACGCCCTGCGTGTGTCGATATCTCACCCCCGACACCTACACTCACACCTATCGCACACGTCACATGCCCGTTTTCACACACCAGTGCTTTCCCCTGGTCGCTAGGAACAATCTGTGCACAGCCCACTCGCTTAGGTTAGTAACGCCCTTTAGAAACATTGGCGTTTGATAGCATACTCATTGGTGCGTCGTATCACAAAATGAAGGCCACCACCCGAAAGAGCACAAAATTTCCTGTCGATTGAGTGTTTCAGGTACCAAATTGCATGAAAAATAAAGGAAATACGGGGAATTAATCAATTGCATATAATTCCTCTTAGTAACCATTGTTCGGACATCCGGGAGACGACTGTGACGTCACAATGGACAAAGTCCATTGTTGTCACCCATTTTCCATCAAACGCCAAAAACTCATTTTCCAAGCGATTTTCACGCGGTTTTCAGTGATGGCATCAGTTAGCAGGCTTCTCCGCACCGGACGAATCCAATTTGATCGCTTTCCGACCTCAAATGACATTAATATTACGCCCCCCATCTCCCCTTATTTCCAGTGTCGTATTAGAGGGGTGTGCTCACCTATCTCAATTATCTCAGCATCCACGCCCTGCGTGTGTCGATATCTCGCCCCCGACACCTACACTCACACCTATCGCACACGTCACATGCCCGTTTTCACACACCAGTGCTTTCCCCTGGTCGCTAGGAACAATCTGTGCACAGCCCACTCGCTTAGGTTAGTAAGGCCCTTTAGAAACATTGGCGTTTGATAGCATACTCATTGGTGCGTCGTATCACAAAATGAAGGCCACCACCCGAAAGAGCACAAAATTTCCTGTCGATTGAGTGTTTCAGGTACCAAATTGCATGAAAAATAAAGGAAATACGGGGAATTAATCAATTGCATATAATTCCTCTTAGTAACCATTGTTCGGACATCCGGGAGACGACTGTGACGTCACAATGGACAAAGTCCATTGTTGTCACCCATTTTCCATCAAACGCCAAAAACTCATTTTCCAAGCGATTTTCACGCGGTTTTCAGTGATGGCATCAGTTAGCAGGCTTCTCCGCACCGGACGAATCCAATTTGATCGCTTTCCGACCTCAAATGACATTAATATTACGCCCCCCATCTCCCCTTATTTCCAGTGTCGTATTAGGGGGGTGTGCTCACCTATCTCAATTATCTCAGCATCCACGCCCTGCGTGTGTCGATATCTCACCCCCGACACCTACACTCACACCTATCGCACACGTCACATGCCCGTTTTCACACACCAGTGCTTTCCCCTGGTCGCTAGGAACAATCTGTGCACAGCCCACTCGCTTAGGTTAGTAACGCCCTTTAGAAACATTGGCGTTTGATAGCATACTCATTGGTGCGTCGTATCACAAAATGAAGGCCACCACCCGAAAGAGCACAAAATTTCCTGTCGATTGAGTGTTTCAGGTACCAAATTGCATCAAAAATAAAGGAAATACGGGGAATTAATCAATTGCATATAATTCCTCTTAGTAACCATTGTTCGGACATCCGGGAGACGACTGTGACGTCACAATGGACAAAGTCCATTGTTGTCACCCATTTTCCATCAAACGCCAAAAACTCATTTTCCAAGCGATTTTCACGCGGTTTTCAGTGATGGCATCAGTTAGCAGGCTTCTCCGCACCGGACGAATCCAATTTGATCGCTTTCCGACCTCAAATGACATTAATATTACGCCCCCCATCTCCCCTTATTTCCAGTGTCGTATTAGGGGGGTGTGCTCACCTATCTCAATTATCTCAGCATCCACGCCCTGCGTGTGTCGATATCTCACCCCCGACACCTACACTCACACCTATCGCACACGTCACATGCCCGTTTTCACACACCAGTGCTTTCCCCTGGTCGCTAGGAACAATCTGTGCACAGCCCACTCGCTTAGGTTAGTAAGGCCCTTTAGAAACATTGGCGTTTGATAGCATACTCATTGGTGCGTCGTATCACAAAATGAAGGCCACCACCCGAAAGAGCACAGAATTTCCTGTCGATTGAGTGTTTCAGGTACCAAATTGCATGAAAAATAAAGGAAATACGGGGAATTAATCAATTGCATATAATTCCTCTTAGTAACCATTGTTCGGACATCCGGGAGACGACTGTGACGTCACAATGGACAAAGTCCATTGTTGTCACCCATTTTCCATCAAACGCCAAAAACTCATTTTCCAAGCGATTTTCACGCGGTTTTCAGTGATGGCATCAGTTAGCAGGCTTCTCCGCACCAGACGAATCCAATTTGATCGCTTTCCGACCTCAAATGACATTAATATTACGCCCCCCATCTCCCCTTATTTCCAGTGTCGTATTAGAGGGGTGTGCTCACCTATCTCAATTATCTCAGCATCCACGCCCTGCGTGTGTCGATATCTCGCCCCCGACACCTACACTCACACCTATCGCACACGTCACATGCCCGTTTTCACACACCAGTGCTTTCCCCTGGTCGCTAGGAACAATCTGTGCACAGCCCACTCGCTTAGGTTAGTAAGGCCCTTTAGAAACATTGGCGTTTGATAGCATACTCATTGGTGCGTCGTATCACAAAATGAAGGCCACCACCCGAAAGAGCACAAAATTTCCTGTCGATTGAGTGTTTCAGGTACCAAATTGCATGAAAAATAAAGGAAATACGGGGAATTAATCAATTGCATATAATTCCTCTTAGTAACCATTGTTCGGACATCCGGGAGACGACTATGACGTCACAATGGACAAAGTCCATTGTTGTCACCCATTTTCCATCAAACGCCAAAAACTCATTTTCCAAGCGATTTTCACGCGGTTTTCAGTGATGGCATCAGTTAGCAGGCTTCTCCGCACCGGACGAATCCAATTTGATCGCTTTCCGACCTCAAATGACATTAATATTACGCCCCCCATCTCCCCTTATTTCCAGTGTCGTATTAGAGGGGTGTGCTCACCTATCTCAATTATCTCAGCATCCACGCCCTGCGTGTGTCGATATCTCACCCCCGACACCTACACTCACACCTATCGCACACGTCACATGCCCGTTTTCACACACCAGTGCTTTCCCCTGGTCGCTAGGAACAATCTGTGCACAGCCCACTCGCTTAGGTTAGTAACGCCCTTTAGAAACATTGGCGTTTGATAGCATACTCATTGGTGCGTCGTATCACAAAATGAAGGCCACCACCCGAAAGAGCACAAAATTTCCTGTCGATTGAGTGTTTCAGGTACCAAATTGCATCAAAAATAAAGGAAATACGGGGAATTAATCAATTGCATATAATTCCTCTTAGTAACCATTGTTCGGACATCCGGGAGACGACTGTGACGTCACAATGGACAAAGTCCATTGTTGTCACCCATTTTCCATCAAACGCCAAAAACTCATTTTCCAAGCGATTTTCACGCGGTTTTCAGTGATGGCATCAGTTAGCAGGCTTCTCCGCACCGGACGAATCCAATTTGATCGCTTTCCGACCTCAAATGACATTAATATTACGCCCCCCATCTCCCCTTATTTCCAGTGTCGTATTAGAGGGGTGTGCTCACCTATCTCAATTATCTCAGCATCCACGCCCTGCGTGTGTCGATATCTCGCCCCCGACACCTACACTCACACCTATCGCACACGTCACATGCCCGTTTTCACACACCAGTGCTTTCCCCTGGTCGCTAGGAACAATCTGTGCACAGCCCACTCGCTTAGGTTAGTAACGCCCTTTAGAAACATTGGCGTTTGATAGCATACTCATTGGTGCGTCGTATCACAAAATGAAGGCCACCACCCGAAAGAGCACAAAATTTCCTGTCGATTGAGTGTTTCAGGTACCAAATTGCATGAAAAATAAAGGAAATACGGGGAATTAATCAATTGCATATAATTCCTCTTAGTAACCATTGTTCGGACATCCGGGAGACGACTGTGACGTCACAATGGACAAAGTCCATTGTTGTCACCCATTTTCCATCAAACGCCAAAAACTCATTTTCCAAGCGATTTTCACGCGGTTTTCAGTGATGGCATCAGTTAGCAGGCTTCTCCGCACCGGACGAATCCAATTTGATCGCTTTCCGACCTCAAATGACATTAATATTACGCCCCCCATCTCCCCTTATTTCCAGTGTCGTATTAGAGGGGTGTGCTCACCTATCTCAATTATCTCAGCATCCACGCCCTGCGTGTGTCGATATCTCGCCCCCGACACCTACACTCACACCTATCGCACACGTCACATGCCCGTTTTCACACACCAGTGCTTTCCCCTGGTCGCTAGGAACAATCTGTGCACAGCCCACTCGCTTAGGTTAGTAACGCCCTTTAGAAACATTGGCGTTTGATAGCATACTCATTGGTGCGTCGTATCACAAAATGAAGGCCACCACCCGAAAGAGCACAAAATTTCCTGTCGATTGAGTGTTTCAGGTACCAAATTGCATCAAAAATAAAGGAAATACGGGGAATTAATCAATTGCATATAATTCCTCTTAGTAACCATTGTTCGGACATCCGGGAGACGACTGTGACGTCACAATGGACAAAGTCCATTGTTGTCACCCATTTTCCATCAAACGCCAAAAACTCATTTTCCAAGCGATTTTCACGCGGTTTTCAGTGATGGCATCAGTTAGCAGGCTTCTCCGCACCGGACGAATCCAATTTGATCGCTTTCCGACCTCAAATGACATTAATATTACGCCCCCCATCTCCCCTTATTTCCAGTGTCGTATTAGAGGGGTGTGCTCACCTATCTCAATTATCTCAGCATCCACGCCCTGCGTGTGTCGATATCTCGCCCCCGACACCTACACTCACACCTATCGCACACGTCACATGCCCGTTTTCACACACCAGTGCTTTCCCCTGGTCGCTAGGAACAATCTGTGCACAGCCCACTCGCTTAGGTTAGTAACGCCCTTTAGAAACATTGGCGTTTGATAGCATACTCATTGGTGCGTCGTATCACAAAATGAAGGCCACCACCCGAAAGAGCACAGAATTTCCTGTCGATTGAGTGTTTCAGGTACCAAATTGCATGAAAAATAAAGGAAATACGGGGAATTAATCAATTGCATATAATTCCTCTTAGTAACCATTGTTCGGACATCCGGGAGACGACTGTGACGTCACAATGGACAAAGTCCATTGTTGTCACCCATTTTCCATCAAACGCCAAAAACTCATTTTCCAAGCGATTTTCACGCGGTTTTCAGTGATGGCATCAGTTAGCAGGCTTCTCCGCACCGGACGAATCCAATTTGATCGCTTTCCGACCTCAAATGACATTAATATTACGCCCCCCATCTCCCCTTATTTCCAGTGTCGTATTAGAGGGGTGTGCTCACCTATCTCAATTATCTCAGCATCCACGCCCTGCGTGTGTCGATATCTCGCCCCCGACACCTACACTCACACCTATCGCACACGTCACATGCCCGTTTTCACACACCAGTGCTTTCCCCTGGTCGCTAGGAACAATCTGTGCACAGCCCACTCGCTTAGGTTAGTAACGCCCTTTAGAAACATTGGCGTTTGATAGCATACTCATTGGTGCGTCGTATCACAAAATGAAGGCCACCACCCGAAAGAGCACAAAATTTCCTGTCGATTGAGTGTTTCAGGTACCAAATTGCATGAAAAATAAAGGAAATACGGGGAATTAATCAATTGCATATAATTCCTCTTAGTAACCATTGTTCGGACATCCGGGAGACGACTGTGACGTCACAATGGACAAAGTCCATTGTTGTCACCCATTTTCCATCAAACGCCAAAAACTCATTTTCCAAGCGATTTTCACGCGGTTTTCAGTGATGGCATCAGTTAGCAGGCTTCTCCGCACCGGACGAATCCAATTTGATCGCTTTCCGACCTCAAATGACATTAATATTACGCCCCCCATCTCCCCTTATTTCCAGTGTCGTATTAGAGGGGTGTGCTCACCTATCTCAATTATCTCAGCATCCACGCCCTGCGTGTGTCGATATCTCGCCCCCGACACCTACACTCACACCTATCGCACACGTCACATGCCCGTTTTCACACACCAGTGCTTTCCCCTGGTCGCTAGGAACAATCTGTGCACAGCCCACTCGCTTAGGTTAGTAACGCCCTTTAGAAACATTGGCGTTTGATAGCATACTCATTGGTGCGTCGTATCACAAAATGAAGGCCACCACCCGAAAGAGCACAAAATTTCCTGTCGATTGAGTGTTTCAGGTACCAAATTGCATGAAAAATAAAGGAAATACGGGGAATTAATCAATTGCATATAATTCCTCTTAGTAACCATTGTTCGGACATCCGGGAGACGACTGTGACGTCACAATGGACAAAGTCCATTGTTGTCACCCATTTTCCATCAAACGCCAAAAACTCATTTTCCAAGCGATTTTCACGCGGTTTTCAGTGATGGCATCAGTTAGCAGGCTTCTCCGCACCGGACGAATCCAATTTGATCGCTTTCCGACCTCAAATGACATTAATATTACGCCCCCCATCTCCCCTTATTTCCAGTGTCGTATTAGAGGGGTGTGCTCACCTATCTCAATTATCTCAGCATCCACGCCCTGCGTGTGTCGATATCTCGCCCCCGACACCTACACTCACACCTATCGCACACGTCACATGCCCGTTTTCACACACCAGTGCTTTCCCCTGGTCGCTAGGAACAATCTGTGCACAGCCCACTCGCTTAGGTTAGTAACGCCCTTTAGAAACATTGGCGTTTGATAGCATACTCATTGGTGCGTCGTATCACAAAATGAAGGCCACCACCCGAAAGAGCACAAAATTTCCTGTCGATTGAGTGTTTCAGGTACCAAATTGCATCAAAAATAAAGGAAATACGGGGAATTAATCAATTGCATATAATTCCTCTTAGTAACCATTGTTCGGACATCCGGGAGACGACTGTGACGTCACAATGGACAAAGTCCATTGTTGTCACCCATTTTCCATCAAACGCCAAAAACTCATTTTCCAAGCGATTTTCACGCGGTTTTCAGTGATGGCATCAGTTAGCAGGCTTCTCCGCACCGGACGAATCCAATTTGATCGCTTTCCGACCTCAAATGACATTAATATTACGCCCCCCATCTCCCCTTATTTCCAGTGTCGTATTAGAGGGGTGTGCTCACCTATCTCAATTATCTCAGCATCCACGCCCTGCGTGTGTCGATATCTCGCCCCCGACACCTACACTCACACCTATCGCACACGTCACATGCCCGTTTTCACACACCAGTGCTTTCCCCTGGTCGCTAGGAACAATCTGTGCACAGCCCACTCGCTTAGGTTAGTAACGCCCTTTAGAAACATTGGCGTTTGATAGCATACTCATTGGTGCGTCGTATCACAAAATGAAGGCCACCACCCGAAAGAGCACAGAATTTCCTGTCGATTGAGTGTTTCAGGTACCAAATTGCATGAAAAATAAAGGAAATACGGGGAATTAATCAATTGCATATAATTCCTCTTAGTAACCATTGTTCGGACATCCGGGAGACGACTGTGACGTCACAATGGACAAAGTCCATTGTTGTCACCCATTTTCCATCAAACGCCAAAAACTCATTTTCCAAGCGATTTTCACGCGGTTTTCAGTGATGGCATCAGTTAGCAGGCTTCTCCGCACCGGACGAATCCAATTTGATCGCTTTCCGACCTCAAATGACATTAATATTACGCCCCCCATCTCCCCTTATTTCCAGTGTCGTATTAGAGGGGTGTGCTCACCTATCTCAATTATCTCAGCATCCACGCCCTGCGTGTGTCGATATCTCGCCCCCGACACCTACACTCACACCTATCGCACACGTCACATGCCCGTTTTCACACACCAGTGCTTTCCCCTGGTCGCTAGGAACAATCTGTGCACAGCCCACTCGCTTAGGTTAGTAACGCCCTTTAGAAACATTGGCGTTTGATAGCATACTCATTGGTGCGTCGTATCACAAAATGAAGGCCACCACCCGAAAGAGCACAGAATTTCCTGTCGATTGAGTGTTTCAGGTACCAAATTGCATGAAAAATAAAGGAAATACGGGGAATTAATCAATTGCATATAATTCCTCTTAGTAACCATTGTTCGGACATCCGGGAGACGACTGTGACGTCACAATGGACAAAGTCCATTGTTGTCACCCATTTTCCATCAAACGCCAAAAACTCATTTTCCAAGCGATTTTCACGCGGTTTTCAGTGATGGCATCAGTTAGCAGGCTTCTCCGCACCGGACGAATCCAATTTGATCGCTTTCCGACCTCAAATGACATTAATATTACGCCCCCCATCTCCCCTTATTTCCAGTGTCGTATTAGAGGGGTGTGCTCACCTATCTCAATTATCTCAGCATCCACGCCCTGCGTGTGTCGATATCTCGCCCCCGACACCTACACTCACACCTATCGCACACGTCACATGCCCGTTTTCACACACCAGTGCTTTCCCCTGGTCGCTAGGAACAATCTGTGCACAGCCCACTCGCTTAGGTTAGTAACGCCCTTTAGAAACATTGGCGTTTGATAGCATACTCATTGGTGCGTCGTATCACAAAATGAAGGCCACCACCCGAAAGAGCACAAAATTTCCTGTCGATTGAGTGTTTCAGGTACCAAATTGCATCAAAAATAAAGGAAATACGGGGAATTAATCAATTGCATATAATTCCTCTTAGTAACCATTGTTCGGACATCCGGGAGACGACTGTGACGTCACAATGGACAAAGTCCATTGTTGTCACCCATTTTCCATCAAACGCCAAAAACTCATTTTCCAAGCGATTTTCACGCGGTTTTCAGTGATGGCATCAGTTAGCAGGCTTCTCCGCACCGGACGAATCCAATTTGATCGCTTTCCGACCTCAAATGACATTAATATTACGCCCCCCATCTCCCCTTATTTCCAGTGTCGTATTAGAGGGGTGTGCTCACCTATCTCAATTATCTCAGCATCCACGCCCTGCGTGTGTCGATATCTCGCCCCCGACACCTACACTCACACCTATCGCACACGTCACATGCCCGTTTTCACACACCAGTGCTTTCCCCTGGTCGCTAGGAACAATCTGTGCACAGCCCACTCGCTTAGGTTAGTAACGCCCTTTAGAAACATTGGCGTTTGATAGCATACTCATTGGTGCGTCGTATCACAAAATGAAGGCCACCACCCGAAAGAGCACAAAATTTCCTGTCGATTGAGTGTTTCAGGTACCAAATTGCATCAAAAATAAAGGAAATACGGGGAATTAATCAATTGCATATAATTCCTCTTAGTAACCATTGTTCGGACATCCGGGAGACGACTGTGACGTCACAATGGACAAAGTCCATTGTTGTCACCCATTTTCCATCAAACGCCAAAAACTCATTTTCCAAGCGATTTTCACGCGGTTTTCAGTGATGGCATCAGTTAGCAGGCTTCTCCGCACCGGACGAATCCAATTTGATCGCTTTCCGACCTCAAATGACATTAATATTACGCCCCCCATCTCCCCTTATTTCCAGTGTCGTATTAGAGGGGTGTGCTCACCTATCTCAATTATCTCAGCATCCACGCCCTGCGTGTGTCGATATCTCGCCCCCGACACCTACACTCACACCTATCGCACACGTCACATGCCCGTTTTCACACACCAGTGCTTTCCCCTGGTCGCTAGGAACAATCTGTGCACAGCCCACTCGCTTAGGTTAGTAACGCCCTTTAGAAACATTGGCGTTTGATAGCATACTCATTGGTGCGTCGTATCACAAAATGAAGGCCACCACCCGAAAGAGCACAAAATTTCCTGTCGATTGAGTGTTTCAGGTACCAAATTGCATGAAAAATAAAGGAAATACGGGGAATTAATCAATTGCATATAATTCCTCTTAGTAACCATTGTTCGGACATCCGGGAGACGACTGTGACGTCACAATGGACAAAGTCCATTGTTGTCACCCATTTTCCATCAAACGCCAAAAACTCATTTTCCAAGCGATTTTCACGCGGTTTTCAGTGATGGCATCAGTTAGCAGGCTTCTCCGCACCGGACGAATCCAATTTGATCGCTTTCCGACCTCAAATGACATTAATATTACGCCCCCCATCTCCCCTTATTTCCAGTGTCGTATTAGAGGGGTGTGCTCACCTATCTCAATTATCTCAGCATCCACGCCCTGCGTGTGTCGATATCTCGCCCCCGACACCTACACTCACACCTATCGCACACGTCACATGCCCGTTTTCACACACCAGTGCTTTCCCCTGGTCGCTAGGAACAATCTGTGCACAGCCCACTCGCTTAGGTTAGTAACGCCCTTTAGAAACATTGGCGTTTGATAGCATACTCATTGGTGCGTCGTATCACAAAATGAAGGCCACCACCCGAAAGAGCACAGAATTTCCTGTCGATTGAGTGTTTCAGGTACCAAATTGCATGAAAAATAAAGGAAATACGGGGAATTAATCAATTGCATATAATTCCTCTTAGTAACCATTGTTCGGACATCCGGGAGACGACTGTGACGTCACAATGGACAAAGTCCATTGTTGTCACCCATTTTCCATCAAACGCCAAAAACTCATTTTCCAAGCGATTTTCACGCGGTTTTCAGTGATGGCATCAGTTAGCAGGCTTCTCCGCACCGGACGAATCCAATTTGATCGCTTTCCGACCTCAAATGACATTAATATTACGCCCCCCATCTCCCCTTATTTCCAGTGTCGTATTAGAGGGGTGTGCTCACCTATCTCAATTATCTCAGCATCCACGCCCTGCGTGTGTCGATATCTCGCCCCCGACACCTACACTCACACCTATCGCACACGTCACATGCCCGTTTTCACACACCAGTGCTTTCCCCTGGTCGCTAGGAACAATCTGTGCACAGCCCACTCGCTTAGGTTAGTAACGCCCTTTAGAAACATTGGCGTTTGATAGCATACTCATTGGTGCGTCGTATCACAAAATGAAGGCCACCACCCGAAAGAGCACAAAATTTCCTGTCGATTGAGTGTTTCAGGTACCAAATTGCATGAAAAATAAAGGAAATACGGGGAATTAATCAATTGCATATAATTCCTCTTAGTAACCATTGTTCGGACATCCGGGAGACGACTGTGACGTCACAATGGACAAAGTCCATTGTTGTCACCCATTTTCCATCAAACGCCAAAAACTCATTTTCCAAGCGATTTTCACGCGGTTTTCAGTGATGGCATCAGTTAGCAGGCTTCTCCGCACCGGACGAATCCAATTTGATCGCTTTCCGACCTCAAATGACATTAATATTACGCCCCCCATCTCCCCTTATTTCCAGTGTCGTATTAGAGGGGTGTGCTCACCTATCTCAATTATCTCAGCATCCACGCCCTGCGTGTGTCGATATCTCGCCCCCGACACCTACACTCACACCTATCGCACACGTCACATGCCCGTTTTCACACACCAGTGCTTTCCCCTGGTCGCTAGGAACAATCTGTGCACAGCCCACTCGCTTAGGTTAGTAACGCCCTTTAGAAACATTGGCGTTTGATAGCATACTCATTGGTGCGTCGTATCACAAAATGAAGGCCACCACCCGAAAGAGCACAGAATTTCCTGTCGATTGAGTGTTTCAGGTACCAAATTGCATGAAAAATAAAGGAAATACGGGGAATTAATCAATTGCATATAATTCCTCTTAGTAACCATTGTTCGGACATCCGGGAGACGACTGTGACGTCACAATGGACAAAGTCCATTGTTGTCACCCATTTTCCATCAAACGCCAAAAACTCATTTTCCAAGCGATTTTCACGCGGTTTTCAGTGATGGCATCAGTTAGCAGGCTTCTCCGCACCGGACGAATCCAATTTGATCGCTTTCCGACCTCAAATGACATTAATATTACGCCCCCCATCTCCCCTTATTTCCAGTGTCGTATTAGAGGGGTGTGCTCACCTATCTCAATTATCTCAGCATCCACGCCCTGCGTGTGTCGATATCTCGCCCCCGACACCTACACTCACACCTATCGCACACGTCACATGCCCGTTTTCACACACCAGTGCTTTCCCCTGGTCGCTAGGAACAATCTGTGCACAGCCCACTCGCTTAGGTTAGTAACGCCCTTTAGAAACATTGGCGTTTGATAGCATACTCATTGGTGCGTCGTATCACAAAATGAAGGCCACCACCCGAAAGAGCACAAAATTTCCTGTCGATTGAGTGTTTCAGGTACCAAATTGCATGAAAAATAAAGGAAATACGGGGAATTAATCAATTGCATATAATTCCTCTTAGTAACCATTGTTCGGACATCCGGGAGACGACTGTGACGTCACAATGGACAAAGTCCATTGTTGTCACCCATTTTCCATCAAACGCCAAAAACTCATTTTCCAAGCGATTTTCACGCGGTTTTCAGTGATGGCATCAGTTAGCAGGCTTCTCCGCACCGGACGAATCCAATTTGATCGCTTTCCGACCTCAAATGACATTAATATTACGCCCCCCATCTCCCCTTATTTCCAGTGTCGTATTAGAGGGGTGTGCTCACCTATCTCAATTATCTCAGCATCCACGCCCTGCGTGTGTCGATATCTCGCCCCCGACACCTACACTCACACCTATCGCACACGTCACATGCCCGTTTTCACACACCAGTGCTTTCCCCTGGTCGCTAGGAACAATCTGTGCACAGCCCACTCGCTTAGGTTAGTAACGCCCTTTAGAAACATTGGCGTTTGATAGCATACTCATTGGTGCGTCGTATCACAAAATGAAGGCCACCACCCGAAAGAGCACAAAATTTCCTGTCGATTGAGTGTTTCAGGTACCAAATTGCATGAAAAATAAAGGAAATACGGGGAATTAATCAATTGCATATAATTCCTCTTAGTAACCATTGTTCGGACATCCGGGAGACGACTGTGACGTCACAATGGACAAAGTCCATTGTTGTCACCCATTTTCCATCAAACGCCAAAAACTCATTTTCCAAGCGATTTTCACGCGGTTTTCAGTGATGGCATCAGTTAGCAGGCTTCTCCGCACCGGACGAATCCAATTTGATCGCTTTCCGACCTCAAATGACATTAATATTACGCCCCCCATCTCCCCTTATTTCCAGTGTCGTATTAGAGGGGTGTGCTCACCTATCTCAATTATCTCAGCATCCACGCCCTGCGTGTGTCGATATCTCGCCCCCGACACCTACACTCACACCTATCGCACACGTCACATGCCCGTTTTCACACACCAGTGCTTTCCCCTGGTCGCTAGGAACAATCTGTGCACAGCCCACTCGCTTAGGTTAGTAACGCCCTTTAGAAACATTGGCGTTTGATAGCATACTCATTGGTGCGTCGTATCACAAAATGAAGGCCACCACCCGAAAGAGCACAGAATTTCCTGTCGATTGAGTGTTTCAGGTACCAAATTGCATGAAAAATAAAGGAAATACGGGGAATTAATCAATTGCATATAATTCCTCTTAGTAACCATTGTTCGGACATCCGGGAGACGACTGTGACGTCACAATGGACAAAGTCCATTGTTGTCACCCATTTTCCATCAAACGCCAAAAACTCATTTTCCAAGCGATTTTCACGCGGTTTTCAGTGATGGCATCAGTTAGCAGGCTTCTCCGCACCGGACGAAATCCAATTTGATCGCTTTCCGACCTCAAATGACATTAATATTACGCCCCCCATCTCCCCTTATTTCCAGTGTCGTATTAGAGGGGTGTGCTCACCTATCTCAATTATCTCAGCATCCACGGCCCTGCGTGTGTCGATATCTCGCCCCCGACACATACACTCACACCTATCGCACACGTCACATGCCCGTTTTCACACACCAGTGCTTTCCCCTGGTCGCTAGGAACAATCTGTGCACAGCCCACTCGCTTAGGTTAGTAACGCCCTTTAGAAACATTGGCGTTTGATAGCATACTCATTGGTGCGTCGTATCACAAAATGAAGGCCACCACCCGAAAGAGCACAAAATTTCCTGTCGATTGAGTGTTTCAGGTACCAAATTGCATGAAAAATAAAGGAAATACGGGGAATTAATCAATTGCATATAATTCCTCTTAGTAACCATTGTTCGGACATCCGGGAGACGACTGTGACGTCACAATGGACAAAGTCCATTGTTGTCACCCATTTTCCATCAAACGCCAAAACTCATTTTCCAAGCGATTTTCACGCGGTTTTCAGTGATGGCATCAGTTAGCAGGCTTCTCCGCCCGGACGAATCCAATTTGATCGCTTTCCGACCTCAAATGACATTAATATTACGCCCCCCATCTCCCCTTATTTCCAGTGTCGTATTAGAGGGGTGTGCTCACCTATCTCAATTATCTCAGCATCCACGCCCTGCGTGTGTCGATATCTCGCCCCCGACACCTACACTCACACCTATCGCACCACGTCACATGCCGTTTTCACACACCAGTGCTTTCCCTGGTCGCTAGGAACAATCTGTGCACAGCCACTCGCTTAGGTTAGTAACGCCCTTTAGAAACATTGGCGTTTTGATAGCATACTCATTGTGCGTCGTATCACAAAATGAAGGCCACCACCCGAAAGAGCACAAAATTTCCTGTCGATTGAGTGTTTCAGGTACCAAATTGCATGAAAAATAAAGGAAATACGGGGAATTAATCAATTGCATATAATTCCTCTTAGTAACCATTTGTTCGGACATCCGGGAGACGACTGTGACGTCACAATGGACAAAGTCCATTGTTGTCACCCATTTTCCATCAAACGCCAAAACTCATTTTCCAAGCGATTTTCACGCGGTTTTCAGTGATGGCATCAGTTAGCAGGCTTCTCCGCACCGGACGAATCCAATTTGATCGCTTCCGACCTCAAATGACATTAATATTACGCCCCCCATCTCCCCTTATTTCCAGAGTCGTATTAGAGGGGTGTGCTCACCTATCTCAATTATCTCAGCATCCACGCCCTGCGTGTGTCGATATCTCGCCCCCGACACCTACACTCACACCTATCGCACACGTCACATGCCCGTTTTCACACACCAGTGCTTTCCCCTGGTCGCTAGGAACAATCTGTGCACAGCCCACTCGCTTAGGTTAGTAAACGCCCTTTAGAAACATTGGCGTTTGATAGCATACTCATTGGTGCGTCGTATCACAAAATGAAGGCCACCACCCGAAAGAGCACAAAATTTCCTGTCGATTGAGTGTTTCAGGTACCAAATATGCATCAAAAATAAAGGAAATACGGGGAATTAATCAATTGCATATAATTCCTCTTAGTAACCATTGTTCGGACATCCGGGAGACGACTGTGACGTCACAATGGACAAGTCCATTGTTGTCACCCATTTTCCATCAAACGCCAAAAACTCATTTTCCAAGCGATTTTCACGCGGTTTTCAGTGATGGCATCAGTTAGCAGCTCTCCGCACCGGACGAATCCAATTTGATCGCTTTCCGACCTCAAATGACATTAATATTACGCCCCCATCTCCCCTTATTTCAGTGTCGTATTAGAGGGGTGTGCTCACCTATCTCAATTATCTCAGCATCCACGCCCTGCGTGTGTCGATATCTCGCCCCCGACACCTACACTCACACCTATCGCACACGTCACATGCCCGTTTTCACACACAGTGCTTTCCCCTGTCGCTAGGAACAATTCTGTGCACAGCCCACTCGCTTAGGTTAGTAACGCCCTTTAGAAACATTGGCGTTTGATAGCATACTCATTGGTGCGTCGTATCACAAAATGAAGGCCACCACCCGAAAGAGCACAAAATTTCCTGTCGATTGAGTGTTTTCAGGTACCAAATTGCATGAAAAATAAAGGAAATACGGGGAATTAATCAATTGCATATAATTCCTCTTAGTAACCATTGTTCGGACATCCGGGAGACGACTGTGACTCCACAATGGACAAAGTCCATTGTTGTCACCCATTTTCCATCAAACGCCAAAAACTCATTTTCCAAGCGATTTTCACGCGGTTTTCAGTGATGGCATCAGTTAGCAGGCTTCTCCGCACCGGACGAATTCCAATTTGATCGCTTTCCGACCTCAAATGACATTAATATTACGCCCCCCATCTCCCCTTATTTCCAGTGTCGTATTAGAGGGGTGTGCTCACCTATCTCAAATATCTCAGCATCCCACGCCCTGCGTGTGTCGATATCTCGCCCCCGACCACCTACACTCACACCTATCGCACACGTCACATGCCCGTTTTTCACACACCAGTGCTTTCCCTGGTCGCTAGGAACAATCTGTGCACAGCCCACTCGCTTAGGTTAGTAACGCCCTTAGAAACATTGGCGTTTGATAGCATACTCATTGGTGCGTCGTATCACAAAATGAAGGCCACCACCCGAAAGAGCACAAAATTTCCTGTCGATTGAGTGTTTCAGGTACCAAATTGCATGAAAAATAAAGGAAATACGGGGAATTAATCAATTGCATATAATTCCTCTTAGTAACCATTGTTCGGACATCCGGGAGACGACTGTGACGTCACAATGGACAAAGTCCATTGTTGTCACCCATTTTCCATCAAACGCCAAAAACTCATTTTCCAAGCGATTTTCACGCGGTTTTCAGTGATGGCATCAGTTAGCAGGCTTCTCCGCACCGGACGAATCCATTTGTCGCTTTCCGACCTCAAATGACATTAATATTACGCCCCCCATCTCCCCTTATTTCCAGTGTCGTATTAGAGGGGTGTGCTCACCTATCTCAATTATCTCAGCATCCACGCCCTGCGTGTGTCCGATATCTCGCCCCCGACACCTACACTCACACCTATCGCACACGTCACATGCCGTTTTCCACACACCAGTGCTTTCCCCTGGTCGCTAGGAACAATCGTGCACAGCCCACTCGCTTAGGTTAGTAACGCCCTTTAGAAACATTGGCGTTTGATAGCATACTCATTGGTGCGATCGTAATCACAAAATGAAGGCCACC